>VZTM01032486.1:48596-77468 GCA_013400555.1 Jacana jacana
TTGAGGAGAAGGGGGATCTCCACCAAGAGAGGACACGCTGGCTCTCAGAGACGAGACAGGGTTTGAGAAGGGAGATCTCCACTAAGGGAGACACGCTGGCTCTCAGAGGAGAGACACACATGGTTACATCAAGGAAAACAGATATGAAAACTCTTAAGCACAGCAGGTTGGGAAATCATGCATGGTTTTGCTTAGATTCTGAACTGCCCAGTAGATGTGGAGCCCATGGAACAGTCCTCACAAGTGTTAATTCCAGCCAACAGTCACTGCAGAGATGAAGAAAAAAGCCAAAAAGCAACTTTGCAGTAGGAAACACGTTCTCATGTACCAACTGCATGTGTAAAGCGTTGATTTACACAAAAGCCAGCAGCAGTTACATCCTACATGGGTTTGGGGGACATAAATCCCTCCTGGGGCCGAGACCACCTTGAGAGCTGCCAGGGTCACCGTAAGTGATATCTTCTGCCATCGTTCCATCTTGCCCAAAGCATGCTTCAGTCTCAACTGCTTTACGACACGTTCTGGCACAGAACTATGCTCAGCATCCACAAATATTTCCCATTTCACAAAAACACATCATTTCCAGAGAAGCCAAACCCAAGAAGGCTCCCACACACAGACCCATTTGCACGGCACCTTTTGGGCATATGGAGCAGATTAGGAGCTACAAGAATTACTATTGTTTGAGGCCATTATGTCTGATTTCTTTAAGGTTATATGCAACCCTCAAGATGCTTCTAATGTGCTCCTGGAGCAACAGGGGAGCCCACCTGCAGCTAATTTACCCATTCTGCATTCCCATAGGTAGTAATGAGAGGCTGAGCTCAGTGCTGTAGATAGTTGCATGAGCTGTATTTTAATAGCTAGAAGTGCAAATCCTTTAAGCAATTTGCTTGTATTAACTTTGTTCCTATTGAGACAGCAAGAGATTAATTCTTTTTTGGAAAAAAAAAAAAAAAAAAAAAAGATATCCAATTCGATTCAGAACATTTAATTTGTAAGCTAAAAAACAAACCAGAAGAACACACCAGCCATATAATCAGGCTTCTACTTTCAAAAGCAGATAAAAAGTCACCTTCGAAACCTCCTGCGTGCCCGGGTCAGAGCTGCACTTCTTTGCTCATCCTGCAGCTCTCAAAGGACACAAGAGCCCAGGACAGCTTACCCCAAAGGGCTGACCCCCCCAAAGTCCACTGATACAGGTTAACTTGGTTTTCAGCTTGATACGGGTTATGCTGCCAGGAAGGTTTACGTTACATACACACGAACAGGATCAGACCCCGAACTGAGGTGGCAACAGGTAGATTAGAGAGACACAAGGGAATAAGCAGCATCAGCAAAAGGACAATGAGCATCCTAAGGCACAGCACCCCGGCTGCCTACCTGTTGTCCAGCATGTTTTATGAACCCAAGGAAGAGGAACAAGTTGTCCCAGTTGTATTTTGTGTAAACTCAGGCCCAGTCCCTAAAAGACTTTATTCAGACAGTACTCCCATTGACTTCAGCAGGAGTTCTGCCAGAAAAGAAATGGCAGGATGATGGATCTGACGAATAATTTACTTGACGAACAGCAGCATTATTTGGCATATACATTATTCCTTGAATAGCATTTAATCAGTCCTGTGCAAGGGCCTGAGGCGTTTCATTCAGTGGGATTTTTGCCATTGTTTTCAGTGGGTGGCAAATTCAAATCCCAAATGGCTAATCCTTTTCTAACATGACTTATTTTAGTGCCTCATCTTTAAGATGGGGGTTCTATTTCTCAGCTGTCTTTTTCAGGCTGTGTTAACTCACATTGCTTATCCCTATAGTTTAATTGGTCCTCATATTGTTAGTAGAGGACACTATCTCCAGTTCCCTTCCTCTCCTCAAAATCCTGAGGAACCTGAATTATTCATGTACACGAATACAATGAAATACTCAGTATCAGTGAACTGGAATGTCCATATATGTAATACTGGTTAATTCAATACATAAGGAAACATTTATGTTTCTAATGGCTTTGTAATAACTATATTGAGAAGCATGAATTAAAGATGGCCTGTTATGTTTTTCAGGCTGGAGTCTGAATGGTTCCCCCCCCAAACACACAAAAATATGTAGACCCCACACACACGCTGGTTGGGTACAGTGTTTTGTAGTTAGTGCTTTTTTTTTTTTAATTTAGTATGGATAAGAAAAGGGGAAAAGGAAAAGTTTGAGGCCAATTTAGGACATGGGCTTTTCTTGATCACTGACGTGTCTGAATACATTTCAGTATACCTTTTTAGTTAATAGAAGCGTTCTAGAACATGCTGCTCAGAATCACCCATAGCAGTAAGATGGTCATTATCACCTTCAGTAGTCACACACACAGCCCACTGCTAAATGCTGGCATCCCTCACAGCCCCACACCTCCCACACCTCCGAGCTGACACTTAACTGCCACCCCTCTTTTCCTGCCACTGCTTTGGTGACATAACCTTACGGCACCAATCAGAACATGACATTGCTACTTAAACCCACTGACAGAGTGTAATGTGACAGGCACCCAAGGTGCAAAATGCCGATCAGACCCTGTGTCACTTTTGGGCATGACTGACATCCTGGAGCACTGAACACAGTGGCCCCCGAGTAATTTAGACGCTGTTTCCCCAGAACATGTGCTGCCTACAGAGCAGGGCAGTCAGGTTGGCTTTAGTGGCAGTAGGGAGGTACTTCATGGCAAAGACTGCTTAAGTGCTTCGCTGGGAGAAGGCTACAGATAACAGAAGAGACCTTTAACCAATTATCACACATCACATTCTGCCACACTTCAGCAATTTGCTTGGAAGGATCACAGTTTACCTTGTCAACAGGTGTCTTGTTGTTTTAACAAATGAATATTTATCACCTGTACATCGCTGAGAACTGTATCAGTGCTTCTTACAATGAAGAGCAATATAAATCTGCCCAAACAATCCGCTCAGTCTTAATCCTGCTAAAGTGACCACAATACTCAGCATGAGCTTTGGCTATGTAAGAAAAGCCGGGATCAAGCCTAGAAACAGGGTTTTGTGTGCCTGTTGCCTCAGCCCTTCTCTTGTTGAATATAGCTGGAGCTTTGCCAGCAATTTAAATGGAAGCTGGATTAATTCCCTTATGTTTAAGATAAGCTCATCTCCAACACTGGACTTTCTACCAATGGGACTTAATGGGCATAAGGTTTGCTCTTGCCAATTCAGCTGCTGGAGTGAAGCCTTACTGTGTGCGTCTCGGCCATTCCACAAAAGCCAGTAATCTAGTTTTTAAAGCCTTATTTTATCTTTAAAGGTCCAACTTTCCAAGGGACATGTTTCACTGAAGCACCTGAAGAACTCAGCTGACTGCTCAGAAGTAAAATTAAGGGGCCTGTTCAAGTCAACTGGAATGAGCCCAAAACACAGTCTGATCTTCATTGAAAAAACAACTTAATCAGCCACCAAAAAAAGGCAAAATCCTCTATCCTGAAGAATCTGTAATTAAGTTGTTTTTTTTCCAGGCTTTTATAATTTTCAGGTTTTTTTCTTCTTTTAAGAAAGCTAAATTTATTTTCTGAAGACTACTATATTTCAAGTTGAGCAACTTTGAAGCCGAGTATGAAGTTTTAAATATAAATGTTAATATTAAAAAAAAAAAAAAAAANGCATGAAATATTCACAACTGTGCTAAGACTCAGAGGCACTGCTATAAAATTATTTCTGGTCACTTTACTCAATTTTCTCATCCTGTTAAAGTGATGACCACTATGAAACTAATAGAAAAATTATCAGCACAAGCCTATTATTGTCTTTTTTGTTTGTTTTTCTCTTAGGGATGCCACTTCCTTCTCATTCAAAGTACTGAGCATGAGGAGAGTAAGTATGCTGCTGCCATACCATGAATTGTTTCCTGTGCTGCATGTGCTCCACCTGGAAAAAACATGTGCAGCCCTTTTTGATAGTCAGAATGCAGTATTCTTGTGCTGCCTCATTATTTCATGGGGTATTTTTCACTTTACCAGACAGACCTATTCAAAAGCAGAGTTTAAAAATGCCTGTTGTACTTTTTTTCCCCCGAGACAAAGAAAAAAATCATGCCTGAAAGGCACAGCTGTTAACTATACCATAGCACTCATTTTTTAAAAAAATTATTAGACCACCAACCAACAAAAGGTCTATGAAAGAAATACAATTGGTGCAGCAACCCAGCAAGTCAGGACAGCCACTAGTTGAGGGAGACTTTTTCAATGCAGAGAGACTTCTTTTTCACCATTTCCTATTGTTCCCTTTTAACAGTGTGAGAGCAGTTATTTTGGTTCAGACCAAAAATCCTTGAGCCCATTGACTTGTCTCCTCTGCCAGAGACCAGACCTAGTGTGCTTATTTAGAGATTACACCATGTGCAACAGATCAGAGTTCTCTCTTGCTAGATCACAATTTCAAATCACACCCTGGCCACCAGGGACTGCTGTCTATTTTTTCTGAAATCAGCTGAGAACATCAGTCTAATCCCCAGAAGAGCAGCTTTTTTTTTTTTTTCATCATAGAAAAACTGCCCTGAGAAATAAGCATCTTAAGATCTCACTGGAGATTTAAGGGAGGAAAAGGCACACAGACTTTTCTTACTCAGAACTTCAGCATCTCCCAGGGCTGATAACAGACACAATGCATGAGGAACATGATTGCAAAGGTAGCTGGCATGGTAACAGTTTTTCCATCTCAGTAATACCAACTCGTTCTGTTTGAATTCTTCTTTCTAAAGTGTCCTGGTCACTGAGCAGCTCAGGAAATGAATATAACTCTTTGCCCTTATCTGCGTGGCTCAGCATACAAATTAACTTAACTGGGACAAGCAGGAGGTTCTGAACTTACTCATGTGAGAAGCTACCACACAGCCCAAGGGAAATAGAGTAGCTTACTCAAGGAGTAAGGGTTGCATAACATAAGCAGAAATATCTGGCTGTAGTTTCATGTACTCCAAAAGACTAATAATGGAATGCCCCTTTCAGAAGTACTTCCTCTCAACATGACAGTAATATCACAGCAAACACCAGGAATTCCCAGCCAGTTTCACAAACACCAGCATCAAAATCTCAGCGCTAAGGATTACAGTATAAGGATGTCCTGTCTGTCTCTAAGGGAGAGGTCCAGAAATAGCACAGCACACAGCAACAAGCCTACTGTGAGTGTCCAAGAGGGTGGCTGCCCTAAAGCTGTGTGTCAGTCTTAGCCTGGGTCAGCAGGAGCTTGAGATTCTCTGCCGTGCTTTTTCCCACGGGGTGCAGGCAGGGCCAGAGGGACAACCAGGCAGATGCCTCACTAGCAGGAACCTACTGACGTTACAAGGATGACCGTCACTGCCATTCAGTTCCCAGTAAAGCACTTCTGAGCACCACATTCTCTTAAAACACTGCACTTCATAAAAATACATTGCAAAGAGAACACTTATACATCGTAGCTCTGCTCTGCAGAATGGTCCAAGTGCTGGGCACACAGGGCAGAGGGATATGTGGGCTGTACTGCAGGCTGTGACAGAGCATACATGCTCCATCCAGCAGCTCTAATGTGAGGCAGACACCCCCTTATCGCCCAAGAAATTGTGCTTAGGGCTTCCATGGTGACAGATGTACTGCATCGCATTTAAAGTGCCAGATTTAACCTTAAAACGTGCATCAGAAGCTGCCTGGAAGTTCTGATAGCCTTACAAGAAGTCCCAGCTGCTTCCTCCCTGACAGGTAAAAAAAGATAATCACAACATGTTGGACTTTAACTGAAATTGTTAATGAATTCAAAATAGCATCTAAAAATTCAATCTGTTCTTCTTGGAAAATAGTGCCCTAATTCAAGGGCTTATGATACAGAACATGTTCATCTCCCAAAAGTACTATTTCATAAAAAAATGAAAAAGATGACATAATACTTATAATGATGCTATTCACACTGCTATTATAATACTTATAATAGATTTTTCTAGCAGGACAAAATGGCCCAACTTCCACTTGTGTAGCTGGGCACTCAGAAAAGGCGATTTTTAACTATGTGTCAGAATTTGAAGTTAATTAAAACTAATTGCCCACTGCACTGTAAGTGATGCCACAGCATTTTCAAATAGCTCTGTTTCCATGGGATGGTTCAGCTGACACTGGTGTCTCTCAGTGACTGAATTCTGGGTTTGCCTTAATTGTATTGTTCAAGTTGTTTATCTGTCCTTTCTGCCTTGCAACTTAACATGAAAGGTCATAAATAGCAAAGTTCATAGCTAAGATTGCCACTTTATCAACACAAGGAAAAGCATACTAGAATATAAACTACTTTATCAAACTAAACTAACCCCTTACTGTTCCCACTGGCCACCAGTTTGTGCCCACAGAATACTTGTTTGTGTGTTCAGCTTTGCAGCAGAACTTTATAGCTCAGACCCAGTGTACTTCTTAGCTGGTACAGCAACATACATTGTCTTTACCATATGGGTGCAAAGTAAATCTCCTTAATGAGAACAAACATACAACCAGAAAGCATATTGCTGCTGCTCCCACCCATCACTAGCATATTTGCAAACCTTTCCAACTTTGTGTGTGTCCAGAGTGCAAGTCTCCACATGCTGGATCACATAAAATGGCAGTGCCTCCTCCCTTCAAGGGGAGGGCATGAAGGATGCAAACCCAGGGTTAAGTAAGAGTGAAGATATCCATGCACAAGCTCCTGCAGCTGTCATCCAGCTGGGGATGACATCTGGAAGGAGTACATCTGACCGCACATGCTGTAGCTCAAAGACAACACACACTTTCAGCTCTGTTTTCAGACTGACCCTCGGAGTAAAAATCCACAGCCACCTTTGGCCTCCAGGGCAGCAGTTCCAGCTCACTGGGAGGACCTCTTGTCTGAAGCTGGGAGTACTGGTGGGTTTTTTGATAGGATTTACATACTGCCACCTCACTGACTGCAGTGGCACTGTTTGTAAAGTCACACACACAAATGCAGCCCTTCAAATTATAAGAAATACACCACCTATCCAAAATACAGCCTTAGAAGTCATCACTAAACCAGATATGAGGACCTAGTATATACTCACAACCAACATTTGCACTTAAAGATCTTGAATACATGGTGAGCTTCTTCACGAAGGAAAAGGTAGAGTGAGATGTATTTATTTTTCAGCTCCGATACGCCACCTAACCTGTGGCATGCTTCAGTCTCCAAAATGGAATAGAATGTGTCTTTGTATTGAATTATACTTCAGCTGGTTATTAACTGAAAACTATTATTCCATTCTAGCTGTAAAGAAATGGAAATGCTGCCTATGGCTGTGTGCAATCCATTAACAGGCTTAGGCAGCCAAAGACCCTTCAGAGACCATTACAAATCCATCCCACCTCCCTCTGCAGCAGATTTTACATAGTGATATCTGCACTAGATGCAAGAAGCACAAGACAGTATAGAATCACTACTAATCAAGGCTTTACACAGTTTGTGCCAAAGAAGACAAATATTCTGAGCTGAAACTGATTCCTCAGGTATTGTTTTTAGATAAGCATGTGGTGCATGGAGAAAAAGCTATTCTAGTCAAAGTACATTATGTTAAAGAGTCTTCATGGACAGTTGATTTGCAGCGGTGTCCACCTTAACTTGCCTCTTGCAAGGCAATAATTAACCTAATACAGCTGTGCCTTAGGAGGAGTGAAACCTGTACCTTGGGGATAAATTTTAAATGCACAAAGTGAGAGTAAACAGGAGAGTTGCTTTAGTTGACTAAAGGCCCTTTGAAAATCTTCCCCAGTACTCCTCCTGGTATATGATCTTTATGAAGCATGCCAGACCCTTTAATATTGGAATTACTTACAATGATTCAGCACGATCACTTGTTTTTGCAATATTCTTTGAAACAATGTGATCCTCCAGCTATGAGTCTGCATGGATTGTGTCTAAGAAAGGTCATGTTTACAGTGTGAAATTGATCTTTTCTAATTTCCTTGGTATCATCTACTGTGGGAGAGCAGCTTGGATCTGAAATGACACAAAGATAATGTCTTTTTTGAGTCACTAGTTAAAGAAGAGGCTTGATTTGGATTTCAACTAGGAATATTTTGCTACCCAAAAGGAATCTTTTTTGGTATTATTTTGCTAAGAGAATTTTTCAAGCTGTTTGATGCAATCAATTCTTTCCTTTCCCAATTATCCATTACTTTCTCACCAGTTCCCATATGAATCTGGAAAAGTTTATCATAGAATGCTACACCTGACCCTGAAGGGACAGATTGACAGGACTCATGAACATGAGATAAACTGTTTGTTTGTCACCAAAAGAGCAAAAAAGCCTCCCATGAGTTGGAGGTAGCCAGCCATTGTGTACGTAGCAGCGCTCGGGTCAGGGGAAGCACAGAAGGAACATCCTTTCGAAGGTGGGTAAGGTGGACAAACCAAATCTAAGCCATTGAAAACAGACAGTTGGCTCATTTTGACACTCTTCAAGATATCACTAAGTACGTAGTTTCTGATGTTCAGAGGCTCTTTTGTTACTGCCGTGGTTTGGGCTGGGCTGGCCACTAATATTTAAGAGAGACAAATGCAGAAAACAGACATAGGGAAGAACCAAGTAAAAATTGTGAGGTGCTTGGAGAGCACAATAGCATCTGCAGCCCGGTATGTTAGCTCTTTCATTGCCAGAGCTTTCAAATATGTCTTCACTTAAGACAGACAAAATCCTATGTAGTTAATACATTTTCTGGAAATAGAGTGAAAGCTGATGTACTAAAAATGCATGACTCATGCAGGCTGTTACATTTCATTTCCTCCTGAGGAAAGACAACTGCTGTCGTCTTTGTCTTCGGGCCAACATTTCGGATAATCTACCTTTGACACTTACAGCCCTAAGCAAGCTGAGATTTCTCTCTGGGCCAGTGCCCAACCCATGCTCTGAACTGAACACAAATGCACAAAGCTGATGCCATTCCTCAAAAGCACAAGGTGGCTACCCAACATGTGGGGATTGCCTTAGCAAGAGAGTAATTCATTATTTAATTAGCTGATCTGAATCACTATCAACATGCACACAGGGATCCACATGAGAGCTGGGACAACGAAACACCTTTTTGGCAAACTGGTTATGATCTCTCATAGCTCAGCACAGAATTCCTAAGGCAGCCTCACCTCTAAAACATCCAAACTACCTTACAGAAATGATCTCCAAACTACAGGAGGCAGGAACACAACTTTTTCCCCCACTTTTTTTTGCTGATCTATTCTAAGGGGCAGCGCTATTTCAAGTTACACTGCACTTCACTACCTGGCATTTTACTGTGGACTTTTCTTCATTCTGTAAATTCATACAGAAGGGTTGAGAGCACATGCTTACACAGGGGTGACAGAAGAGGGAAACCTGCCCAACTTGGCAATGTCTAAGAGCATCTGGTAGCAATAACACGTCAGGGATCGCTATTTGACTTAAAGAGACTCTCTTCCTAATGCAACAATCACCTACTGAAAATCTTTCCCACAACTGGCCGTGAGAACTTGACAAATTCCTTTTCAAATTTCTTTCCACTTTTCCCACTCTCTTCAGACCTTGTCAAGCTGATGGCTAAAAGGGATCTTCCTTTCCGTTCCTCATAAGTGAAATACATCAGCAGGGCACTTTTTTCCTCAGCACCAATGGTTTTGAAGAAAGGAAAACAGTGATAGGAAATAGTTTTCCAGGCTCTGCTTCTTCATCTCTATCTGGAAAGTGTGCTTGAGGGAAACAGCTTGCTGGAAAGAGGAATGGGAGATAATCCACATTGCTAATTCATGTTCATGGCAGACATGCTCCTTTCTAGGCTCAGGTAAGGTCCTCCTGATATCTGATCAGCTTAGACTCCCAAGCCTCTTCCTTAGGAACTCTCGAAAAATCTGCCAGGCTAAAAATTCAGTGAGCTGCAATCATACCCACTCCAAATTTGTTTCACAGAAGAATTTCTTTTAATAGGAGAATTCAATTCTACTGATAACTCAAGTTCACCGTGAGAAAACACGTATGAAAGCAGCACTTTTTCCAGGACAAGAGCATTCCTTATGTCAAGCTGCCTGCACTGAATATTTGCTAGTTCTATTTCCTTCCTGGAAAGACTTTTTCCTGCCAGTACTTGTTTCCTAACAAGAGATGAAAGCATACCGAAATTCGCAATCAGGACTTCCACAGCTGTTCACTACAGCAGGGATATCATACAAATGACTCTCCCCTGTGTCCCTTGCTATACCATCATAAATCTGCATTCCTGTCTCCCCTGGCACAAGGACAGTGGAGTTTACTGAACCTGCCAGGATCAAGAGAACCAGCTCTCATTCTTATAGCTCTCTGACTGCAAGAAATGAAATCTGCTTTAGTGGAGCACAGAGGGTTTTGGAGGACCTTGCACAGGGCCAGGCAGCAGTAGAATTGCAATTAGCTGTCAGAAATGGGCACACAAGGGCTGCTTCTGGTTTTCAGGTAATTGCCCTCTTCAGAGGGAGCCTCCCTCTGTTAGGAAGCGCGCTGCAGAAAAAGACACTGTCACTACTGTAGAATTCCGGCTGGAAAAGGGTAGGAATTCCACTTGAAATGTAAGATTTCAGCAAGTTGGGGCAAAGCCCCAGGGAGAGGTAAAAGTTCAAATAGAAACACTGAACTTGCTATTAAAAGGCAAAGCCAGTTAAGAGCATTTCATATGCAGAAAATTCCCATCTGCAAAAACCTTGGATCTTCTGAAGACCAAATCCCCTCTCAATTATGGCAGCAATGCAGCAGGATGCATTTACCCTTCACCATTTCTTGACTCACCTAATTATTTTAATCCGATTTTTTACTTTTTTTTTTCATGAAGGTGCTTTCTCCATGCAGTAACCAGTCTGGCCTCAGCTATTACTCTACCTCATTGCCAGCTGGATACCAGTCTGTATCAACAGAAGCAGAACTGGACTAGAGTCAAGGCTCTTGGTACTATAAACTTCACATCTTAAACATGGTAAAATACCATTTTAACCATTTATAACCATAACCATATTTAGTTAACAGGAAAATATATTTAAACAGATTTCCCCCCTATTTTTTAAAAAACTAAATATGAGTATGAATGCCATGCAGGAATTCCCAAGCATCTTCCACTTAGATAATACCCCTGACTTCTATTTGTTTGTTTGGGTTTTTTTTTATCTTCTTTGTACTCAAAACAAAATAAACCCTTCCTTTCAAAAGCCAAACCTTCTCTTCAGATGACAAAAAACTGTAGCTAATGAACTGAAGATGATAAGAAAAGCCACCTCCATTCAGAGTTAGTCCAGCTGATTGATGAAAGACATTGTGATAGAGTCAGGTTTTGCATTAGAAACAGGGCAGAATTTCTGCTAATAAAAATACAGTTCTCAGTTAATGACCATTAATTTCAGCAAGAAATTTGCTTAATAATGCTTTGGGCAAGCAGTATAGCTATGTAATTTCCCCATTAGATCTAGTAAGTCCTTTTGGGGGCACCATGACTATATAAAACACACGATATACAAATAAGTCAGCAAAAGAAGAGAAGGATCAAATAATTATTTTCATAATTTCTCCTGGGACATTGAAATTTCTCATTAGAAGAGGGCCTGGTTATAAAGAACAAATCCATAACAAATTAATATATTGTGGATCCAACATGTGGAATATATACAGCAAGATTATAAATATGGATTTTATGCATGGCTATGCAGAATATGCAATGAAATCTCTGCTTCCCACAAATGTAACAAAGGAGTAAACATGTTGCAGAAGTGGATTTATTGCACAAAGTTCCACATTTAAGAGGTCCCCAGAGCAGTATTATATGCCAGGTACACTCTGATTGATAGCAGCTTCCAATATAGGCCCCTTTATCCCCTGACATATTTAGCTATCAAAGCTACAAACCATTTTTTTTTCCTGTTTGCCTTATTCTTCCATCACTGACAGTTAAAACATTCCAAAAGTCACAGGAAGTTTCTGAAAACCCTTGTTCCTATTAAAAAACGTTATACTTTTATCGATTTCAAAGACATCCTTGCTCATGAAGTGTACTCTGACTCCATCCAACAGTAAAGGAGATCCACGCAATGGGAGAAACCTAAAGAATATCTTGTGAAAATTGGGTTGTGTGCAAGGATCACAGAGAAGCCCATTAAAAGTCATGAAAATTTCTTTACCAAGTCCCACAACCTCCCAGTTTCTTTAAAGGAAAGGCATAAAGCTTTGCCACTTAAAGGAAAGTTGCATAGTGCTCACCTCTTCCTAAGGAAGAAGGGTATGTTCCCTTTTGACTCTGGCTGAACTGTACCCGGGTTTCTGAAAGAACTATCCACACAGAACCATTAGGAAATACGGCAAGAAACAGATGATGAGTGCTGCTGGTTTTAAAGGAAATCTCTCTTTTGAAACTGATAACACACAGTAAGTCACTGTTATCTGAATGGGCCTTTAGTGTGGTTTTTGTACGATTGTCATATATTTCAAGCTTTGCTAAAAATCAATCTGTAATGCACCTTTAACGATAACATGAGCTCATTTATTACCATAAAAGTTAAAATCTGTCAGACACCCGCATATGTGCTCAGCGAGGACCCTGGTACGGGCTTTGAAGCCACCATCCCTACTTGCAAGGCTGAGCATAAATCCCCTCAGCTGCGGAACTGGAGCCTACAGAGTGGGCAAATATACTGCATTGTGGCTTTCAGACATTGGACTGGGTTATTCCCAAGTCCAAAGCAAAATCTGTTCTAATTGCATTGAATCAGGCTCACTTCCTTTGAAGACACCAGTTTTATGTCAAACCCTGGTAACTGAACATCATTTGTTTGTTGTTTGCATTGAAATGAAGTGCTAACTAGTACATCTCCTGTTACAGAAAGAGTGGCATTGAGTAATTCTAATCAGTCTCTTTATGAGAAAGTCTGTTTCCCTTCTGCCCACATTTGCTGTCTGCATGCTAATTCTCCCTTGCTTACACATGCAATGCTAGCACCACTTACCCAAATAAATCTGCATTACTTTTTAAACCCCATTCAGGCAGGTGTAGTAAATGATTTATTCCCCTGGATTGCATTGCTCCTGAGATAGAGATGTACATACCTATAAATACTGTAACGAGTCAGTGTAAAACTGGTACTTTGTAACTACACTGTACTGATTTCCTGGAGTTGGAGTCATTTTTATGTATTCTGTCTCCTCTATCTTGTGCAATACTCTGCCTTTCACTAAATTCACTAGAGAAAAACCTATGGCCTACTGCCCTACATTAAAGCTCCGCTAATTAATTACAGATATTCTTCCAGAACTGTGTTCTGGATCAATGGGGGGAAAGAAGAAAAAGTGTCCCATACTTTCCCTTTGTTTTTACATTTCCACACCACATCTAATGGCTCTTGTATTGAAACTCTATGCTGAATGTAATGAGATGCAAGACTCTTCCGCATCCATGGTTACTATTTACTAACAAAACTGATGATGTCAGGAATTTAATTAGGTTGTTTCTAGCACAGAGATTTTAAACCATGAAATCATTATAGTGTCTAATCTTTTCTTTGTTTGGATTTTATAAAAAAGTAAACCCCAAACTAAACGCCATTCCTCTGTCACAGAAAGCTGATCTTCTCAGGGTTTGCCAGGCATAACACACTAACAGGTTTAAGAGCAATTAACACAAGCCATGCCACACACTTATTTTTCCAAACCACACCACAGCAGCAACTGCCACTAGCACTGCTGTGCTTCAAGACGTACTGGTATGCAGTGGTTTTATTACAAATATTATCTTTCAAGGTTTATAACTTTGCTGTAAAAATGAGCTTCAGGCTCAAATTTGGCATAGATGCTTAAGCAATTTGGTTTTAACACCAGAGTTGTTATAAACCAGCATACTTTTGGGATGCACTGGGGTACCCTTTATCCCCACCACTACAGAACAACGTGGATACGGGAGCTGTGCCCTGTCTGTGACTCTCTTGGCACAACCTGCTCTTTGTCCATCTAATCACCATTACTCCTGTCCTCTTAAAGCCTGCTGCAGCCCTGGGCACTCCCACACATGGGAGACCCTACCTGCCTCCCCCACTGCCAGGGGCTAAAGAGCCTTTGGTGGGAGCAAAACTCTTTCTTGGCCTCAGAAAGGATCGAGTCCAGAGATCAGTGTATGGGATGACACCAATCTCCCATACACTCCTGCCCTGGCCAAGCCCTTCCCAAGGTCTAGCAGTCCTTTAGGGAGCCAACAATGAATCCACCAAGCACAAGGTAGGCAGTTTCAGGAATCCATTTCACCTGTGATTTGAGGAAGGTATGCTTTCAGGGGACAGTGAAAGAGAAACTGCAGTCACCCACATGCTTAATTATATATGTATATATATGTATTTGTGAAGTCCTTACAGCCCTCAAAGACACCAAGACCAGAGTAAGCCGATCTTCAGTAGGAGGACCATCCTGTCATGGTGCTGCTGCCTGCCACATCTCCATGTTAAAGAAATGGAAGCAGAAGGATGGAAGTAGACAAAGCACTCCCACACCTGGTCATTCCTACCAGCTAGGCTCACAAACCTGGGACCACACATTACTCCACATTGGGGTCAACAGAGCGCTCTATGCAGCAGAGATGCAACCTGCATTCAACCACTGAACACCCACAGAATTCTCCCCAGAGACAGGAACCACAGGATTACTAACAAGCAAGAAAGTACAGGTAATTAGTTAGATTAGTACAGAGAATGTGACAAAAAGGAAAGCAGAACACTCAGGACAGCACTGAATGTGGTCTTTTTATCTACTTTTATAGGTTATCACCCATAACCCAACATTATCAGAAAACTCTCGAGCAAGATTTAGATCAGAAAATAGCTTTCAAGACTTTTTTTTTTTGCATGATATGGAGATAGTTTCCAAAGGTGGACTGGACATGCTGCTCTGTACCCTCAGCATCATACTCCTATCAAACTCCGGGCCACCTGTTATGTCTCCTACTTATGCTGATCACCAGCTGAATAGCTGTCTATTCATCACCTCTGCATGAAAACCACTCCGCATAATGGAGTCATGGTCCCCCCAAGGAGGCTACTATAGTACAGACAAGTGACAAATGTGAGGATTACTGTAATGCCCTTGGGAGAATTAGAGCATGCCAGGAAAACTCAGTCCTGTTCATCTCTACAAAAAGGATAAAACCGTTCTTTATCACTATTACCACCAAAGCTTCTTAATGTACAAAGCCAGAGGTATTCTGTCAAAGCACAGTGGGATATCAGACAAACTAAAGAACTTCATTAAACCCAAACTTCCCAGAGTCATATTTCTGGAGTTTTGACAGTTTCCTCTGTCATCAAGAGTAGAATTTTCATGAAAGTGTGTGAAGTTCTAAGTGACAAGAATGTGATCGCACTTAAGAGTAAAAAAAAAATAGAAAAAGAAAAAAAAGAAAGAAAAATCAAAGGTACAACTTCAAAGAAAAATAAGCTGGAAGTCAAACTCAAGTAAATCAACATATGGAATTGCTAGAGGCCCCAGAGAAGAATTTTTCTGAGTATATCCTTCTGAGGAGAAAGCTGTTGAAAGGTAGATTGGAGGATGATCATTGCCTTGGAGTTTTAAGACAGTGGTTTGGTTTTGCCGTGTAAGATAAAAGCAACTTAGATTTGCTGCTACTCTGTGCAGCAAGATTCTCGTGAAGTTGAAGATGAACACTGGGGAGGATTACAGTGGAGTAAGAGGGTTTTTTCTTTTGAATGATTAAACTTTTACAGAAAAATGCTCACGTGGTTTGGGCAAAGTCTTTTGCTAATCTTAGCAAGTTGATTTGGTTGCACAGGAAACCAGAACTTGAAGTTTCTCCAGTTTAAACATTTATTTTCTGTATAATTTCCTAAATACCTTAATCTTCAGTTAAGAGCTTATCAGAAATTGTTTTCAACTTTTTTTTGTAAACTTTGAATCTTGAAAATGAGACTGCACTTGAAGTTCATGAAACTTTTGAATTGGAACAACACATTAGAAATAAACTGAACCAAACTTGTGATCATCCCACGTCCCAGAGAGACTGCAGAACAGATGCCCCTGAATAACCTGAACCTGCATGTCAGGAATGCTCTGCAGCCAAGTTTGGACCAGACAGTCTCCCAAGGTCTCTGTCTAAATTATTGTGTGAACCCAGCTCTCAGTTATTCAGAGAGGTCTAAAGATAGTCCCCATCTCTGTACAGTTCAGTCTTTAGGCTTATGGTAGAGGCCAATTCCCGACAAAATCATTCTACTGAATTTCTTAACAGGCTTGTATCAGTTCTCCTGTCCTGTTCTTTCCAGCACAAACTGGAAGTAATAATTAAAGATATTTTGAATAGAAGTATGGATAACTTCACATCATCCCCAGACAAGTTCAGTTCCACAAACTGCAGTTGGTAGTTGAAGGCTGCCTGCATATCTATGCATGTGCTAGAGGATTAAAATGCAAGTGCAGCACCCATTTCTAGCAGTATCCCTCAGTCTCATTCAGTCCCTGCCTCAGGACTGGCCTTTGCCCATCTTAGGCCTCAGCTGGAGAGAAAAGCTCACCTCTCATGAGAAAGGCAGAGGTTTTCCAGAGGAGCTCTGGCAGTAATGCTACTGCACTTAGTCCTCTGCACCGTGCCTGTGTAAGTATTCTGTCATTTAGATTTTGCTTCTCCAGTTTCTAAGGAAAAACTCCCAAATTGAATGGGGGGGGACTCTTGCACATCCCTATTTGGGAACAAGGACCACACCTGGGCTCCTAAGCCAACAGCTTTCTGCATTCCAGGAGTGAAGCTACCAATGTGTTTGAGATGTAGCTGGAAGAACCTGCAGGCAAAGGACTTTGTGACAATCACCTTTCTAGAAACACCTTACCAAAAGAGATGCCTCATGGCTCATAAGTGACCTTCAAGCAGCAGGCAGAGCGGACACTGATGATGAATTTGTGAGAACCATATTACTTCAGTGACAAACGCTATTCTAACTGAGCATTTAATTACTTTGACCTTATATTAAAAAGCATCCCCTTTAGTTTTGTTCCAGGTTTACATAATCAGCGGTTTTCTCCTCTTTGATCACTTCACAACACACATTTCTCCTACATAGACCTGTGTGATTGTTCTCATCCAACTCCAGAACGCAACTGTGCGCTGTTACTGCACAAAAAGCAGAAACAGCAAGTTCTGGCATCCTGCCATTGCCATTTCACTAATTTCATCTTAAGTGCAAACTGTTCTTTGCTTGGCAAAGAGTAAGATGCTTGTGTCTCAGTGGGAAGAGCAAAAAAATGAGCTGAAAGTCCAACAGGGTACATTCTGCTCACCATGCTGTGCTTTTATGGGCTGAAAGTCACCCATGAACAGCTGATCTAAAATTCTTCAGGGGAAAATAAAAATCAAAATCTCATAGGAATCAAAGTAAAAACCCTTGGAGAAGTCATCTACCCAATTCATAGAGACAGTGAAGAATTCACAAGATATCCTGGTCTTTATTTACCATTGGAGACTGATATTTTAAGCACTGATTTTGTCAAAGTACATAGAGGGCAAAGGGGAATTATCAGAAGGACAGGTATGGTTCTCAACAAATTTGTGCTTACTGCCTTCCACCATAAAAACGGGGATGAACTCATGACAAGCTATAGGATGAAGGAATAGGGCTAGCAGAAAGAGATGGCTTAAATCTGTTGTGACTGGAAAGTCCTTCAAATGGCTGCTAAGTTAATGTGCTCAAACACAGCACAGAGTAAGAGCTTGAAGGCTAAAGGAAGGAATACGGTTTGGCCCATCAGGTAAGAATTTGAGACTCCAAGCTTTTCCTCATGTTGGGCCATAGGAAAAAGTGGCAAGTATAAAAATACTGCAGATGCATAATCAAGTCTCATCAGTTTAAATATTTCCTCCACTAAAATGATGGCACAAGGGAAGGCAGGTAATAGTTTCAGAAAGGAGACAGATCAGCTGCAATTCATTTCAGCAGCAAAGAATCAGTAGCTCGAAGACAAATGTATGTATTTTATTTGGTCAAGTGAGGAGTCTCTGGAGAGACAGTGTCTACATAGTCCAACTGTGGCTCAGAAGAGATAAAACTCTGAGTTTTATCCTACGAAGATCCCAAATGAACAAGATAACATTTGCAATATGGTCTGCACAAGAGCCTGACATTAATCTGTGAAAAATGCATTTTTGTTTTCAGTTGTTACTTGGTAGAAAGTCCTCGAATTCACCAGTAGAGGTTAATCGCTATTAGCAGTGTCACTGCTAATTATTTCAACTGAAGAATATTACAATCTCATGTGCCCAGACAGCTGATGTATGAAAACCAATGCCCAGGTCTGGAATACATGAGAACTGCATTTAGCTTGTGGTAAAGCAACAAACTGGTGTGCCTATTTCACAGGAGTAAAAGAACAGAGTGAAGAATGTCTTCAGTTAAGACATAAAAATTTAAGTCTTTTAAGTTTAAATAATTTCAATTAAATCTATAGAGACCTTAATGGGAATGTTAGTTGTTAAAGAAAACCAGCTGCTCTTCTGCTTGTTTCACCAAAAATCATCACTGCCTTCAGTCTTTTGAGACTTGTTTGTGAAATGAGATTGACAGATAACCATATCACCCTGCTCTTTTCTCACCAGGCTTTGCAGCACAAGCTCTAGTCCTAGTTCTAAGAGTACATTGCCCAACGCAAAGGGGCTCTGAACTCATCTGAGATCATCAGTAACAGCCCCAAGACAAGCAGCAGTAACATACCCCACACAAGCAGCCTCTCAGAAGTCTAAATAAAGGCTAAAAACAACCCTTCTCCCAAAAATTTAGTCACTCAAATGGAACTATTGGTTATAATGATTCAAATTAAAAAATGGTTTCATTATTTATAATTGGATCTCATAATGGGGTGTATTTGACACTGTGCCCTAAGAACTGTGTTCTCCTTTCATTTTCTCCTCCTATTTCATATTCTAATAAAAAATATTGTAGCAGCAGCCTGACTACAAACTTTCTTCTGGGGCTGAGCTGCTCCCACTTTGAGTATTGACCTGTACCCAGAGAAATGCACTTGACAGAGCTCACAGCGTATTTCACAATAACAGCATCTGCAAGGACAGTCACTCAGACCTACACGTCTCCTATGTGGATATCTAACATTAAGCGTGAAGTAGTTGAAACCTTAAGCAATAGGGAAGGGTTGAAGTTCATCCTGCTTTTGAGTCCTGCTACAGACCATCAGGCTGACCTGAAGATCTCTCTGGGCCTCTACACTCATCTATAAAACAGGAATAAAAATACCTTCTTTTACAAGTCCCCCTTCACCCATTCCATTTAGGACATGCAGTAAGTCAGACCCTTAACACTGAACATATAGGATCTAGTATGAGAAAGATGCTTAGCCCTTGTACTCCAGATACCACATCTCTTGAGACAACAAGTCCCTTTTGTATGTTATCTAAAGAGCTTCCAGAAACACCAGGCTATTTCTTTTCAAGTTAATGCTTTATATTAGAATACAGTAAAACAGATGGGGAAAAAAAAAGTCCCTTTATCTAGAAAGGTCTTCATTGCACTTACAGATGTTTCCAAGGAGGGTCTTGTGATGCCCAGAGCAGCTGTGCTCATGGGTTTTTACCTCCCCTGTGGGTTTGCAGCTCTTGGGAACAGACACAAATAGAGCATCAAATTCATAGGAAGCTTATCATCCTGTGGAAGGATCAAGATCATAGCCTTTTTTTGGACTATCTTCAATGTGGGAAAGATTTAAGACCAAAGCCTAGGTATGTTTCCTCTCTCAAGAGCAGTTCCAGATCATACCTTGCACAGCCTGTTTTCAGATAAAAACAGTGTGGAGTAAGTAGTTAAAGGAATTGTTTAATATTTCAAATGAAGGAACTTTTGAGTGTTAAGTTTGTTTTGTCTTTTTTTGTTTAGGTTCTTGACAGGGAACTCGTGTCCAAGAATAACATCTCTTTACTATCTGGTCCATTAATCTGGAAGTGCAGCAGGAGGTGAGTTACCAAAGAGATTTTGACTTTCAACTTAACTAGAGATGGTTGTGGAAACCAGGGAAGGTGACCACAGAACTACCCAGTATGCAGTTGAGTCCAAATACTCAGTGTTTTGCAAGACTCATTGGTCCCAGAAGAAATTCCATTTCATGGGCAATAAGCTCTAATAGAAACATCAAGGTTGAGTTCAACATACAAAACTGTCTTGAGCAAAGGTGTTTCAAGGTCTTCTGCATTTTATACACCACATCCCCTTCTACTTCAGAATCCCCAAATGCAGATGGCTTACCCTGACCTGTAACCCCAGCAACTCTTGTCCTCGGGCGTACAACTGAACTCTGAGCAAATAAAGAGTCAGCATCTGCATTGTTCTGTCTCTAATAACCAAAGTGACATAACTGCTATTGATTCTTTTTATTTATTAAACAAGAGCAGACAAGCCAAAAATCACATTTCAAGGATCTGCAAGAGGCTCGATTCATCTATATCAGGGTCCTGGGCTTGACTCGTCCCTGCCAGAACCAAGCAAATTTCTAACTTAAAGCCGTGAGAACTTCACACACATCATCAGTACAGATTAACCTGTCCCCAAAATCTCGATGTAAGGAGCAGTTTAAACAAATTGAAAGGCACCACCACACAAATACATCTTTCTTCATCAAGTCTATGAGAAAAGGTGCAAAGTCTTCAGTACTTTTAATTTTTTCCAATTCAGTTTTAAACACCTAGCCTCATGAGTCTGTTCTGAGAGCTGATCCTGCATCTGAGGTGTTTTGGTGGAATGCCACACACAGCAGTGAGAAGTTGTGCTGAAAGCTGTAGCTCTCTAAAGACTCAGCACTTGGCACCCCCAGATTTTCATGGTAGTGCTTCCTTCACACGACTTCTTGTTATGGGACAAAGACAGCAGGTGATTGTACCACATATTTCTACAGATGTGCACAAACCAGATGATCCATCAGTTCGCATTGTGATACCCTGCTGCACTCATTCTGAGAACTGTTATGATGGCTGATGCACACCTGAGGGCTCCCTTGGTTGTACGCACATCGCTGATAACACAGGCAAAAGCAATGGCTCTAGAATTCAGTGACTAATGCCTGCTGCTGAGCAAGAACTCATAAAACTACAAAGTCAGGTTGAGCTTTCTGTAATTCTACTAGACTGGATGTGGCTTGGCAGTAGAAATACAGCAGAAGTGCTTGGCCCAAACAATTGGGTGCAGCTCAATCAAGAATCTGGTAAAAGACTGCATGACTTCCACCCTCCTCTGAGCTCTTGGCATCATGGCTCATCTGAACAAGCTGGTTTTACAACTGCTTCAGGAGCACATACTTGTGATGTGGCCACAAGAGCAGGAGGGTTGTACTCAATGATACTGAGGACTTCCCATCTCAAAGAGCAGCAAGGGCATGGCTCAGTAACAAGCAGTTTCAGATTCCTGGTTTATGCAAGCACACCAGGGTGAAATACTGATTTAGAGCCACTTTTGTGCTGAGACAGGTAGATACAGAGCTTAGAGACATGGTTTAGTGATTTTTTTTTATCAGTTATGTGGATGGTTTGACTAATCTTAAAGGTCCTTTTCAACCTAGACAACACTATGATTCTATTAACCTCCAATGAAACCCCTTCTGACTTTGAAGGAAACAGCTGGACTAATTCAGGGGTACAGCTGCCAGCTTCACCCACCCCAAATACCACCTGCAGTCATATGAGTGGCCAAAGACTGATACTGATCACTCAAAACACTTGTTTCGCTACCTGTTGTTAAATGTATTGCAATGGAAACTCTTCTTGGCAGCCCTAATACCACCTTTATCAAATAGCTAGCAAGCAGCTTTGTACAGCTATCTGTAAAGTTCCTCAGTACCTCAGCTCCAGGGTTACGTGGCCTGCAACCCAGATGGGTTGCTGCTAGTCCCAGGGAAAGATACCAATAATTAGCTGCTGACAGCACAAACTGGCTTCAAATTGTACAATTTTGGAGGGCGGGGTAAACAACAAATGAATGATTTTCAGCAGACAAGATACAAAGGTAACAGATGCTGGTATGCCATGACCTCAGCCTCATCGCTGTTCCTGTAGGAGCAATGTAAATAACATTTAACAACCAAAGAAACAAGTGAGAGGGATTAATCTGTAACAGCTACCAGCTATGCTCTAGCAGTTTGACAGATGGTAAAAGTAAGGGTTAGCTCCTCAGCCAGAGCAGAGTGGAGCTGTACTGAGTGCCAGATGAAGGTCTTCAAGCACTAGAGTTCTCTCCACAACACTGAGATGACCCAGCTGAAAACCAGTGCAGCTCTGGCAGGATCACTTGTGAGGAGAAAGCGCCTCATTCCATCTCACCCACAGGTGATGGACACCACCCACTCAGAAGGGATAGGAAGAGAGAGCCTTAAGAACATTAAAAAGTCCCTTTACACCTAGAGAGTGTACAGTTCTGTGATACAGACACTGCCTCGAGCGCTTCATCGTTGACAAGAAAAGCTGACAGGAAAGGATCCTGTGCCTCCCTGTAAGAAGTCAGTCTGGAGAGTCAGATACAAATACCACCTAATCCTTACATTTCTGAAGTTCACAAAACAAAAACTAGAATTGAAACCAACCAACACAGCTGACTGCTCAGACTGCAACTGCAGCAACGAACAGCTAATAGAGAAACCACACATTGAGTAAGGTATCTGCACATGCTCTGCACACACAGCAATCGTGACATAAAGCCATGGCACAACTAACAGGGAAGAACTTCTTGGGACTCTCATGACCCCAAGAATAGCTGAGAGGAGTGCCCGAAGAACAAGAGAAGAGGCTAAGAACCATCAGAGGTCTCAAGTCAGGGGAAGAAGATATGGGAGGCAGTAAAATGCTATTCAGTCACCAAGATGATTCTTGTCCTGCTTGTCTGCCAATCCTGGCTAATTTATGACCTCTGAAAAGCAAGGCTCATCTCTGCACACAAAGCACACCACTGAGCTGAAGCCTTCAAGTAGGTTTTTTAAAAGCAGCCATGATCAGATCTGTAAGACTGAGCATGAACAGAAAAACAATGCACTCCAATTTGCTCTTTGTTGCATACTCACAAATTGCCTTTTTTGTGACTAATCAGGCAGAATAAGCATACTCTTGGAGCTAGACGTCACAGCTAATGAGTCTTAGGCAGATTATCAGATACAAGTTGTGCCAGCTGATATCAGGATGAGCTGATGGCATCTGAACAGGCTTTTCTTTATTCACATTTGGCTTCTGTGACACATGCCTTTTACTGGGAAAAGTAAGGAGGTGATGGGTTCTTCACCCTGCAAAAATCCTCAGCAAGAGGAAAAAAAAGTCTTTTCTGATGCTGAATCTACTCTACTCTTCAGCTTTCCTGCTGACATGCAAACTTTAAAAGTTACATGCAGGATGAGATCATGTCAGTGATCTCAATCTGAATGTTACCATATGGGTTAATAGTTTTGCTGGCTCCCACACTGGAAGTGGTTTAAATTTTCCAGAAGTTCAGTGGTCCAATTTAAGAAAACAAACCACTCCCAAATCTTTAGACATTAATCTTGGGTACAATTCCAGTACAATCAATGAAGCCACAAGATGGAAAAAATTGGCAATTTCTTTGTATCTCAGACAAGACTTAAGGTTACATGGGTCACATAAAAAAAAAACTTTCTTCTAAGTCAAAAATGAAACTACACTTTTGACAAAGAACAAAAAATATAATCCAGTTCAAACTTGGTTCAAATGCTTCAGTTTAATTTATATTTGTCAACACCTATATTTCACATACAGGACACATCACATGTGTCCTTCACATCAAGGACATGATGTTTATGGGCTATCAATAAGACTTTCAGAATCTCCTTCTTGCCCCCATCATGGTGAAACTCAGCTGTCTGCAGATTTAATCTGAAGGTAAGGCTTTCTGTATGCACATATTTATGTAACATACAGGTCTTTTATATATAAAAACCGAAATCTAGAATCTGCATATATGTACATATGAAGGTAAATAGCTCACAGCAATGGACTCAGTGTATGGGTGGTAATAACTCTAGTCTGGAATCCACATATACATGTGTATATATATCATATGCAAAGAGTGAACAGAGTGCCTCTTGATGGAGAAATTGAAGTTATACCTCTAAGAACTAGAGGGATCAAGGCTGTATTTGCAAAGGTATTTCATGGACCAAAATGTACAGGTAAATGCTGAATGGATTTTACAAAAGCCACCTGAATGGGGTAAGATTTGCCTCACTGAGAAACAGCCTCCTTTGTTAAACTGTGAATATCCCTAGTAGGAATGTACCCACACTTTGCTGCTCCAATAACTTTATGAATCTGTTTTCTTATCTTCCCCCATTACACTTGTTGGCTCAAAGTCAGCAGCTGACTAATGGGACACGGGTTAGATACCAGATGGGGACAATGCCCCATTGTGGTAGGGGCTGCTGCGTAGAGAGTTCACAGCATTCAGAGTCTTACAAACAATGTAAATCAGAGAAAAACACCACTCAAAATCTAAAAAGGGAGGATCAAGTTGTCAATAGATAAGGAAAGCGATTTGAAGAGAAAGCAAACCATCAGTGCAGACTGAATAAAGAACCTAATGAACAAGTGGTTAGAAATATCCTCAGCCTGGGGTCAGTGGAGCAGATAACCATTTCATCACAGAAAAAGGCAAGAAATAAAATAGGCAAAGCCAATATTGCAACATGTGACTTCTTTGCAAATTAATACCATGGACTGCTAAAGCAGCTATACAATTCTTGCCTGCTCAGTCCTCATTGTGCAACTGGTACCAAATTAGATTTATCATTGAGTCTCATCCATTTGCTATGAGAATGACTTTCCCCTAAGACCTGTTTAATGACACTCCCCTATAATATCCTGACAAACAATCTTGGGATTGTTTAGTTTGAGGAAGAGGAGGCTGAGGGGAGACCTCATCACTCTCTACAACTGCTTGAAAGGGCATTGTAGGGAGGTTGGTGCTGGTCTCTTCTCACGGGCAATGAGCGACAGGACAAGAGGGAATGGCTGCAAGCTGCAGCAGGGTAGGGTTAGGCTGGACATTAGGAAAGTTTTTCACAGAGAGAGTGGTCAGTCAGTGGAATCAGCTGCCCAGGGAGGTGGTGGAGACACCATCCCTGACTGTGTTTCAGAGTAGATTAGATGTGGTGTTGAGGGATCTAGTGTAGGGGAGAACTTGTAGAGTAGGGCTGATGGTTGGACTTGATGATCCCAAGGGTCTCTTCCAACCTAAACGATTCTATGATTCTATGACATGGATAATAATGGAAAGAAATCTCCAATATAGCAGTTTAGTCTTTAGTACTCAAAGAAAACAGAACAACAGTGTAGGAAATCTGACACAAAACTGGTAACTGGGAATGCCTTTCAGAGAATGAGGCCTCGTACAGTCAGGGAGTTTGGAGCAGCCCAGGAAGGATCAGGTAAAGCCCAACAAAACACATGCAGGAGCTTTGGGTTTTACAGAGCAAAGTCTAAGGTTTGACTTATTATGTAATCAAACACATCTGAACCATTGATAATTTTATTTGATTAATGGAAACACCAAAGATGTCCAACAGTAATGGTGGAGAAGATTAACCCTGAGTCAATCCGCAACTCACCTACTGCCTACAATTTGGCTAGTTATTAAAAAGAAATCCTGTGAGGAGCTCTCACATGTCACTTAGTTCTAAGTGACAGGAAGTAACCCCCACACAGGGGGAGTAAGGACAATGAAGATGTTGGAGAGTCATACATGTCACTCATTTGTGCTATTTCCATGGATCTAGACGAAGGAAATGCTAAAAGTCTCAGAGTTTAATTTTATTGTCTGGTAACTTTCACATTTAAAGCAAACACATCTGTTAAACTTAGAAGTTAAACCAGAAGGAAAAAAAAAATCACAGGGAACTCAATTTTGCTTCTATGTTTTGCTCAAAAAACAGGCTGCTCAACTGGTTGCTTTAAATGGGCTGGTAAATGTTTATTTGCCAATTTTTCCTACAATGTTATATAGGGAGCAACCTTGTTTTGTCAGCAGAATTTGTTGCTTTTTGGAGCATACAGAGAAAGCCTAGCAATAACCAGACCACAGAACATGCATGTTAAACAGCTGTTCAGCTCAGCTCAGAAAATATTCACTATTTTCTCAGAGTCTCCCTCATACTGATAAAAATTATTCACCTTCAGAAATTGCAAAGATTGATATTTGCATTGAAAGGCTTGCTTTAACTCTGAAGAAAAATCCAGAGCTATATAGGTTTATACCTAGTTTTTCAGGTCTATGAATCATCCAATTACATTAGAATTTCCTCATCTCTTCAAAGCCAAAGTACGTTCCCAGTCGCAACTCCCCTTCCAAGTTTCACCAGAGCATTTCCCTCACTGTGTGGAACTGCCATCATCAGATAAATGCTCAACGCAGTGTTGAGAGATAATGTTGTTCTGAAAGGTGTATCTAGAGAAAATTGTCTACTATTGAAAATGTTTTTGTCTCCAGAACAAAAGGGAAACCCCTCCAGTATTTTCAGCTCAGAAGACTGGCCAGTAAAAGCCACGCTATTAAAAAAAACAATTCACAGGAGCATGTTTGAGCTGCATTTTGTAAAATTCTCTCAGACATTAAGAGCTTGATGCTGGACCAATGAAATCGGAACTGGAACAGATCTGGCTTATAGAGGCCACTTGACAACCCAGTGGGATCCTGACCTAGGATGCTCCTGTACTGTGAAATAGCTAAACCTGAAAACCAGAACTTTAAGCTAAGAAACTACAAAACACCCACTTATTATTTCAGAACAGAGGAGATTTTCCTCTGCCATCTGAAGATCCTTGGATTTTCCTGATGGTGTATCAGGCCTCTAATATATGAAGACTCTTGGGAGTCTCCTGAGGGTATATCAGAGCTCAGTGCTAGAGGCATAGATGGTAATGTATGGGCTGGAAAACTGCCAGTAGGTGTGTGGCATGGAGGGCAAATTAGGGAAGCACCTCCATCAGAATAAAGAAAAACATGATACAAAACCAGTAGTAAAGGGCTAAGAAGAAGAAGTTAAATGTAGGAAGCAGTAGCAGTATGTCTTCAGCCTCTCTTGATACATCAATTTTTATTTGTAAGACCCTTGGCTTCTGAAACAGGTGTTCAGCTGCTGTGGTAACAGCAAAGCATCACAACTATTCCAGATTGGTGTGTATGGGAGACCCCAGTGTAGTGCAGAAACCAACATTGAATTCACCAAGCCACACAAAGGACAACTCATAAAATGGCTTTAAAAGAATCACAGAATAGGCTCAAGAGGTGGGTCTGCACAGCCCTCAGGAAGATCAGCTATCCTGATAACAAAAGAGGAAAAAAAAGCTACATTGGGACAATGTGATCAGGGCAGGCTACTGGCCAGGAATTAATTGTTTAAAAACCCCTGACAACAATTTGTCCTGTTTACACTGGATGTTGGCTAAGGTCCTTTTATGAAGCTTCCCGATGAGCGTGGTTTTGAGGGGGAAACAGCTATGTAGTTGTCCTGCTTTCAGGTACACATTCATCCATTTATTTTTTTTTTAGCAGATTTTGAAAAGAAGAGGTTTGCAGATGTGTGTTAGGCCCGATACCTCTGCATTTGCTTCATGTTTTTCTAGTGCCAGAGCATCCCTTAATGATGGCCAGTGAGACTAAAGGGCCTAGATCTTCACAGCTTTGACTGTCCTAGCTTCCATGGGTGTAATATGCAATACAGTACTGTGAACACTGAGGATACTCCCAACTCCTCTTTGTAAAATCACATGTAAAGAGTTAGTAACGAGAGCTAATTATGGGGAAAAAAAATCTAAACAAATAAGGAAGTTCCAATCTGGTATTTATTACCCATAAATGTTCCCATCTTTTGTTTTGGTGTATACCCATTGTCAGCCAATGGGATGGAAAGGGGAAGATACCAGACATGAGCTACACAAGGTTTCCAGAAATAATAAGATAGCTAAAGTAAACATTGTTTGCACTCAAGTCTTATCAGAGTAACTTCTAATTAGTGCTGCATGAAGACTAAACTTTCTGAAGTTTTTATTGCCAAGTACTTATGGAGTAGGGCAATATGGTCTTAGGAAACTATCACTGTCCTCTCTGTAGACTGCATTCTTGCTTCTTTGCTTTTTTCTTCTTACTCCTAGAAATGGGAAGCACTTTTTGAGCCATCCAGCACAAATTTTAAAAAGTGAAGCCAGACTCCCCTAAGGAAAATTCCCACCCAGAGTTAGTCCAGCTGCACTTGCTTTGGAAACCCATCAGGATACTGTTTTTCTAAGGAAGACAAGGCAACATTGCCAAGGATATTTTCAATACTTTAAAAAAGTTTTACTGTGGCTCCAGTAAGCAAACACATGGATACATTTGCCTTAAGGCAAATCAAATTAGAAGGGATTCTGCAAAGCATAAAACCAGGAAATATAAAACTTGTTTCTGAAAATGAGTGGTAAAGTGAGGGGGAGTAACTTATAAATTACCAGTCATAGAACAGCTTACAAATTCCAGAGGATCTGGAATGGAGTGAAAGCTGAATGCATGGAACCATAGAATGGCTAGGGTTGGAAGGGATGTTAAAGATCATAGAGTTCCAACCCCTCTTCCATAGCCCTTGAAGGTATGTTTTGGAAACTAAAGATGAATCACCCCTTACAGTGTATCAGGGAAGAGCTTACAGACACAGAAGCTAAGATGCTACTGCAGTTAAAGAAAAAAATCCCTGTCATTCACTAAATTTATTCTTATTTCTAGCTAAAGCCCGAGAGAGAACTTCCGTCGAGAGGTTCATCTTAAGACGTCCCTAGGAGATAAGCACTCAAAATCTGGCTCCAGTATTGCTACTTCAGTAAGAAAGGAACATCTAACAACCCAGACT
>VZTM01032486.1:77486-164308 GCA_013400555.1 Jacana jacana
ACTCTTATTACACTTGGAGGTCCTTGCTCAATTTCAGAGAGCTTATTTGCAAAACAAGGTTATTCTGCTTCCTGCATCCCACCTTTTGTATAAGCTCCCTAAATCAAGGTCTTTATTGAGCAGACCTTCTGTTACAGTCCTAATTACAGTACAGCAGACCCGTCTCATGGGCAGCCTTGACATATAAACTGCCATGCAGAGAACTGCCACTAAGGAAACCTGAAACTTTTCATCTCTTGACCCAAGTACTCAAAAAGTGTTATTTTACTTTCACATTCACAAGATCTTTTTTGCATTTACTTCACTGCATAACTGTACAACCTGAATCTTAGAGGACTGAAATAACTTCTCAGCCTGCAGTCTATATATAACACTAAGGTAATACGATGTTAAATCTTTATTTCTGTGCATGAGCAGGTATCAGAACTTTGTGATGAGATAGGGTATTTTCTGCCAGGTTAAGCTAGGTGCCCATGAATTATTCGCCATGGTGACTATATTAAAAAGCAGCAACTGATAAGATAGCTCATGTCTTAGCCAGCATCACTTGCCAACCATTTTATAAGCACTATAAACATGAAGTGTCTTCACCTTCATTTTAAAGGATAACAACACGGTGTTTACCTTTCCCAGATTTACACAATTCAGAGATCAGAGCAGATCTAGGTATTTCAGCGGCCTCAAATTAACTTTCTGGGGTACTGTTGCCCTTTATAGCATACTGAAGGACAGGTTGGGTTAAGTTTTGGAATTAGTTGTCTTCTGATTTTACCAGTGCCAGTACATCATGACTGTACCCTACTACAAAAGCATAGCCTATAAAGCAAAGCACCTCATCTTCATGCTTTTTCCATGCATTGTATCCAAACCTTTACCCAAGCAACTTCCAAAGAATGAGCACTTGTTGAAGATGCAGAGTTTGTGCTGCTCAGGATCCAATCCATTCAGACTGGACACTTCCATGACTACAGAGCCAAACCCACAAATGGTACGCTATCTATAGAGGGGAAATGGATCAAGTCTGAAAATGAATCATTTGCTAACTCAAGCTAAATATAGCTTCTAAATATAATCTGCACTCTGCTGACTTCCATATTATACATTACCACGTTATAGCAGCATTCCCATTCCAAGGCTCTTATCTCCCACATTGAGCTGGGCCTTGGTTCAGTGTAAAAGACAATCCAGTGGGAGACATATCCTTTTGTATTGCAGCTGCACCTGAAAGCATTGGTATTCCTTTAAGGGCATATCACACACCCAAAACATCATGTATTATGGTCTTATGACTTACAAAACTTCATCTTCTTAACCAAGCTAGCAAAAGCACTGTAGAATTTTATGGTTATAAAACCTGAACTCAAATGACAGTGTCTACATGCTGTGAACCACAGCAGTCAGCTACTTGACATGTGTGGTCAGTGAGTTTGCCTTAGTCACCAACATCACCTTTATTCCGACCTTGGCCTTTCCTCAGCTCAGAGGGGAAATTTCCCCCTGCAATGTAGGACAGTAACCCTGTTATTACCAAGTGGGATCTAAAAGATGAACTATGCACTTCACTAAGAAGCCACCTTTAAAAAAATAACCAGATAATACACATCTAGCTTAGTATGCATGCAACAAGAACAGCCCAGATTTCCAGCAAATGTGTCCATTTTCCTCTCATGTAGAAGTTACCATAGGAGCTGTGGATAAATGTGCTTGTACTTGTGAAGGAAGATTAAAATGGGCTTCTTCAGAAAGTCATGATAAACCATTTTACACCTGACACTGCAATTAGAGGGAATCTTCAGAAAACACCTAGAGCTTAAGTGTTATACAAGCACAATATTCCATTTATTAATATTTTAAAAGAGAATAGATTACAAAGAATAATATTATACTTCTGAATTATCAGGGTAACTCAAACAGCTATCCCAAACATTTCAAGAAGCTTCTAGGCACTACAACACAGAAGTACACTGGATACTAGTATAAAAGTGGTATATGTGTATCCATACCATACGTCCATGTTTTTGCCATATACTGTGTCCTGAGATGCACTGTAAAGAACCACAGGTTGAATTCTACCTTCATTCACAGTGGCATGGCTGTACTGGCTTCAGTGGGACTGGACTGGCACAGCAGAAAGGATCTGTTCTTCCCTGAGGTGTTTTCCTCAGAAGCACAGGAATCAAGCTTCCTGTTGGAGCAACTAACTGCAAAAAAACCCACAGACCTTGGGTTTATCTGGAGCCATCAATACATATTTGTGGAGAAACACTGAAGAACATTCAGGTTTCTCAGCCCTACACACTTCAAGCAATGTAACAATTGGAAAGAATGCATTTCTAAGCAAGCATTGTATAAACATTATTTTCTGAAGCCATCTATCTCTTTTCCTGCTGTAACCACACATATGTATGACTCATGCCCATGACAGGAGCCTGGAATCCCCATGTCCCATGCTATAAGCCAAGACAGCACATTATCCAGTTTCTACAGCCTCCTTCTGTTTTCAATCTAGAGTTTCCTATCATCCAAACCACCTTCTACACAGTATTTTACATTCCAAGAGTTTAATAGATAGCCTTGTTCTCCTCTTCTGCTTTTTATACACAGAGGAGAAATTGGGGCTGCTCAACTCATACAGATTAATGACCATACTTCAAAGAGACACACCAAAGCTACAGGTCACCTCAACTTGTTTGTGAAAATATAGTTTAGAGAAATTATTTACATACATACATATATATAAATCCAACAGCTCTACTAATATATTGATTTCTACTATTCATGGTCATCAAGCCTGCAGTAAGCTTTGTGCTTGCTCATTCCTTGCGCAAGGAATTCTGCAAAGAACAGGATGCATCAACAATTTAACAGTATCCTCCAGCAATCTCTGCACGTGCCTCAGATAGCACACATTTTTGTTTCAATGAGCTGATATTCAAACAGTTACAAACAGCATCAGCCAATTCTGTGCTTCAACTGGAAACAGTTAATCTACATATAACAGGGACCTGGGAGACATTCTCATTAGACATACAACTTCTGACCTCAGAGGATCTGTGGTATTTTACAGGTAGGGCTAAATCCAACCTGTAGCACCTGGGGCTTTTGTTACAGCACTCGCTGCTCTTCTTCCCGTGGAGAGTAAAAGAAAGCTGGAGATGCGTTACAGATGCAGACAAAAATCTTCCAAGCCACATTCAATTTGGTTTCTTTATCATCACTTAGTCCAGATATCATGAAATGTTCAACTGTATGAAGGCACAGCCTCAAATGTCATATATTAGTGCTATCTGTTCTTCTGTGCCTTTGGGAAAGGGGAGGGCAGCTTTCCTCTCCCAAGCTGTGTATTTTTAACATCTGCTATTTTAATGCAATTTTAAAAAGATTATTGCTGAGCTGTGGAGCAAAGAGCTCATTGGATGGCAGAGTCTCACAGAGCCTAAATTAGGTGTTTCAGGTCACAGAAATCTCTTATTTCAGCCTTCTTTTAGAGGCACATAATACCTGGGGAGAAAGTTCTGCTTGTTTGCGTTTAGCAACACGCAGTGTAGAAGAATGAGGATTTATTTAAAGCTACATTTTATAAATTTTAAAAAGAAGTCATGACTCTTTAAAGATGTCAAACATCAAACTCATAGTGTGCTTTTAACCCCTTTTCCTGGCAGCATGGAGAGAAATCTCTGCCAAATCGCACAGAATGGAGGAGGTTGGAAGGGACCTTCAGAGATCACTTAGTCCAACCTCCCTGCCAAAGCAGGTCCATCTAGAGCAGGCTGGTCAGGAATGCATCCAGGTGGATTTTGAATGTTTCCAGAGAAGGAGATTCCACAGCCTCTCTGGGCATCCTGTTCCAGTGCTCTGCCACCCTTAATGTAAAAAAAGTTTTGCCTTCTGTTGAAATTTCCTGTGTTCCAGTCTGTGCCTGTTGCTCCTTGTCCTGTCGCTGGCCACCACTAAGAAGAGTCTGGTCCCAACATCCCAAACACAGTGGAAAACTTCTCTGGGAACACTCATCTGTGTCCCAAGGCACACTCAAGGGGGGCAGCGAGAGGGAAATAAAACCCATCTTGAGCTTACACACTCTGTTTTGGGCTTTTGCCTTGTGGAAAGCCTCTGTCAGAGGTGTATCCACACAAATGGAGAGGACTGCTGAGACCCTGCTGTAGGCACTCCGCTGGTGCTAGGCTCACCTTCTAGCCAAGTGCATCTTTTACATGCACAGGGGTTTCCCATCTAACTGTCCCTACAGCTAGGGACACAAAGTTGGGGAGATTTAGCTAAAATAGCCCCATCTCGTGACTCTTGTTAGTATTACACAGGACTATTCCGTGCTTTGTTTCTATTTCCGTGCTTTGGAACTAAACGTTACGGACTAAGACTCCAAGAGGATTCCCTTCCATTTTTCATCATAGAGCAAACGCATGTTTAGCATACGACTAGAGGAGATCTGTTAACAGGAGACCACCACAGAAGCAATTCCCACGAAGTCGCAGAGTCCCTGCAGAGCTCAGGCCCGTTGCTCCCAGCCAGAGCTGCCCTCTGCATGCCTTTCCCTATAGCTGTGTTTGGAGAATGTGCTCCCCAGCCACTGCGGGTAAATATCTTCCAGGGAAAGTATTGGCTCCCTGCAGACAAGATCAGGTCTCAATAAATTCCTAGTACACAACTCCCTACCAAAGAGGGTGGGGAAGCAGTCAAACTTCTCAAGTGCGGAGCAACAGTGGCTTAATATAAGGGGCTCGCTAAGGCAGTACCTACCACATCACAACCCTTTCCAAATCAGCATGCCCCACTCCATTCGGAACCAGTCAGAGACCTCACACCGCAGCAATGCCCCTTTAGAAAAGAGGGCTGTCCAAGAGGCTCAACTGCATTTGCCTTTTGTCCTAGAAACATGGACTTAATCATGAAACTCTGACACAACTAAGTCAGCAGTTTTGATCTCATGGATTGTTTGTACACTTAATACAGAAAGGCTGTCTCTGATTTTGTTGGTTCCCACTAACAATCAGTGCAAACTGATGAGGTATTGATGCTATCTGAATTCTTTCCTTATTACATCAAACATAAGAAAACATGCTGTGGCAATTTGCACTTGTGACATAACGAGTGTCAATTGCTACAAAGGAAGCACAGACAATCTGAGAACTAAGGGATGGGAGGATTAAAGTGATTCTCTCAGACACCCGCTTTTATCTTAACTAGGAGGAGGCTTGTTATTAAAACTCCACAAGCAAGCACAACTTTGAAAAACTCAGTTGGTACCAGTGCCTGGTCTCAGGAGTTTTCCAGTGCAAGGAAGCATTAAGAGGATCTGGTTCCCTTTAGGAAAGCCACAGGGCTGTTTGTCCCTTTTCAAATATTGACAGTCCCCCCTCATATACAGCATCAAGGAAAGCTGGAGTAGCAGCTTCCCCCATGCAGTAGTCCCCATCCTCAATTCATCTCAATGCTCTTCCTGAAATCCCCCCACCATGTTCCACCTGTCTCAAAATTCCTCTCCAATTGTCTTTTCATAAGAAACACCCCCCTGACTATCTCAGAAGCTCTTCTTTAGCCTCCCCCTAAACTCCTCTCCACCCCCAGGCTGCTGTAGCAACATCCTGACCCGTGTGTGTGGATGGGCCAGATGCTTTATCTCTGCTGTACAAACAGCATTGCTCCTTTGGGCTGGACTTGGCTCACAGTGCAAGAGGATAAAAGAGCTTGTTGTGTCTGTGCTGCATCTCACAAAGCAGCACAAGGCTCAGGATGGACAGAAACCCCACACATCTCCCCAGAAGCTGAGGGCCATCTGCAGCCCGCACTGTGTCCTCACCTGCTTGCTAATGGCCTCCAAAGGAGCTCATTTAAAGCTTGCTTGGTTAAGTATAAATTGTTTAGACTTTGCAGTGTAGACATGCCTAATCCACAGCAGCATGAGATTAGATCAAACACTTGTTATTGTTTTCCTACAGGAAGCAGACTGTTTTTAAAGGGGGGGTGGGAGGGAGGTAGAAGGTTGGAAACCTGTGCCATTTCCAAATAAATTGCAGTAACTGACCTCAACTAGATAAATTTTTCCTCATCACTTGATTTCTGTTTTGTTGCCTATTTTATTCTCATTACAACTCGTCTTGAGACTAAAAGCTCTTTATGAAGAAATCATCACTTTCAATACATTTATACAGCACCAAGCAGAGGAGAGCACTAAACAAACGGGTCTTTAGCACTATCAAGCACAGCCATATGCACAATCTCTAACTTACAGGGATCAGATCTGGTATAGTATGCATCTGAGGCAGGACTACTCTTTCATTCTGCTGAACACCAAGACCATGCACACCATGGCCTAAAGGTAAACTTTTATGCTTTGGAATTACATACTTAAAAGCTGCACATCTTCTGCCTCTTTGATGCATGATCTAGGTTGGCTCTGACTTACTGAAGTGCTGTAGCCACAGAATGCTGAACAGTAACTAGAGCACATACTGGTCAAGGCCAGATACAGGCAGTGAAGTGATTATTCCCAAACTTTTTTGGTCCCCGGAGTTTATTTCAGCTGGCTGCACTTCACTGTAATCACCTTGACACACAGACACAAGAGAAACTTCAAAGAACTCCTTTGTGATAAAACAGCAGGACTTGTCTTAGCTCAAGCAGGAGTCCTCAGCTGCAAAGGTTAAGCAGATACAGTTGATGCCCCAGTTGAGTAGAGCTAAAAAAAAAAGGAGATTACGTGAGTGCATTTGCTCTTGCCTTCTTTCCTCCAGTCCCCCAAATGGGCTAAAGCTTTGCCTTGTCAAACTCTGCAAAACAAAGTGCTCCATCTGTTAATCTTGTCTTGCTCTTTTCCTGTAGAAGTTAGTACAGAGGTTTTCCAAGCTAAAAAGCAAGGCCTCCAGATTCCTGATGCTGTACATACAGAGGAAGAAGTATTATCCTGAGCTTATAGGTGGAAAACAGATAAGCAGTTTGCCTCTAGGCTATTCAAGAAATCCCTAGCTGAGTCCAAGGGCTGAACTCAAGTTCTGCCCACCAGCCTGTCCTTCAATCAGACCTTTCTTTCTTCTCTCCAATAGGATCTGTGACTTTTCCATAGAAAAAACTTTAGAAACTGTTACCATTTCTGCACATAAATTTCCATGTATGAGGTTGACAGAATAATGAAGAAAAATAAGACAGCGTGGAGTAAAGTCAGAGGAGGTAGCATATGATAGCTGTCAAAAGTGTTCAGAGATGAGATTCCCAGATTTACACATCCAAGGAACCGAGGCAGCTTCCTTGCAATAAATATTTATTGGGACCACTGACCACTTCCAAGGTCAACGTGTGCCAGATACTGACCTTAATTACAACAAGCACAAACAGCCTTTAGCAACCATGAAATTCATCATTCCCAGGTGCTGATAAGCCTGTTCCCAGCCCTACTCCAACTTTGTTATTTTTAATAATTTATTCTGGAAAGATTTAGAATGTGAATTCCTTTTTCCATTAATTCCTTTCTGTTATTACAGTCAGGGATTCCAGCAGTTGGTTTCAAGTGATATTTGCTGCTAAAAGCCTGTCAGATATGCTGACTAGTAAATATTCATTACACTGAAAAAAAACAACCCCTCTTTCTGTTGATGCAATGGATTTCTGCACTCCAGGCAGTCAGCTTCACTCCACCCAATTTCATACCAAGGAAAAATTCAGTTTTGAATTCCAAAACTTCAAATATTAGTAGCAGCAAAGAAAACAAGCACCAGAAAAATGGTGGTTTCAGTGACCTATGTAACTTCCCTCAAACCGCAGCAAATGATAGAGTCTGTAGTCCCCAGCTCTAGGCTGTTGTATCACGTTATTGCAAGACTTTAACAATAAAAATGCTGCTCCTGTCCTCTTCCAGTCCAATCTTGCTGGGCAATACCAAAATGAGGTCCCCTGAGGAGACACTGAGGTCTCAGACTTGTGCTGGCTTGTCACCTCTGCACCTTTCTAGACCCTACCTGCCACAAAAGCTCATAGGTGGCCAAGGTAACCCTGATGGCCACAGTAGCTTCATTTACTTCATGAAGAAGGATAATCATCAGCAGGTCTGACAACCACCCCTACTTCCTCTATAACCCCAGGATTTCAAGGGGAACCGCAGACTATGACTGCCTATGCAGAGACTCAACTGGAAGAAACCTTTGAACCCACCACAAGGCTCGAGGAAGCCCTTCTCAGTGTTTTTGCCCTGGAAAAAGGAACTAGTGGGCTAAGGCTTCCCCAATTCTTCTCTGATCCCCCCAAGTTTTACAGTTGGTTGGCAGAAGAGCAAAATCCAGTCTTGTGAGGGTTTTGGTACATGCCTGGGGCACACCACACTCAGGTTTTCAAATGAAGGTCTTAAAGACTTTCAAGTGTGCCAAAACTGACATCAAAATCTAGTTGGTGGCAGAAACAGATGCAGAACAGAGTCCAGATTACAAAACAAGCTCACAAAGTTTTCAGTAGTTCAGATGTCGCTCATCTGCAGCACATACTGTGCAGAACTTACAAAAACATTCTTCCAAAAGCTCTTCCCAACATCTGCGACTTTTTGAAGTCACAATTAAGGGTTGTTGAATTTTCTGTTCCTGCCATTTTTCCTAAAAATCATGTCTTGGCAGATAAAACAGTGTTACAGCTTTCCTGCTTCAATGTCCTTCCCATGCCAGCTACAATGCCAAGTACTATTTTTAGCCATAGAAAACTGAAAAGTACTTATACAAGATTGTCTTAGTAGACCCAAGTTAAGGAAGAATTGCAAACAGATCAGCTTCTTTGTATAGTAAAAGCATTACCACAAGGATCTAGAGAATGGCAAGTCTGCATAGCAACAGAGAAGTTCCACGTCTGAGTCCTGTTCTCCTTACTCTGGTAAGACCAGAATGCCTCCACTTAGACCTACAGTCCCCTGCAAGAGATCTGGAATACCCCAGGATCTATCAGGGCTGGACCAATGCTGTACCCCAACAGCAGGCAAAAATACAGTTCACAGAAGAGGATAATTGTTTCTGAACTACCTCATCTCCTTTGCAGACCTTTCTAGGTGAAACAGACATATTTTGCTATTTTGTTGAGTTTAATTCTTGACAGTTTTTGGATAACATATCAAGATGGTTCTCCAGCCTCCACTGTGGAAATAGCTAATGCCCTAATTGTTCAGCCTCCATTAGACATCCTTCCTCTTGTAGCAGATGGGACTGGGCACACAAGAGGATGGAGCTTCCCCCTGCCCTCCACCTGGCAGGAGGAAGGAGAAAAGCTGGACTGGCAGCAAAAGTGCCCAGGACCTCTCCTGCTGGCAGTAAAGGACTGTAAGAGTTTACACAAGTGCCACCATGCCTGTATACTTGCCAGTTTTGCATTGCAGACTTCCACAAAATTAACCCTGACCTATACCATTGCAACCTCAGTTACAATCAGACAATCAAGGTGACAACAGCACCTTGGAGAACAGAGCAAATTAGAAACAACCCCAACCGATGGTGTCATTGAGCACTAAGGAGTAGGTGATATGACTCAGCCCATTACTCAGTATCACAGGATGAGATTTTTCACTCAAGAACAGCAGTGAAATATATAGGTGTGTAAAGAGCATAGTCTCTGAAAGTGGTGGACAATATGAGAATAAGACCTGCATTAAACTGCAACACAAGACAGAATTTCCAAGGGAGCAAGTGAAACCATTGAAAATAACAGGCTCCTCACAATTACAACATCAGCCTCTGGTGTTATTTCTTTGAAGAACTACATGCTTTTCCCTGAAATGATCAGAAGGAGGGCACATGCACACACATGCAGGTACCAAAGGCATCTTTAGAAACCTACTTTCAAAAGAAAAAAAAAAAACAAGGTGGAAGCTACACACTGCAATAATCTTCCTTCAATCATTCTTTAGGGTTTTCACAAGCCCAAACTGTAGTGACTATTCAAGCAAGGACACTATGAAACAATCATTTCCTTCCCTTAGAGCTGTAACTGGATGGATGCAGTCCTCAACTAACTGACTGTCCCTTCTTCCCCAAGGAGGGATCCATTGCTACCTATTCTATATTCCTGCGACCCTGTCTTCTCAACTCAGACCACCCCACCTTCCATCTAGGCCATTCTCAGGAAGTTCCTACAGCATCCACAATCGGTACAGGAGCTGAGTGTTCAACTGCAAACCATCCATAAGCTCTAATTAGCACAGCTAATGCTGGCATACCCCACTCTGCACAGCTTCTTTCACATATCTGACCGCAGCATGTTACATGAAAGAAGTTTCCAGCAAACTTCTGGACAAGTCTGGGTTTACATCAAGTTCTTAATTGCAGAGTACATTACTCCAATTGCCCTTCAATGCCAAAAGTTTCACAGTATTTGCAAATGTGAGACAAAGTATGTAGACCAGTATTTCTCAGAAGCACGAAAGGATTGACAGGCCCTATGAAAAAAAGTCCTTAAAATCCTTCTGGAAATTGCTTCTTCACTCTATTTTCATATTTCTATAGAAGTAACATTTAACTGGTGCAGGGATGCTGAACAAGTAATGAAAAGGTCAAGCCTAGCAACTAGAGCTATTTCAGTACGAGGTATTACACTATGCCCATCCATATGAAAAATACTTGAGCAAGGTTGTGAAGCCAGGTGTTAAGTAGTTCAGAGATATCTGTTGAGCCTTTGTGTTGCTTCCCAAAATGCCTGTATTGTGATATGCTCCAATTACATGAACACATCCTATTTTTCTCCAGAATTTCCTCATCTCATTCAAGAAGCAGAATACACCACAGTATTAGGTTACATCTTCTGTGACCAGTACTTACCCCCACAGTCCCATTTACTGCACACTGCTCAAAGCACACGCTAACAAAAAGGATTTCTTTACAGTTTACAGCCTCTTCCAGTGCTCAGCACTTTCATCCAAGCACTTCAAACAGTGAATCTTTTCACAGATAAGATAGGGAGGTGGGGTGCTTTTACTATGTATTCACAAAACTGACTCTGCACCTAAAATAAGGCACTCCAGACTTTAATCTCAGCCAGCTAAGACCAATTTTCAAAACTCTTGATGCTATATTTGGTTCTTGACAAACCCAAAACTGACTGAAGAAGCTGTTTGGGACTGAGCAAAACCGACTCCAAGATAGCAAATATACAAAGAGCAGAAGCTGATGGTGAAAGACTCATTTCCACAGGCACCCATGGTGGGCACAGATGAATACAGTTGAAAAGCAATGCTCAAACTCCCCTTCAACAAAGCTTCCTGTTATCCCCGGGTTTATCCTCTGCTCCTGGGACTCCCCTTACACCATGCCCACACAAAGGTTCAGGTGTGAAGCAATTCTTGCAACAGAAGGACTGGCCACTCCCCGAGCAAAGCAGGTACAGGGAAGGTATGAAGATTCAGTTGAGAATGGTACCCACTGATCCTGTACTCAAAGGCTCCCTAGATAGCCTTTGTTCTATCACATACCACCTTCTCCTTTGAGACCTCACCATTTCATCTCTTTGCCTGCAGTTCCCTAAGCTTGCCTGTTTTCAAATTCTTCCATATCCAAGCCCTCAGACTCTTCCAGTTTTCCCATTCCCCCATTTAGCTTTTACCCTTTCTGCAGGCCAGCCACATTCACCACCAGCTCCTGGGTGCCACAGGGCCACCAGAAAAGGACATGGAAACCACACAAGAGTGGTGCTCCCACTACTTACCTACTTGCTCTGCAAACTTTTAGCAAAATGCTGATGTACCCCAGAAGGCACACTCAGGATAAACTGGGAAGCAACTACTAAACCAAATTATTTCAGAGCTGGCAAGACTGGGGAGCATATGAAATACCTCTCACTTAATCAGGTTTGGATAGTTCTTCCCCACAGGAGCAGAGGCCATCCTATTAAACAAAACCACCTTGTATTGGAAAGTTTAGTCCATAGCCCAGTAGTCTTAAGACCTTTACAAAGGAAATTAAAAAAGAAAGCAAAAACATAACAGTACCTTTATAAATACACATCCAATTCTTGTTGAAGCTTCCCAAAAACATCAAGCCAGATGCAGTTCCACAAACTGGAAAGTTTTAGCCCATGGTGCTTCAAGTCTGATAAAGTTTGGAAGATAGGGGGAGCTTTGTTGCTCCAGTTCCACCTGTAACTATGCAGTAGTAGCTTAAGGAAGCTTCATTAAACCACTGAAGTATGAACAAATGAAAGCAAGGCCTCTCAGGAAGGCCTGCTGCTGGCTGAGGGGTCACCCCCAGGGTGCTCCCACTGCTGAGAGCTCCTCCCAACTGTTGGTTGGGCTGCACCCCAACCTGGTGACAGGTAGTCCTGTCCTGGTGCTATGGGAACAATAGTGAAGTCAGCCCTATGATGAAAGAGGGACTGGAAGGGAGACCAGTGAGCTCAAATTAACATCTGCAGAAGGATTGTACACAAATGAAGTCTTTCAAATGAAGCACTGGTATCTCACAGGTTGCATTTGTCCGTTCTGCATCTAAAAAGGCACTTGCGAACTTTTAAGTTTGAATTCAACACTTTTGATGTCTCCAAAACCCCTTTAGTATCCTGTGCTGAACTGTAGGTATGGTGGTTCTGTAATGAACCAGGCAAAAAAGTGACAAATGTACAGGACTGCTGCTGCTTCCCCTGCCACCTCCCTTCCCAGTGCTCTTCAGAGCCAGCACAGCAAACTCTGCAACTTTCCCATGGACTAAAAGTAGCCACATTGGAGCAAAAGTATTGACTGTCAGTGGTGATGATGAGAAAGTTTTGTCCTGAGAGAGCAGATACCATCTGACACATGAACAGCAGCAGCAATGGGGGAATTGGAGACAAAGGCACACGCTTTCTAAAATTATCCATGAAACTAAAACCAAGGGTGACATACTTTAAATACTGTTCCAGTGAGCCCGCAGACAGGCTGTGTGCACACTGCAGGACTGCTCTCTAAACTTGCAAAGCAACCTCCCCCATGTTGGGCCTTGAGCCTGTCTTTGGGTGAGCACAGACTCCAGCACTTGCCCATCCTTCCCCACCTCGAATGCTGGTGCCTCCAGGACCACATGTTGTGATAACTTTGCTAGAAAGACACACGACAACATACCTCTGGTAGCTCTTGTTGCATGCCAGATTGGTCAAAGTGTTCCACATTTGTTTTATTGTTGCCTAATTGACTTTCCTCCCCCCAGGATAGCACTAAGCACAGCCAGAACATTTGTTTGATGCACTGTGATTTTCAACCAGCTATGGAAAAAGTTGGCTTCCTAGTCAACCTCTGAAGGACAGAAGTGATGCTGCAGACAATCTTTCTCTGAAAATAGTCCCAGTTCCCCCTCACCACAACCTTGCCTTCAGCTATCCCTGGATTTGCTGCTGCCCAGTAACTCCGCATGCACTAGTGGAGGGGAGCACAGCCCCTCCTGGCACACAGCAGCGATGGGCCAACAGCAATCACATGAAGACAAGGCAAAACACTGACACTGGTTAACCAGGACAGTGCTCAGGGGATCTTAATTTAACTCTTCACAGTCACAGCTTCCACTGGGGAGCTTGTGGCCTGTCGTAGAGGGTGCCTCATCCCCATAAGCAGTAAACAGGACCTCCAGATCTTTTTGAAGCAGCAAAGATAACATGCTGTTTCACTGATGCTTGGATGCTTGAGAATAAGATTCATCAACTTCATAAGATTCTCTTTTTACCTGCCATTGCCTACATTCCCCTCACTTCATCAAAACCCCAGGTTTCAAATTATCCCCTGGTGTCAAAACAAGGGACTGATACCAAACCATGAAACAGGAAAACAGTGAGAGGAGCTACAGGAGGAAGCTCACAGTAAGAATGCACTAGGAACAGCCCAGCAGTGGACAGTCATGAGCAGGGGCATCAGCTCTCCTGCTTCTAAATGACATGTGCCACACGCACGCACAGGGAAGAAGGATTCAGCACAACCAGCAAAACCCAAGTGTTTGCGAAAGGATTTGGATGTTGAAGGGAACAACTTAATGGGGCATCTCACATGGAAAAAAAAGTGTGATAATAGCAACAGTGGAAAAGAAAAAGATTAATAGGGGCATTAAGGATGGTATCATTAGCCTAGCAGAAGGAGCAGTAATAAGCAACCAGGCTGGGTAAACACATGTGGGAGTTACATAGGTAGTCTGGATAAGCAGACAACATATGGCCACTTTGAGAATGAAGCTTTCATGAGGTCAATGAGGAATGGATTCTGCCACATGCCCTAAAAGCACAGAAAGTTTATTTAAAGGGATAGACAAACTCCAGTGAGTTATGTATATTCTTCAAAAACAAACACGCAGAAGGTACAACAATTTCATGCTAAGGCTGCAGCCAGCTGCACTGGGACCAGACCCTTACCCTTCACAGTTCAGACTGCAGCTATTTTGATTTGGTGTTCATAAGCACCGGTACTGCATTTGCCCTGTGTGCTCAGGCTGTTAACTTACAAGAAACTGCCATGCCCTTTACAGATGACTCCATCTTATGCTGGTGCAGGAAGGTTAAGGAGTGAGATAATGAACTTCTCCTGACCTTATAGCCTCTAAAACAGCACTAGAGCCAGGTATGAAGTGGTCCTAGACAATCTGGAAACACAAAGAGGGAAGGCACTCCCCATCTGCAGAGTTGTGATGTTCTGGTAAGGCTGCAGATTACCTCCCTCCCAGCTACTCATTATAACCCTGGTTACCACCCTGAAGTAACTGTTTGCATAGTGATATACCTTGAATAGTCCATTTAAAAATGAAGACAAAGCCTCTCTACACTCTGAGCAGGCAGTGCAAAGCCTTTGCCCAGCACAGACAGTATGCCTCTTCCCTCTTCTAACCAGCAACATAAGTAGCCAGTAGACACCAGGGCTCTTTCCTGACTCCACTAGTTTTACACTGCAGTACTGCAGGTTTGCCCCTCCCACTGTGTTTTAGCCCTGCAATAGTTAAAGACTGGGTCCAGAGTCAGGATAGCATTCAATACCTTTAGGATCTTGTGAGTAATAAAGGTCAGGAAAGCATTAGGGAAGAAATCAGGAGCTGCTTCAGAAAACAAAGACAGGTGACAGGGAACTAAAATCCTCCTCAAGCTCTTCTGCAAAAGCTGAGGTTTGGGTTTGTCAAGATATCAGGTCTCATGCAATCATTCAAGGCTTGGGCCAAAGTCAGGCACAACATAAAAGAAAACAATATTAATGTCTGGCTTTACTCCTCTTTGTAAAAATTCAGTCCAGCTACAGTCCCAATTTTCTTCTCATTTCTGCCACCCCATATGAACTACAAGCTATTGATTTATGTCCTGACTGTAAAGATTAATTGAAGACCCACAATTCAGGAGGCATTAATACCCTTCTGCAGGTGCTCTGCAGTATTCCATGCAACTTGTGGCCAGGAATATTTTATTAGTTCCATGCAACAGGACTCATGGCAAGTGCTGTTGCACAGCCTTGGTTAGCTAAAGCAGAGACAGCTCTGATATATCAGGATAACAGGCAACTGCATAATCCTTTTTATTTTAGGCAGAGAGGGATACCCAAGAATTGGGCAAATAGAAGAAAGGAAAGCAAAGACTATCAGTTTAACCCTGCTGGTATAAAAACCATTAATGAAATGCATTAGTACAAATTGTGCCACTACTTGAAGCAGACAAAGATATCACAAAAAATATTACTCTAAGGAAGGGGAGAAGAGCTCTGCAGCCTCAGAAAACTGCTGCCTGGCCAGAGGCTGGGTTTAGCCCAGCTTCAGGTGCTGGCAGAAGGGTTTCCCCAATCATCTGTACTCACATTTACACACCTGCTCAAGAACAGAGAGAGTAAAAGTGTGTTTTCCAAGCCCCCCTTCAGCCTCTGCTGGGGTCCCTAGACTTGGTTTAATTCAGTGGATGCTGTGTTTGGGGAGTTCATAACTTTGCCCATCCTTGAAGGGACAACTAACCACTTTCTGGAAGTACTCAGACCACTTTGAGATACCTGGCTGTAAATTGCTATCCAGGAAGCAAACCAAGCAGCTAGAGCACAGGTTGCACCCAAGGTCATGGAAAGCACAATCTGTTTGTTAAAACAGAAATTTAAAAAAGTCAGAAATAGAAAAACATGCCCAGGAAGGCAGTTTGGTAGCTGGCAATCAGTTTTAGAGTTTGACTTCTCTGAATAATAGGGTCTACATAAATACATTTTTACACTTTCTTACATCAGCTCTTAAAGTCAGACCTCAGTCCTGCAGCTGATTCAGAGCTCTGCAGAAATGTTCACAGGCCTCACCAAGACTGCCTTTTTTGTAATTTAATATAAATGCCAATTTCAGCATGCAAATTATCTGTGAGGCCAACTCTTTGAAGAGCTGGCTACCCTCGATTCCCAGTGAAGTCAAGCAGAGTCAGAGCATCCATAAAGGCACAGGATCAGAGAAAATGGATTATTACCATGTTATGAAATCCTGATACATTCAACTAGTTAATGCTTCTGAGGAATAAAAGGGTAGCCAGTATTAGGAGCTAATAGTTCATTCCAAAGAATTAGAGGAAACTAGGTGCAGTCAAATTCTGTATTGAGCCTAAATATTGTTAATGTGTTTCTATGTAGGTGGGCAAAAAAAAAAAATCAGACAGCTTTAAGTATTCTCTAGATAGAATAATTATGCCTCCATTGTGACATGTCTCTGTAGGCATTTATTTTCCATTAATAGAAGATCAGAATTATAGTTTAATTATTCATAAGGTTCTAAAGAGATACTCTATTTTATTCAAAAAGCCATTGACTAGATTACAGGAAGAGTCCACCAAGCTCCCATATACCTCAATGAGACAAAGTGAGAGCCATGAAGGAAGGGCTCAGGATAGAGGAGGGAAAAGAAGGCAGGCAAGCACTGCCACTGGGCACCCTGCCCCTGGCAGGGACAGGTCTCCAGGCCAGGCTCTGCAGGTCTGTAGCCTGGGTCACCTTCACCTGTCCTCTAGGGATCCCCCTACTTTCTGCCCATGTGTTGGCTCTTTACATGGGTGAGGTTTCACATGAGCATCACTGATAAGGCACTGCATCTCAGCCTGGGATACAGCTCCTCCCTGCAGGCAGAGCTCAGCTCCTAATTTCTTTACATTTCTTATGAAGTCCTAGATTCAAGTTCTCCAGCACTTGTATCACCCCTCCACACACAAATACCGATTTCTGAAATCGACATGAATGGGATTATCCAGTCTCCAAAGCCTGTAATTTAAACATACTGCATAAGCACAAACATTTTCCGATTACACAAACACTCTCCACACAGAGCTGCTGTAAGAGGGAAGTTTATTCTTTACCAGCCGAGACACCTGATAGGGCTTGCTCCCTCTGCAGTGACAGAGGACAGCACTGAGCACAGCCGTTGTCACTGCTGTCTGGTGCCCTCTCCTGGCATTAGCAGTGACACAACCTGGTAAATCCTGGCTAATGACAAGGTATTATTGCCTACAGTATCTTCAGGACTGGTCAAACCATACATCGTGTTATACCAAATGAGCACTGGTACTGGAAGAACTGGTAGAGTAACTACTTTCTTGCTGGAGATCTCTTAAAATTAACATTTTGGCAAAAGTAAGTTTCCTACTCCCCAGAAGAACAGACAGCTTAAATTTAGTTATAGACTTTTCAGCCTCATAAAAAGGAAACTGGAATACTTCTGTGAAACACTTTTGATTAGAAACAAGCCTTTCAGTTTTAGAACTTCAACTAAAGAGTCATGTGAATAAAGTCCCCACCACCCAGGATTTTTTCTCTGAACCTACCTTAAAAAGAAAAAAAAGAGGTTTCAGCTGTGTAATTCTCCCCCAGAAGTAGAAGATAAGCCCCTGAACCAGCTAAATATTTTTAGGACTGGTAGCTGCAAGTTATACGATTGAAAAACATCAAAAATATACGTTACCCCACAGAGAATCATTCTCCAGTTGAAAGCCTGTACAGAAGATTATATAGAGTTTTGCAATTTCACTCTATATTCATGCATGACCAGCTGATCAATACTGGTAAAATCTGGGTCTGGAAGACACAGAGGGAGCTCAGAGATACAAGATATTAGTATTTACATTAAAGTGTATCACTTTCTTTCTATAAAGGAAAGCCAGTCTAAACCAGAGACATGTATTCTTCAGTTCTTTGTCTCAAGCTAGGAGAATTTTAGAACTGACCTTAGGCCCTTTGGTATAAATATAGACATTAAGCTCCCCAGTTGAATATTCACTTTCATAGATCCACAACTACACAAGCAATTGGAAGCAAGACTTCACACTGAGTAGGAATTCTAAGAGATCTTACAGAATTGTTGAAAAAAGGACAACTAATCTTGATCACTAGCACTAGATTTTCTTCGTGTTCACAAGCAAAATGTCATGAAGTGAAACGTAGCAAACAAAATTAGCAAAACTGAATTTCAAACAATCTATGACTAATTGGCTGAGGTGGCTGTCATGACTGAGAGCTTTGCTGAGTTGAGGCACTGTTATGACTAACAGCCACATAGGCCACCACAGGCTAGATTACATCTGTCTGTTTGCAAGTTATAAAGCAAATTTTGAAGGGAATTCTGGTTCCACACCTAAATCAGCTTCTAGCCATAAAGCTTATACAGAAAATACACTTATGCATGTTTTTATGCCCAGCATTGATCCATACCTCTTCCACCAAAGCACTGTCCAAGTGTATAGGGCACAGGCCTGTATTCTCCATGCAGCAGCCCAGAGCTTTTTGCATTTGCCTCAGGCTTCACTGTGACTCCATGCTTGCCATCATCTCCAGGGGTTTAGCCTGTGCACAGGATCCCTCCAAGCAAGTGCTATACAAACAGCAGAGAGCAAACAGTGAAAATAGGAGCTTAAAACATATGACAGCTTGGCTACCTCATCATAGCCTCACTGCATTGCTTTAGCAGCACTTCTCTTTCCAAACCCACCTTTTTCCTCTGGCCCAACCATTACAGCTTAGCCCCCAAGAGACCACCTTGTTCTGCCAGTACGCTTCAGAGAAGATAGCCCCTGCTCCCAAGGAGTCAGTGCCAGGGCCAAGAGAGACTGATCCAATGGGAAACTGCACACAGGACAAGTTGGTTTTTTTATCTAGGTGGGGGGACAGGTGACTCTGTAACTTGTTCTTTATGATTCATACTAGATCCGAGGTGCTTCTGACATTAACTAGTGCCTTTAGTATTTTTTTTTTTTCCTTCCCAAGACAGATGCACAGGTTGCAGTGAAATGGGGGTTAACAGTCCCCAGCCCTTGTTTTCTCAGTCACATCTGCTGCTCCTACACCTTTTCTTTGGCCAGAATATCTGGCTCTTTTTATATCCCACCACTCTTCTGCAAGAAATGCCACTTTGGGGACACAGCAGGCTGCAGAGCAGCAGCATGACAGGGCTCCTCATTTTTCACATGGCTGAACTCCACTGGGTTGTGTGGCACAGAGGCCTAACCACCATGCTTGGGTCTGCAGATCCCCAAGCACAAAACTGAAATAAACAGTTTAATGAAGCATCTTTTGCTAAATCCCATCCCTCTAAGACAGGATATATGCAATAATACTAGAAAAGGGATAAAGCCTCAGTACATTCAAACACAGAGCTCAGGCTGCAATCCCTTCTCCAAGGCCTGAAGGAGTCAGGGGGCCTGCCCTGCTGACAGGAACATGGCAGCCCCTCCACTATACCCACCCAGCCAAGGGACAGCACAGCAGGGCCTCTCCTCAAGGATGAATGGCTTTTACAAGCCAGATCACAAGAAAGCCAAAACATTCAAATAAACAAATGATACATGGCTGAAGTTTGTCAGCCTTTAGTCAGGCCTGCCTGCCTGCCCTCCCTTCAGCTCCCCATACCACTCACCAAGGGGAGTTAAGGGAAAAATAAATGAAAGCCACACCTTTCATGTGTGTGGCATTCTTCTCAAAATGACATGGCAAATAGTTAGGCAAGGGACATCCCTGCTGAAGGCAGAACAAGTGTCAGCCACCACCAGCTCCAGCCAACTGGGCAGCTGTGCCATGGCACTGCCCTGGCAGGAGGGTCCACCATTTCAGAGAACCCAGTGGCGAACAACATAGAATCACAGAATCATTCAGGTACTCTACAAAGTTCTCCCCTACACAAAATCCCTCAACACCACATCTAACCTACTCTGAAACACAGTCAGGGATGGTGACTCCACCACCTCCCTGGGCAGCCCATTCCAGTGACTGACTACTCCTTCCGTGAAGGATTTTTTCCTAATGTCCAGCCTAAACCTATCCTGCTGCAGCTTGCAGCCATTCCCTCTTGTTCTATTGTTATTTGCTCTTGTCTCATCTTAGACATGAGCCATCACTCTTTAGGATCACCTTCTTTGATAAGTACAGCCAGAGATACTATTAAATAACATTTAATAAATATGAGGAGACTGAGGGGCAACCTTATTAACATTTATAAATATGTAAAGGGTGAGTGTCAGGAGGATGGAGCCAGGCTCTTCTCAGTGACATCCAACAATAGGACAAGGGGTAATGGGTGCAAGCTGGAACAGAGGAGATTCCAGTTAAATATGAGGAAAAGTTTCTTCACAGTGAGAGTGACACTGGCAGGGGCTGCCCAGGGAGGTTGTGGAGTCTTCTTCTCTGGAGACATTCAACACCTGCCTGGACGCATTCCTGTGTGACCTGCTCTAGGTGTTCCTGCTCCAGCAGGGGGATTGGCCCAGATGACCTTTCAAGGTCCCTTCCAATCCCTGATATTCTGTGAGGAAGTTGCAGGAGGCTGCAGCTTGGTGAAGGGTTAAAATATTGGAATGAAAGTTACTGCCAAAATCTAGGAACGAAAAATGCCAGACCTCCCATGTTTTTACAGCATATTTCTGCAATAAGAGTCACTCCATTAGTCTCCACCAAAAATATTTTTGCCTGTATGCTCTGTTGTTAAGTCCCTCAACTTAATGTCTGAGGGAGCCCCCTCGTGCCCTGGAAATCAAGTCAGGCTGGAGTGCAAGTAGGTGGTACATGAGGTTTGTATTAACTCTCACATGTCTAAACAAAAAGGTGTCAAGCATTGAAAATCATCCACTAAAAAAAATTCTTATAGTTAGAATTTAATTGCAAACACATCCCTTGTCTTTCATTAGAGAACCTTAAAGCAGTAGTGCGTTTGCACAGACCCAGAGGCAGTCGTCTTGAGAGGACCCAGAGTTACTGACCCTCCTAAAGAGCAATCCTGACTGTGCTCACATGGTGCTGTAGACATCTTATTTTTGCAATCAAGTTATCCATTGGGTCAACCAGACAACCTTAGTTCTGTTAGGAACAGTAAACATGCCTGACTTGCTACCCGTAGACATCTAAAGTACCCAGAAGTGATTTCAGAATTTAGTCCAAAACTAATTTAATTCCTCCTTGAAAGTGTTTGTCTTCAAAAAGGTCTGTACCTTATTGAAGTTTCTGCACCTTCACCTTTCCTTCTTTATCCACAAGTTTCCCTTCATATTATTATTTTGCCTCTATTTGAAGACAAATGATCTTGGAAGGACTTTGTCTACTTCTTAGAGAAAGAAAGTTTCCATATATGCAAAAAACCCCTTAATTTAATTAGCCACAGAATAAAGACATTGAAGTATCAGTCAGTTAACTCTGGGTAACAGCCTGACATACTCACCCGCTTAAAACACTCTGCTTCCCCAGGACTACAAGCTTACATATATTCCTATACTGAGCATCCACTTAGTTTTTCCTTCCGGCCTCCCTTGCTCCAGCTCCTCTTAGACAGTTATCTCCACCAAGAACTGAAGCCAGCTGCCCTGAAAGCATTCACAATAACCACGCTGAACAGTGCTCTTCAGGGTTATAGGAATAGTCTCACTGCTTACTCAGAATAACTGACTTGAAAAGCAGAGGCAGGTTACCACAAGTAGCAGCCAATACTTATCTAACACCTTTTTTTAAAAAAAACATAAGCAAAAAAGCCCACAGAACCAAATATCAAGCATTCAACAGAAAAGTCAAAAAAACAGCACACACAGAAACCTTCCTTCTTTAAACCACTCCCAAATAATAGACAAATCCCTCATTTCCTTCTGCTCACCCCAGTAATACCAACGTGCTTGTGCCCTATATACCCAGGGATCAAAGCCATGAGACAAGAACAATTAAATCTTCTAACCTTTCAGGGTTCAAAAGTTCTTTCCTTCAGGAAAAGGGTTCTTCAGTAGTCATACAGCACAAAGAAGAGCTCTAAGAGTGAAAAGAAACCTTCTTTTTTTTCCCCTTCTTTTAAGGGCTTGTGTTCCCAGCAGCCCTGGGGAGTCAGTGTTAATAAGTGCAGAAATGGAGACACCTGAAGCAGTTGCATCTGAAGCAACACCTGCTCCTTAATCAGTGTCCTAGTGAGAGCTTAGTAAGCAAAAAACCCAAAGACATTAACAGTCCCAATACAAGGCCCAGAGAAGCAGGTCAATTGCTTTGAGCTGTCACAGAACTCAGCACAATCCAGGGGTCTCTAACAATCATGGTCACTGCACACCTCGGTTCTCAGCCTGCTACAGGCGGAGCAGGCAGGACTGCATCACCAAAATAATCTCAGTGCTGCCAGCTGTACCATGCTGTGGAGGGGCAAAGTGGGTATCAGTACCCCCCTGGCACTGGAGCCACCCGGAGCAGTTCTGGGGCACAGACCACTGTAGCTCACACAGGTCCATTCTTCTCACTCTCTCTGAGGGTGCCCAACCATGTGTCTTCCAAGTCTCACCTCCAGCGCCAGAGGCAGAGGCTGGAGGGATGTGCCACAGAGTTCACTCAGCTTAGGGCAGCATAGGGCTTCCCAGATCCCAGCTGGGAATGGCTGGGGGGCCAGTGGGCCAACAAGCAGGAGATTTCCCAGCAAGCACTCTGGGGGTCATGAGAAGAGGAGAACCGATACATATCCAGGGTCTTCCCAGATTGATTTCTTTCTCTTGCCCCGAATCAGCATGCCTCAAAGGGGCTGTTCTTGTGACAGAGGGCTATTTATTTTCACGCTCACCACCTTGTGGTTTCCTGTCCCCCTTGCCCTTTAGCCTGAGCCCCAATTATCTCTGCCCTATTCAGACAATGCAGCTTGTGAAAACCATGACTGAGATATTTCCAGGTCAGCTGAATTCAAGTTGTTGTACGTCAGCTTTACCCCGTGGGAGATGTGCTGTATTATTCGGATACCAGCAGTCAGTTGTGATTAAGAGAGCAGAGGAGAGAAATGCTGAGCCACTTTCCCGCAGAAATGTGTGTTCCTGAGATACCTGTACATAAAAATTGTCACTTTGAGATTATGCAAATTTAACAGGTTTCAGATGATCTGTATGGCATCTTGATATTCTTACTATGTCAACAGAGCCAAAATCCTAGTTTAATTCTTTCACTGCACTCATCCTGCCTCTGAAATTTTTGGGGAAGAATTTTTACAACCAAGGCCTGGACCCTGACGTGTCAATTACAGCCAGAAAGACTGTAAGACACAGGTCCTGCTTCAACAGCTATTTGTTGTCCATACTGATGAGCAGAGCACTTGTTATTCCCATCTCCCAGGCAGGGAGCTGGGTCACGGTGAGCATTTTTCCTGTAAGTGGAAGGGGAAATTCTTCACCCCTGGCTTGAGTTCAACGGGAGCAAATGCTGGGCACGGTAAGCCCAGTAAGGATGTTTGGGGCACATTCTGGAAAGGTGGGTGAACAAAAGGGCAAAGCTGTGACCCTTTAAAAGCATCCTCTGAGCACAGCATAGCTGGCAGGCGCAGGGCTCCAAGTATCTCTGCAGGAACATGGGGGTCAATCTGCAGAAGGTGGAAATGCCGGTCCTTCCTGGGGCCCATGGTCACAGGCAGTGGCTCGTGAGGCGCTTTGCGGTGCACAACTCCTTCTTTGCCAACAGCAGAGCAGCAAGTTCAACCCCTGTCTGTCCCCATGTTTGCCTCCCTCAAGGGGAATGGAAACCCCAGGTGTCTGCTCTGTCACCCTGCTGCATGCCCATGGCCACACGTGCCTCGGCCACATTGCATCGCTTTGGAAAACGGGCAGTTTCTGAGACTTGGGGGAAAAACTGGTTGCCTGGCATGCAGCTGGGAGAAGGGGGACTATGTGCATCTGGTGAATATAGTCAGCCTCCCATCTCATTCCTGCTGATCTAAACCAGTGTGAATTTGCACTGAAAACGATGAAGCAATGCTAGCGTGGAGCCAACGTGTGTGAGAGGAAACTCAAGCCTCGTGCCTCCAGCTTGTATTTAAAACACGTTGCCTACATGGATTGCTGCCTATGACATAATTAAGATAACACATCGTATAGCGCTGGGGCAACATGAAACAGCGCCTGCCCCACCTGACCTTTCCTGCGTTATCAGAAGACCGTTCATACCCAAAGCACATACAGGCTGAAACAACATAAGTATGTGCACTGCTTTTCTCCTGTATGGGCTCAATTTACTCCCCAGTATTGTCATCTACAAAATATTCCTGAGCAGGAGAACAGCTTAGGTGATAGACAGAACATGACCATTTTCTCAACACAGTTTGATAGTTACAGGCTCTGGTCACAGCTGTTCAGCATTAAGCTGCTGTAGAGGTTCCACTTTTCTCCCCACCCCATCCCAAATGCACTCAGTAGACCTAGAAGCTGGAGAGAACTATAGCTACATACTTAAATGCTATCTGTTGTCTTCTTCAATGAACAGCCTGAAGCCATCTGGAGGAGTCTCTGAACTACTGCTCTGTATCACGCCAAAATCCTCAGCAGATCAGAAGAAATGCTCAGAAGGCCATCTCCCCAAATGGTCTCAATTCTGCAAAGACTTACTCCTTGTGAATATTTCTGTGAATTAATTTTTGACGTGTCTAAAACTCTTCCTTCCTTCCTTCCTTCCTTCCTTCCTTCCTTCCTTCCTTCCTTCCTTCCTTCCTTTCCCTTCTTCTTTTCCTTCTTTCTTTTTCAAGATGAAATCATAACTGACAATGGGAAATGCTTTTCTCTAGCTGTTGCCTTCAGGTCTAGTGTCCCTCACAGGCAGGGCACAGCCAGGATTGCCAGCAGAATGCAATGAAATGCAGCACATCTTAGCACCTTTCAAAATGTGCCTCAAGATTGGGGATCTACAACTGTTGCAAACGCTACTTGCTGTGATTACAGACCAGGTTTAAAAAGTGGCTTTCCCAAGAAGGGAAGTGTACAGAAGATGTCACTGCTGCAGCCCAGGCACGTCTCCTTTCTGGGGGGTCCTACCACACATGGACACACGCTCCAAAATGGGTGAGGTCTGGGGCAAATTTCCAATTGCTGATGAAACCTACAGCTTTCTGTTGCTCTCAGCTTTTTTGTTTGTTTCAGCAGAATCAAAGCTGCAAAAGGTTTGATTTGTATTGAGGGATTTACATAGTTTTACACCCCCAAGCAGCTGAATAAGAACACATAGCATAAAGATAGAAGGAGAATGCAACAATTTAGGTGAAACCAGGAAAATCAGGCCAAGGTTTGCATAAATGCAGGAATGAGCCCCATCCTAGAGCTGAGGAGATGCCTACAGACAGAAATGCCTAATCCATCTTTCAATATTATAGTGAGTAGCACGTAAATCAAAGCAGCATTTTGGTCTGCAATTTCCCATGGTTGCAGAGAGTTGCCTTTTTATTCTAACCTGTGCTTTGGAGAAGAGGCTTGTCTCTCTTCTATTTAGTAACCAGAAAATTATAGATATTAAAAAAAATATTTTTCAAGGCAAGCTGTCAAAGTTTGAAATTTCTAACTAAATCTCACAAGATGCCGTATCTTGCAAATAAGGGTCAGAGACTTTTGAGGTTTTCCCAACCTTAACATTCACATGCACCAACGCTTCACAGTGTAAGATCTGGAAAAGTGGTCAGAGCGATTTCCCCATATTTGTTTATCTCCGTTGTCACTGTGGCAGTCTGGATCATGTAATATTAATAATAATAATAATGAAGTTGTTCCACTGTACTACACAAGGAACTACCCTCTTCATAGAGTTCCAAGCCAGATGGGGCTATGTGCCACTTTTGCAGCTGAGCTGAATCAAGTTGCTGCAACTTTCGATCTGTATTACCTTTCCCTCCCTGAATTGCATTATGGAGTTAATTTAAATTACTCCAGGAAACAGTGATGGCAATGGTGGTGCTCCTGTTGATAAAAGGATACCTGGAAGCATTACCCATATTATAGCCATGTTCCACAGACACTGGAGTCATACAGAAAATGAGATCCCAGCATCAGCAGAGTTAGTGACAAACCTCCTTTTGACTGCAGTCTGATCAGGCTTTCGGTCTGTCCTTCCAGAGAATTAGACAGGAGGGAGTAGCAAAAATAATAAGGTGCTGAGTCCTGAGTGCACAGTCCCCAGATGAAATTGGTTACAGGGTGGCAGCAAACTCGAGACCTTACACAGAGCCACTTGTTTGGCACCAAAAGTTTACCCTTTTTCTACAGCTCTTATGCAGAGTTGAGATCTGAAAAGGGGTTTCGATGAGAATAGCATAGTAATACGCTGAATCTTGATAATAAACTGTATCAATTATTTCTGGGAGTACTCTGTCCATTACCAATATCCCACATATGTGATATAACAACATTCTTTTTTGTTTTGGTCTATAGGCAGCACCTGTGAAATCACAGACCTTAGAAAATGCCTTGTGATTTATGTCACTAATGCAGACAACGCGGGCAGCAAGCTATGAACGCTCCCTGCCCCGCACATGCGGGTCACTCGGGTGGCACGGCAGAAGGGCTGCATGATTCCCCCAGGGGACAAGGAGAGGGGGAGGTGACAGCACAGACTGGAGTCTCTGCCCTGCACCCCTTGTTCGCCTTAAGTGCCTGTTTGTACTTCTCTGAATTTACAGAGTGCAACTTTTTAGGATGAAAAGCTACAGGTGCTAAAGCTGTCCAGAAGCCGTGATGGTTCCTCTCTGTCTTTGACACGAGATGCACCTTCTGACCAGTTTTCCTGCATTTGGTCACTTCAGACTCAGGAGGACACAAGCAATCGCAGGGGTGTTCAACCTTCTCCAGTGCCTGAAGTGGATAATGAAAAGCATATGTGTTCTTGGTGTGAAGGTTTTCCCAGCCTTCCCTAAGTAAAGGATGTCAGAATCAATGCACCACTTCTTGCTGCTATGGCTCAGCAGCATTTATGGTAGGTTTCCTTTTTAACTGTGCTTTCATTTTTCCAATTTCCTGCTCTTAGAATCTTGTCCAGTAAATTCCTTGTTTGGGTTTTATGGACTTTTTGATCATATTTCTTAGAAGATAATTCTTTTGGGATGTCACAGGCATGGAGGAGCTCGAAAGAATTATCATTGTTGACAAGATGTTTGACCAGGGACAAATGTTCCTCATTAAGAACAGGTTCTATTTTCTGCTTATAAAAACAAACTTCCTGCACGCTCCAGTTACAAGGAAATGGCCTTATTTTTATAAGGACACATTTATGTTTGAAGCCAGCAAGGGGCTCAGTCCTTCTCTGGCCTTTTATCACGTTCATGCTTGCTTTCCCTTGCCCTTGTCGAACCTTAGAGAAACTCCTCTCTGTACATCATCAACCCCTGACCTAAAGCAATACAAAAATACCTTTAAAATAGTCTTGTCTGGTTGCTGCAGACTCAAACGGACGGCTCAGGCTGCCATACCTCCTCCTCAGAATGAGGGCTAGAGTCATCCCACCCATCCTTGGATCCAGCTGGCTCTCTTCTTGCCTTAATTAATAACAATTCCTGGCTCTTCTGCCGTGCTTATCATTTTGCAGCACTTGTACTGATGCGGATCTAAAGCTGCAAGCAATAGCATGAATTGCCTGTGTTACCCAGGAATGCTGTTGCAGAGCTCTGAACGCAGCCTGGCTCTCCTGGCTCTCATTTGAAGTTTTTATTTATTTATTTTTTGCTTCTTAGTGCCTTCTTTACCAGCCTTCCCGAGCTGGAACTTGGCGTGGCTGACTGCAAGCAGCTGGCACGCCAGAGCACTCCGGCTGAAGCGAACGGAGCTGTTGGAAGGCTTAAAACCAATTGTCTGGATAAGTTACCTGATGTCTTCACTGGGTGGAGACAGTGGAAATCTAAAGACTTTGGTTGTTTCTGGCTTAAAGCCTGGCAGAAGTCATGATTCAGTAGACATTAAAGCACGCACTTAATTAAAATATCCGACTTATCCCTGGTCATTAAGGCACGTGACTGTGTGTTTAACGTACTTTCTTTGCAGTGCTGTCAGAAATAGCTGCTGATTGCCCTGTCACCTACAGCTCCACAGACTCTGCCTGGCTTTGGACCGCTGCCCTGGTGTTTCCAGAAGAAACGAAGATTTACAGCCGCGCTGCAACGGGGAGACTCTGCATCCCGGCCGTGCTGGTTGCATCCTGCCCCATTTCTGGGGCAGCCGTGTCCCCCTCGCCCCCTGGCTCTGCAAACCTGGGCATTACCCCCTCTCTGCCCTACAGACGCGTGTGCTTAAGGTGTCACTGCCTCTTAGCAAGGCCAGGGTCCGGGAACACAAAATCTTTGAACATAAAACCCGCAAACTCCAGGCTATTTTCTCCTTATTTTCTATAAGTTATGCTCTAGGTTAAATGTGATATAAGCAAAAGGCCTGAAAGGGTTGGTATGTTGACAAAAATCTTAGTTTTCTCTTACAGCTTCAGAAGGGTTAGGGGTGGTCAAGGGTTTTAGGTTACACTGGTTTATTCCAATTGTAACAACCATCATTATTCTTTTGAATCTTTTGTTAAGGACAAAGAAAAGGAGGCAGGTAACAGAGAGGAGGGAGAGCGCATTTGAATAATTTCTATTTCAAAGCTTTAAAGAAGGCTTTTATTTTACTTCCAGCCCACATTCCCTTTGCCCTTAGCAACAACAATTTCAAACACCAGAATTTCCCATGGAATGGCATTTCCACGTTTTTGAGCGGCTCTCGCAGTGATATGTACCTCAAAGGGGCATTGTGAGCCTGGATTAATTACGGCTCCATCCTCACATGCCCGGGGCTCGCTGGCCCCAATCCAATGGAGCACTTATAGCAGTTGTTTCTCGCCAGGCGTGTGAGTTTGGAGAAGCCAGCTTCTCCAAGTCCCTCCGCCTATATTTAAAGTTAAGCACGTGCCTAAGCACCGCGCTGGAGTAGGGCCAAAGGAGGCAGCACCTCGCAGGCTGAGCCCTCTAGATCTCCAGAGCATCTTGAGGTCTTCAGAGAAAAGGCAGTGATGCATCAGAGGGAAATGTTTACAGCCGGAGCTGTATGTAAATGTGAAAATGTAACTGTGTGAGACTGAGACTCCGTAAATATGCTTGCTTTTTAAAAACAAAACAAACAAAAAATTTTAAAAATTAAAATGTTATTGAAATGCAGGGTGAAAAATAGTGTTGAAGATTTTATAGTCTGCCCTTCTGGGTCCTCCTGGGCATTTTACCATCAGCGTGATGATCAAAGCACTAAGAAGGCCTGTGCAAACAGGAACAAGGGGGAGAGAGGTGGGCTTAACTGCAAGCGAAGGGGAAAAGCTCTGATGTGAGGGTGGGCTCACACTAACGGGCCGACGGCAAAGGTACAGGAGTGGGAGTTGTTGCTGTATTGCTGGTTCCCAGTGGAGGGCTGGGGACGGGAGGTGTGTGTGGTGGGGACAGTCAATCACAGAATCCTAATGTCCAGCCTAACCCTACCCTGCTGCAGCTTGCAGCCATTCCCTCTTGTTCTGTCGCTCATTGCCCGTGAGAAGAGACCAGCACCAACCTCTCTACAGTGCCCTTTCAAGCAGTTGTAGAGAGCGATGAGGTCTCCCCTCAGCCTCCTCTTCCTCCAACTAAACAATCCCAACTCCCTCAATCATTCCTCATAAGACTTATCCTCCAGGCCTCTCACCAGCTTCGTTGCCCTCCTCTGTACTCACTCCAGCACCTCAATGGTCAGTCAGTGGAATGGGCTGCCCAGGGAAGTGGTGGAGTCACCATCCCTGACTGTGCTTAAGAGTAGATTGGATGTGGTGTTGAGGGATATGGTGGAGGGGAGAACTTGTAGAGTAGGGCTGATGGTTGGACTCGATGATCCCAAGGGTCTCTTCCAACCTATATGTTTCTATAATTCTATGATTCTATGATTAGATACTAGGAAGAAATTCTTTACTGTGAGGGTTGTGAGACACTGGCACAGGTTGCCCAAAGAAACTATGGGTGCCCCATCCCTGGAGGTGTTCAAGGCCAGGCTGGATGCTGGATGGGGCCTCCTGAGATGAGGGTTATTGCTGGTCTGATTTTTGGTCCTGCTTTTTGTTACCAGCCTGAAATACTTTAAGCTTTGCCCTGACTCCACTCGAAAGAAGTGCATGACCACTTGTGGCAGATGCACCTGCCCTGACAAAGACCTGACCCAACTTCTTGCCACAGCTCTTCTTATGGTCAGCAGGTTTGCATTATGGTTGGAAGGTGGGATCCTCAGCCTATGGTGGGGGCTACATGACCATGTTTCACCACAGATCAGATTTAGGTAGAGTATAAATGGAACCCTGCTGGAGAGCCATTTTGAGCTGGTTCTCCTCAGAGCAGCAGGTTCTGCAGCTGGGGACTCTCCCTTTGGGTTGGGATGTTGTCCTTCAGGACTTGCTCCTCGAGGCTAAAAGCCTTCTCTTGTGAGGTGAGTGAGTGAGTGTGCATTTTGGGTCATTGGCCATAAACCTCAAGAACTCTTAAGCTGGCGTGTAGTGTTAACTCTCAAATGAGTTTGAACCTGTGCATTGTTGGTGTTTGTCAGAGGCTCAAAGCGGTTTTTGGTTGAACTTAGTTTGCTTTTGTTACCATCTTGTAACGGTAACAGTTCTAATTTGTTAGGTGGTTTGGCTTGGTTTTATGAGGTTCTGCAGAACCAACAAAATCCTGAATCCAGGAAAAGCCTGAATACCTGGAAGTATGAGCAAATCCTGTGCTTCGGAGCTGCGGGGTGCTGTGGAGTGGGCATCCCTGGGCTGTGGACGGCAGAGGGAGCTGGAGCCCCACAGCAGCAGCCCCGGACTGTGTCCTGTCCCAGAGTCACAGAATCACAGAATATCGGGGATTGGAAGGGACCTCGAAAGATCATCCAGTCCAATCCCCCTGCCAGAGCAGGAACACCTAGAGCAGGTCACACAGAAACGCGTCCAGGCGGGTGTTGAATGTCTCCAGAGAAGGAGGCTCCACAACCTCCCTGGGCAGCCCCTTCCAGTGTTCAGTCACCCTCACTGTGAAGAAGTTTGTTCTTATATTTCAGTGGAACCTCCTATGTTCCAGCTTGCATCCATTGCCCCTTGTCCTGTTATTGGATGTCACTGAGAAGAGCCTGGCTCCATCCTCCTGACACTCACCCTTTACATGTTTATAAACATTGAGGTCACCCCTCAGTCTCTTCTTCTCCAAGCTGAAGAGACCCATCTCCCTCAGTCTTTTCTCAGGTGGAAGATGCTCCACTCCCTTCATCATCTTGGTAGCCCTGCCCTGGACTCTCTCAAGCAGTTCCCTGTCTCCTGTGGAACCCAACAGGTCCCAGCAGAAAACACATCACCAGCGATTGCAACAATTTCTCCTTCACAGGGATTGTGTTGTTCCGCGTGAATGAAATGAACTCCTACGCCAGAGCCCCGGTGAAGCTGCCCAGCCAATGCATGTGGCTGAACTTCAGTCCACACTGACAGAAAGCGGCATTAAACTGAATATTGGGTCATGTAATAGTCTGGGCTGTCACTTGTTTGGATGCAAACTGATTACAGAGCAATGTGTCACACGTGGGCCACAGGGCAGAGTCATCAAGTGGTGAACTCCACGGTGGTAACTGCTGCAGGCAAGAACTGCTTTCCCTGAGTTAAACTGCAAGAATCAAGGAATTTCAGTGTCAAGGCCAACAATCCATTTTAAAGATGATTTTATTTGGTCACCTTTTGTACTAAGTTCAAGTCTTGTTCACCCTCCCTAGTTTGACACCTTAGTCTAAACTAGAACCTTAAACCTCTAAAACTCATCTCTGCAAAGTAGCTCGTACAGCTTGGTGAGGCTATCAGCTTAGAAGGGTAATTTCCTGATCAGAATAAATAATACCTTAAAATAGGCCAGCTGTAAGGCTGAGCTCTAACTCCAATGCATAAGGCAGTAGCCAGCTGGGTCACTACAGCCTGTAAGCTCCTAGAGCTGCGCAGGGTTTGCTCCTCCCCTCCAGCCACAGCATTAGCACTGGTCACTGTTACCCAGAAAAACTGGGGCAGGAGGTAACTGCTGTTTCATTTTGGGATGGTGACTGATAGTCCTCACCCTTTCAGTCTTTAAAGCAGCCAGCCCTGTAAGATGGGGAAACAAAAGGATTCTTTCCTGGCAGGCATCTGACCCTCCTTGGCTGCTTTGCTAATCATAGAATCATAGAATCATTTAGGTTGGAAGAGACCCCTGGGATCAAGTCCAACCATCAGCCCTACTCTACAAGTTCTCCCCTACACCAGATCCCTCAACACCACATCTAACCTACTCTTAAACACAGTCAGGGATGGTGACTCCACCACCTCCCTGGGCAGCCCATTCCAGTGACTGACCACTCTTTCTGTGAAAAACTTTTTCCTAATGTCCAGCCTAACCCTACCCTGCTGCAGCTTGCAGCCATTCCCTCTTGTCCTGTCGCTCATTGCCCGTGAGAAGAGACCAGCACCAACCTCCCTACAATGCCCTTTCAAGCAGTTGTAGAGAGTGATGAGGTCTCCCCTCAGCCTCCTCTTCCTCAAACTAAACAACCCCAACTCCCTCAATCGATCCTCATAAGCCTTATTCTCCAGGCCTCTCACCAGCTTCGTTGCCCTCCTCTGTACTCGCTCCAGCACCAGCATGTTAAGGGAACACAGGACACGGGAGAAAAGAGTGTTCCCAAATCCTCCCTGCTCCTCAGCTGGGGAGACCGAGCCATGTGCCAAACTTTCCATGAGACTGATGGGCTGTGGTGAGTTATGGGTGTGCAAAGTGACACCATGGTCATGTTCCTGAGTGCAGAGGCGGCTCTTCCTCTGTGCCCTTCGGATTTACTCCTCAAAGCCCAGCGGAGTGTGAGCCTCCTGCTCCAGCTCTAATGGCACTTGCACACAAGTTATAGCCCAGCTTTCCACATGGCAGAGCAGGTACAAAGCAACAGCAAGGGCAGCAGAGTGTTTATGGTACCCATGGTGTTGGCTGGCCCATGGGAGATGACCTTACATGTGGCTAAGCCAAACTGGGACTTGCCGCGGCCAGGAGCAGTCGAGCCTGACGCAATCAATCAGGAAGCCATCAATCCGGAAGCACCCACAGGAAGCATCAGGGAGCACTCCCAGGAAGCACACATCTCAGGAAGCACACCTACAATCGTTCTACAGTTACAGGTCCTCATTCGCTAAGCACTACATTTCGGATAGGGAGAGGGGTATTGTCCACGAGCTTTCCACGCGCTTTCCACAGGCTTAAAGTTGCCCCATGATTGGCTACAACATTTGTGTCATTTGCTGTTTCCCACACTTTGTTTCGCCTTCACTATACTTCATTTCGCTTACTTCCACTTATTTGCATATGTGCCCTTTCAGTAACTCCCTCTTAAAGGGCCTGCTCTCAACAGGGACTCTTGCAGTTTTGGGGGGCTCTTTCTCCCACTGACCAGGCAGTGTAACTGTTCAACGCTGTGGTAACTTCCTGACCCTACCAAAGCCTTCACTGAAGTCGTCCTTCTCTCTCTTGCAGGACCAAGAATAGCACAGAGAACACCAAAGCCTTGTCCCGGAGCACCATGAGGGACCACTGTCCTCCCTGGTGTAACTGGTTCCCATGCTAGCAGGCAGTTCCTCCCTGGTGCATTACTGCACTTGTTAAACCTTTACAAACGGAGCTTGTTCCACTAAACGCTGGAAGGGTGAGGAGAGGCAAGATGTGGGTGCTGCTTGTAGTGCTGAGCAGCACCTCCAGCAGTGAGCACACAGGGTGACACACTCCTCACATACTGCCCAGATCAGTCAGAACCTGATAGATGCTACCTCCTTGGTAGAACTCTCCTTCAAATGTAGACACCCCCATTTGCTGCTAAAACCACCTCTTGATAGCTGGACGGTCTCCCTGGGCTAATGCCCTGCTCCTGAGTAGCCAGATCACTGCCAGCACAGCAGGATACTGAGCAGAACTTGCTCCCTGCCCATGTGGGCTTCTGATCTGGCAGTTGCTACAAGGATACAGCCTACAAATGCGGTATCATTGAATGCTGGTATCAAATATACCAGCAACTTGCTCAGATTTCCTTGCTGGATTTATCTTTTTTTTTCCCCTTGTGATCAAGTCCATCTCTTCATCAATCTATTTTAATTGATTTTATTGCCCATAAGGCAGAGCTGCTTGAGGGCAGGTATAACTGGTGATATTGGAAGTCACCTTGGAGCATGAATCAAAGTGAAGAAGAGACCCCGGGTCTCTTCTGTTCATACCACTAAAAGCTTCTCTTCATCCTACTAAAACCTTAACATTGCTTGGTAACAGAATATTTAATGCACTTTTATTTAAAGAAACATTTCTGCTTCGTGAAATGAGAACAATAAACAGCTGCTGATGGCTTAATAGCTTAAGTGTAGCTGGGGCATTCCATCAGTCTGAAAAGCTACTTATTGTGAGACTCTTTCAAGATGGCAGAAGTTACTGCTAGGATACACCTCACCATAAATGGCAACGTGAAAGAACAGGTCCTCTCTTGAGAGCTGTGGAAGGGCTCAGTGACCGGTTTTGTTGGACTCCCTGTTGAATTCATAGTCATCTGTGGCTGTGTTGCATACAGAGTGTGGCTAAAGCAAAGAACTGCCCAGTGTAGGTACAGAAAGATGCCTTGGGAATGAGCTTGGGCCTAATGTGGGTAGAGGAAGGGAGAAGACAAGCCCTGGGTGCTCTGCTACCAGAGGCTGGGCGCTGCTGCCTCTCATTCTTCCTGCAGCAGAACTGCTTGGAAGCAAAGGCTCCATGCTGAAATGCACCTTCTGTGGTGCTACCAGGCATTGCCAGCTTCAGCTTCTGAGGAAGCAAGACGTAGGCAACCAAGTGGACTTGTTGGATCTAGTCCTCCATTTTGCCTATAGCAAAAACTGATGGAAACCATTAGCAAATCCTAACCCACTTTGGTGGAAGCCTAGATGAGAGGATCCTGGAATTCATGTGAAAATTTGCAGATGGATAGTGGGGAGAATTTACGGGTGTCAGTGGCGAGAGGAGAGAAGTCGGCCTGTAGCTGTTCTTTACTGGCCCAGGACCAGCTGCTTGACTGGTGAGGAGGTGGGCCAGCCTTCAGGGCTGTGCAAAGCCTTGCACGGACCTCTGAGAAAGCCAAACCCAGTGCTTGGAGCTGGCAGTGCTGCCCTGGGAGGTAAAAGGACAGTAGTGGGGAGTTGAGAGCCCCTTGCAGGAGCCAAGGATACTAGGGTGCTTCTGGAGGGTTGCTGGGATAACTGGCAGGAGCATCTCACAGGGATGTGAGCTGCAGTAGCCCTGCTGCCAGCAGAGCTGCTCCCTTGCTTTGGTCTGCCTGCCTGCTGCTGTGTAGAGCACTGCCTGCTCTCTGTGAACACCTGGAGACACATCTGTATCTACAAATACAATTTTTCTTTAGATAGAAGTTAAAAGGATAAGCTGAAATATATGTGGACAGATGATGCACTTTCTTGTTTGCTCTCAAGGCCGATTTATTTAAGTTTAGAGCTACTCCTTAACCCTACAGTTCCTAAATCTGGCCTTCCCCTTGACAGTTAGCTCTGGTACAGGTGCAAGTGGCTCATTTTAACTTGGCTATCTCTAATTGCACTGCAGTTATTCTGTTAATTGTTTTGTAACTACCCAAATCCATCTGCTCTGTCTACCTGCAATTGCCCCCAGGGGCGACTACAACCAGGCTGATGGAGCCACTTGCTGGCAGGAAAAATGTCTGCTCGTGAGAACTGACAGCAGAACGGACCGTAGCAGGGTCAGCCTGGGATCTCAGCTGGCCCGGCAGCAGAGGGTGCCTGAGGAGAATAACACTCAGCACAAAAGCACTGTGCTGCTCGGTCATGCTCTGCTCCCAGGCCAGGACACCCTCAGCCAGGACATCATGTAGTGGATAATGTGTTTTGAGAAGACGGTTTAACTGCATCAAAACCCGCTACTTCTTGTTTTGAACAAGCCTTTGCCAGACTAATTTGGTGTTTCTCGGTAGAAATCAAGGTCTCTTCATCCCTTTGCTGGCCTCGAGTCCTGTTCTGCTTTGGCTGGTCCTTCCCTGTGAACTCTGCTCAGCCCTTTCTATCTTTTCTTGTTCTATCAATGCCTTTCTGTGATGATGAAACCAAAACTGCAGGCAGTAGCTGACGTGGGAGCACCCACAGCACAATGGCATAGCCATGCTTCCTTGGGTTTTGTTTTTTTCTCTTCTTATTTGATTTGCCTTTTTGCCTGTGACTGAGTACTGAACATTTTACTAGAACCATTTTAGCTCCAAATCCAGTTCCTGGGTGGGAATGGTCAGGTGCCATGGGCCTTTAAAGTTGGAGATATTTACCCATGGGCCTCACTCCTTTTATCTTTCCTTTTATTGGCTGTTTTGTTATTCAGCTGCTTGGTACTTAGGCCCTCACCCCATTCCTCCTTGACTGCCCTGGGCTTTATCTTGGGGAACCCAGCATCATCAGAAAAAATCTGGAGCTTCTGTACTCAGGAGGAGCGAAGCAGAGTTCAAGGACAATGTGAGCGAAAGATCTAGGGCAATTCACACCTGTCTGAGCAAAGCACGTTCTAGTCATCTGAATCTCCTTTTGGCCTGGACCAGACTGCTGGAGGAAATCACCAAACACTCGTGTTTGCTGGGGCTGGTCTCTGTACCACTGCCGTTGGTTGTTTCTGATGGGCACGAGTGTTGCAGCCCTACAGAGAGTGTTCTGCCTGCTCAGTCCAAGGGCAAAGCACTTCGGATGCAGCTGTAAGCACCATTGCCGGTTTTCAGTAAGTTCTTACAGATCTCTGCATGTGTGTGCTTTCCCCTATTGATTAAATAGGAAATCTGTTTCTTTAAAACAATTCACAGGTTTTTTTCAGTGCCTGGAGGATTACAGAACATTTTTGTGTATGTAACAGCGTAATGCCACTCTAACATAACCATTGAAGAAACAAAGGCATCCATAAACTCATGCTTTTCATTCTTTTACCTTTGTTTCTTGTTAATCGACAGAGAGTGCTGAATTGCTCCACGGGGGTTGGCTGTGTGTGCAAGAGCCCACCTCAGGACAGGGCTGCAGGGCTGGCAGCTGCAGGGCTGCTCCCCGTGGCAGGGAGCGAGTCACACAGACAACGCTGCTGCCCAAACCGCATTCCCCTATTCCCAAGGGAACACCCTCAGTGCTCCGACTGAGTTCTGTCGCTGACAGAGCTGGCTGGTGGTGGGGATTTTCTGGCTGGCTTTGAGAGCAGCAAGTGCATATTGGCTGGAGCCTCCTAGGACAGGCGGGTGGGATCAGCTCCTTACCATCAGCCCCTTCTATAACGTAGCAAAGCTTTTATGAGTCGGTGGCCTTAGCTAAAAAACTTCATGCAAACGTTGGGATAAGGTACCTGCAAAAGTTGCTGCCAGCAAATATAACAGTGTTTGGAACTCATCAGCCTTTCTGAAAAAGACTAGAACAGCAAATTTCTTTCCAAAACAGAAGAAATTAAAATACTGGACTCTTAGAGCAGCTGCACTGTTAAGGGCTATGGTATCTACTGAAATGTCCTTGCTGCTGAGCCAAATTTGCCTCTGTGGGCACCATGGCATCTCTAATTACTGCTCAGCAGTGAAGAAGCCTGCAGGGCAGCAAGTGTTAGCGGAGGGCTCTGTGAACTGATCCAACTGATCCCACTTGCGCTGGGCCTCCAGTGCTGCTGCTTCTGCATGGAGTCTGAAGAAAGGAAAAGGGTCCTAGAGCAACATGAAAGGAGGAGGAAGAGGAACGAACAGGCTTGTGGTGGGGGGAGGCAGTCCTATAAAACAACAGAAGCCTTGGTAGAAAAGGGATTAAAATTAACATTTAAAACAGCTGTGTCTCTTGGCTGTATCACCGGGCACAACTCTTTTAAATGCTAATTCTCATTTTCTTTTTATAATTTCCTAGGACTCCTTTAGCATGGCAATCCCGAGAATTTATTTCCATCTCCAATGGGTGCTTTAGCAAATGGAAAACTTTGATGTGAGTTAAACTGAAAGCCTGTCACTGTTAGAAGCCTGTCGTGCTGTCAGACCTGTGATCCTCCTGGATCCTGTGATCCCCCCAGACCTGTGGCTCTGGAAGTGGGTAACTCCTGGCTTTGAAAGACAGAACAAGAGACTGTAAAGGAGGTGGGTGTAAAGGTGTGTGACAGCATGAGCCTCAATTTACGTGCATCCTCCTGAGATCACCCAGCATAGTAGCAGGCTGCACTGTAACCTGAGTCAGCCTGAACCCGAGAACCTCTGTGACTTTGTCATCCTCCTAAGGCACCCCTAATTCCTCGAGGAGAGAGCTGCGGGATGCAGCTGTGTCAGAAACATCCTTATTGTCCTGTGTCGTCAGCCCAAACACGTTCTCTTACCTCCCACTTGGAACTAGACCTCCCTTACTGACTGCCAAAACAAAAAGGTACTGATGGATGTGCTCGGAAGTAGCTTTATGCCAATTAACTAATTACAGCTAATGACTGTTTTGTGCACGCATTAGCATGTGTCAGTGCTTATCATAGTCTATTTGAACAGGATATGCAGACCAGGCAGTGAAAGGGAAAGTGGTGTTTGGCTTTGGGGGCACGTTGGTGGGTGAACCCGGGTGCATGGCTGCACCAGAGGACTCCACCGAGCAAGGGGCACCTGTCGGCACCTCCATCACCCAGGCGAGAGGAGCAGAGGTGCCAGCAGCAATGGCTGGTGTGGGACCCCTCCCGCAGGCAGAGGAAATATTAAGCAGGAGGACTAAAGGCTTTCAAAGTTAGAACATATTCTGCTTTCATAGTATTTTTCTTTTCAGCCTCCACAGGAGTTGGCACAGGTTGGGGTGTTACAAAGCACTCTTTGGCCTCCCCCACCTCCCCTTGCTCAGAGCATCTTTAATTAATTCTTGGCAGGGCTATCTAGGTCTGTGAGTAGCTGGGAATACACTCCAGCAAAGCTGGGGCCTCCCACAAGGCCACTCGCTTGGGTCTCTCCATTCCAGGACTTTGCCCAAGCGTGGACTTCAGCTGCGTGATGCTCCTGTGACAGGCAAGTGGAGCTGCAAAGGCACCAGTTTCAGGACCCCCATGCATGGTGCAGAAATGCAGGTGTCTAGAAATGAGGTAGAGAAATAATTTTGCAGACCATAAAGGCAACTGAAAAATCCCACCCAAGAGGGAGCAGATCAGAACGCGAGCAGTGAGCTCTGCACTGGCATCTTCTTTCCAGAGCGGGGCCATTAGGAAACCGTTGCCAGGTTTGGCCTCACAACCAGGATGACCAGGTCTCCTAGGAGCATGGAGATCCCCATGTTGGCCCTAGAGCCTTAGAGTACTTTCTGCTGACAGCTTAGTCCCTGACCGCACCTGATGCCATCGAGAGTTCTGTGCTGCAGATCTAGATCAGGTATTAGGAATAGGTTCTTTACTCTGAGGGTGGTGGACCACTGGAACAGGTTGCCCAGGGAGGTGGTTGAGGCCCCTTCCCTGGAGGTATTCAGGGTGAGGCTCGATGAGGCCCTGGGCAACCTGGTCTAGTTGGGGGTGTCCCTGCTGACTGCAGGGAGGTTGGACTAGATGACCCTAGAAGTCCCTTCTGGCCTGGATCATTCTCTGATTCTATGAAGATGTACGTGTCAATTGAATATTCTCCAAACTGTGTCTCCCCTCCAGGCTACTCAAAGTGCTGGATCTTTTGGCACAGATCAGAGCCTGGAGAACCTGCCTGGCATTGGGACAGGAATCTTTCCAGGAAATCAGCGTAATGTGAAAGTTCATTTCAATGCTCTTCCTCAACCTGCTCTGAAGGCTGCAGCGCCCACACCATCACCATGGCTGAGGTCACTGGGGACCTCCTTCTTTGCTTGATGTAAGTCAAGTGATTTCAGCGGGCACTTGGTGCCTGTGCACACTTTAAGGTCTAGATTTTAAGGGTCCCAAGTAAGAACAAAAATCAGCGTCAGGTGTTTGTGGGTTTTGTGGTTCAGCTGGAGAGGGAACTCAACATTCTCTTAGCAGTTTGCCTAAATAACATTTCCTACAATCTGTTTTTCTAAAGGGGTGGAAAAAAGAAAATCAGGAGGGCAGCAAAGATAATAATATCTAAATTGGCTTCTGGATTTTTTTCCCTCTGCTTTCAAAGTAGTGTTATTTTGAAGAGTGTTATTGCCAAAATTCTTGATTCCCTCTCTGAAACTGTCCTCTGTCTCTTCCATGGCCAGTACTGAAATATAATGCACATGTGAGCAGTTAAAGAAGCCTCTATGTGAAGGCAGCAAAATCAGATTGGTGTAGTAACTCGGTGACGTTTATCTGCTTTCCGCCCCCCCCTTCCTTAGGCAGTGCTATTTTATGGGAAAAGAAATCCTTTCGGACTTTTGTAGCTGACTGGGAGCTACAGACCTTTACTACTGCAAGAGGAAGCAAACGGGAGAGGTAATTTCTAAAGTGAAATTAAATTAACCACAAAATAAAACATTTCCAAAGACACTTAATTTCGTGTCGGTTCAGAGGAGCCTTTTGGATTTATGCCACCTAAACCCAAAATATCCGTACACGCTTCAGGACGCGTGGTTCTTTTCAGACTCCGTGCAGTTCAGAAACAGTAGGGAAATGTAATTGGATCTTTTATACCTCTGTGACTAATTAGAATCTCTTTTGCAACGTATTTATCAAATAAAAGAAGAAATAGTAGACTTTGTGTAATTATTAATCTCTTGTAATAATCCCCAACTGTACTTTTTCAGAAACACGACCAGTATCTTGCAGAAAAGATGACATTTATTGGCTTAACATCCTTCTGTGTGCTGATGAACATCCTAACAGGTAAGATTACTGCTGAATTTATTCTCATTTATTTTTTCAAGCAGCCAGGCATCTTTTGTCACTAATACGGCGTCTTCTGTTTAGTAGCAGAGATTGCTTGTGTGTTAATCACAACTGTTAGTGCAGAGTATTTGGTCTGTAGCACCGAGTGCTGGCAAACGGGGAATTCAGCCGTTCAAGCAACAAAGCCCACTGGGCTGTACAGAGGCTCCTGCCTGTGCCTGAAAGAACTGCTCCGCTTCTGGCTGCACAGCACACCTTTTATTAACAGAGAGCCCCTCTGTGCGGGAGCTGGCACTGACGAGTTTCCTCTTTACCTACAGATGCCCGGTCAATCCAGGATGGAGATGGTAATGCTCAATGTTTTTCTTTCCTTTCCCTCACTAACAATTAGAAGAGTCATTTGTAACTCCCAGTCCTGATCCCCAGCAGCAACTTTCGTCTGGAATGCTTACTAACCTCAGTGGGCTGTGGGAGCGCTTTCCTCTACTTAAGGTGGAGAAAGAAGAGTGGATTTTTCAAAATTTCTTTAAAATTTATTGAAGGTTGGCATATTCATAATAGAGCTCCTCTGCTTGCAGTCTTAAATCAGAAAGGGGCTATGGTTAAGTCAGAACTTCTGTTCTCCAAAATTTTACCTGCAAAGCACCAGACTCAGAACCATATTAGACATGAGAGAATTCTGTCTGTCCTGAGCAGTAACGCCACGCGTGTGTCTTGTTATTGGCAAGAAATACTGACTTCCACGACATAAAGCTTAACATTTACAAATTGCCACAAATCCAATTAAAGAAATGTTGGAATAAACCCCTTAGCACGGCTACCCTGTGGTTCGTGCCACTTTGGGTGATCAGCCCGCTGGATTAGGGTTTGCCTTTGACTGACTGAAAAAACAAACCCCTCAACATCCTAATGATGTTTACATGGGCTTACTGATGATTAGTGTTAGTTAAACTCTCTTTGGTCTTTTCAGACAGAATTCTTTCAGAAAACAAATCTGTGCAGAAGTATCAGCAGTGACAAGGTCCTGCTATCGCTGGTGCACGCCTGGGTTAGCACAACCAGCAGGGCAGGCAGCAGCAGCCCGGCGGCACAGGTACAAATACGCAGGGAGAGTGTTACAGCAGAAATGGAAAGTAGAGAGATCTGTATGGAATAAGGGCTAATATGATTACTTTTAATTCAAAAGCTGTCTTCCAAGCGGCAATGACTTGGGTCTCCGTTTCCTTAGCCTGTTTCCTATAGTCCCCTGAGAAAAGGCACGACTGGGGTCCCAGGCAATGCTGGGGCAGCAGGGACCCAGTCCCTGGGAGCCTAGGGCAGGTGCCACACCAGTGGCTTCTGCTGTATCGAGCTAGAATGGAGGGGGAACAACTGCCTGGCTTCTTTCCCTGGCAGAGCAGGCAGCTGCAGGGGCGTAGCACAGGTGATGGTGCCTCATTCCTTAAGTTGTTGTATTGGGCGGAAGAGAGAGTGTGGAGGAGGAATTGGGAAAAACAACTATAAATTGCAATTCCTCATTGCTTTTAAATACCCCCTGCCTTCTAGAAATCAAAGCAGCCCAAGGAATTCTTGACTTGTCCCAAATGCCAGCGGTGTCCCTTCACTCTGCTCTGGTGAGACCCCAATTGGAGCACAGCTGAGTCAGGGTTGTTCAGCCTGGAGAAGAGAAGGCTCCAGGGAGACCTTATAGTGGCCTTCCAGTATCTGAAGGGGGCCTACAGGGGAGCTGGAGAGGGACTTTGTACAAAGGTGTGTAGTGATAGGATGAGGGGTAATGGCTTCAGATGGGAAGAGGATAGATTTAGGTTAGATATTAGGAAGAAATTCTTTACTGTGAGGGTGGTGAGACACTGGCGCAGGATGCCCAGAGAAACTGTGGGTGCCCCATCCCTGGAGGTGTTCAAGGCCAGGTTGGATGGGGCTCTGAGCAACCTGGTCTGGCGGGAGGTGTCCCTGCCCATGGTAGAAAGGTTGGAACTAGATGATCATTGAAGTCCCTTCCAACCTAAACCATTCTATGATTCCAGCTTGCTGACTTGGCCCTTTCCATCACTCCTGGAGCAGAGGGCATGGCCTCCATCAGGTGAAGAGCCATCTTATGTGGTGTGGGGCATGGAAAGTGCTCTGCTGAGTGTTGGCTCTGCTGCCCCTCTCCTGCCAGAGGAGACCACGCACCCCCAGCAAGACCTCCCCAGAGGACCCCAAACCATGATGGCTCCCAAGCCCAAGCTTTCAGCAAGAATTCATAGAATCATAGAATCATTTTGGTTGGAAAAGACCCTTGGGATCATCAAGTCCAACCATCAGCCCTACTCTACAAAGTTCTCCCCTACACCATATCCCTCAATACCACATCCAATCTACTCTTAAACACAGTCAGGGATGGGGAATCTACCACCTCCCTGGGCAGCCAATTCCAGTGACTGACCACTCTTTTTGTGAAGATTTTTTTCCTAATGTCCAGCCTAACCCTACCCTGCTGCAGCTTGCAGCCATTCCCTCTTGTCCTGTCACTAATTCCCTGTGAGAAGAGACCAGCACCAACCTCTCTACAATGTCCTTTCAAGCAGTTGTAGAGAGTGACGAGGTCTCCCCTCAGCCTCCTCTTCCTCAAACTAAACAGTCCCAGCTTCCTTTATCGTTCCTTGTAAGATTTATTCTCCAGGCCCTTCCCCAGCTTCGTTGCCCTCCTCTGCACTCGCTCCAGCCCCTCCAGATCTCTCTTGTGCTGAGGTGCCCAGAACTGGACACAATACTCAAGGTGTGGCCTCCCCAGTGCTGAGTACAGGGGGACAATCACCTCCCTACTTCTGCTGGGCACGCTATTTCTTATGCAAGCCAGGATGCCATTGGCCTTTTTGGCCATTTGGGCACACTGCTGGCTCATATTTAGCCACTTGTCGATCAGCACCCCCAGGTCCTTTTCTGCCAGGCAGCTCCAGCCACGCAATTCTTCATATCCTAATGATCTGGCTTTTTTGTTTGTTTGTTTGGTTTGTTTGTTTGTTTTTGGTTTTGTTTTTTTGTTTCCAAATTTTAGACCTGTACCAGGGATCTTCAGCCTTGCCGTACTGGCCCTTCTCATCCAACGATTTCTGGTCCTACGTGGAGTATTTCCGGACGCTGGGAGCCTACAACAGGATCGAGGAAATGGCCAGGGCCTTCTTTGCCCAGTTCCCTTTTGGGAGTCACCTTGGCTATCACGTGCCCAACCATGAGCACTAACTTCTTCGCTGGTGTTGAGACGTTTAAGCATATACACGGCTGGCAGAAAACGCACCCCGAGTTGCTCCCTTGGCCACCTCTAACAAGTGACGTGGGCCAGCTCATGCTTTAGAGTAGCCTTTGTGTGGAAAAATGTCTCATTCCTGTGAAATAAATAAACTCCTCGATTCTGCTGAGAATTTTGGGTTGGATTTTTTTGTTGTTTGGGGGTTTTTTGCCGGTTTTTTTTACACATTAACGCTCACAGGACTCTGTGCAGGCCCTCTGGCAGCTGGACGCCATTTTCTCCACTTCAGGCCTGGGGCCCGCCCTCGTCTCCACGGCAACGGCGGGGCCCGCCCCCAGGACGACCAGTGAGAGGTGAGTCCGCCGACTGCGCAGAGCGGCCCGCCGCTGCCCGGCCATAAAGCGGAAGTTGTGCCCGCACGGCCGGATGTGGCGGCGTGGAGGGGAAGAGGGGAGGCGTCGCTATGAAGCCGGCTGTGGATGAGATGTTCCCTGAGGGAGCCGGCCCTTACGTGGATCTCGATGAGGTGAGGGGGAGGGTGGCGTTGGGGGAGCTGTCTGCCACGCTGGGGGCAGCAAGGGCGCTGGGTGGCGGCGGGGCCGTGCTGCCCGGCTGCGGCCCAGAGGCGCTGAGCGCCTGCTTTCCCAGGCAGGGGGAAGCACGGGGCTGCTCATGGACCTGGCCGCCAACGAGAAAGCGGTACACGCCGACTTCTTTAACGGTAAGTGCCGCCGCGTTCCGGGGCAGTGGGGGTAGGGTGTCACCTCCCACTGGTGATGCCTTAGGCCTACCAGGTAGCAGCTGGAGAAACTGAAGATTATGAAAATAAACTTCGCGTGTTTTATTCTTTGATCTGTTGTCTTGGGTACCTGATAGTCGCTAAAGGTCTGGCTAACCGCGTTTCTAGTGAGCGCTGCCGTAAGGGTGCTTCGGGGTTAAATGATGCGGGTGAGAGTGATACAACGCCCGTGTTTACCCTCCTGAAGGCATTGGGCATTTTAGCCTGTTAATCACCACAAGGAAAAGTGGCTTGGTTTTGTTTGTGTAACAAATAACTTGTATTAACCAGTGCAGATACATATAAAAACGTGGACAAAACTTTACAAATTGTATCTGGGTGTTACTACTTTTTAGAGATAATTCTTTAATCTCTTAAGGTATGCATGCATAGTTATCCAAAACAAGACAGAAATTTTGGGTTTGTATGTTTTCTGCGTTTGAAAGTCAACTGCATAAAAGTATATATGGCTGCTTTTAGAGAGGGGAACAGTTATGTATCTGGCCACTTAGGGGTGGAGTATAAGCCACTTTACATTTGCTTCCTGTGCTTCTTAAAAAGTATATTTAGACACTTCAACGGTGAATGTCAAATACGTTATTAGAACTGGTTGTTGTGTTGATGTTGATGTCACAAACTGGTATTCTGAAATAAAACAGGTTTCTCATGGTGCACAAGATCTAGAATACAGGAGAAAAAGAAAGTTTAACTTTGTACTCTCAAGAGTTGTGAGGGACAAGGCTCGTAGTTGGAGCCAGCATATTTAGGAGTACGTATTTTCATCAAGTTCTCCCATCAGGTTGTGGTATTGGATCCCATCGGAAGGTTAGGACTCCTTTACTTTTGCTTTCATTAATTTAATTGCAAAGCTTGTATTGTGAAAGGGAAGCAGTTTAATTTGTGTACCATGGAGGTCTGGCTTCCTTTCTTCCCACCCTGATGTTATATTTCTAGTAACTGATGGTGCAATAACTCATTCACGTAATTCAGCTTTATTTTTGTTTTTAGTCCAAATAATGAAAAACTGCATTTGTGGAGCGTATGTATATGTAACAGTTGAAATTTTTAAGGTTAATTTTACCTTCTCTTATTTTTCTGACTAGATTTTGAAGATCTCTTTGATGACGATGACATCCAGTGAACTTAGTTGTCCAGCTGTGCGGTGCTGAGATGTGGATTCTGTCTCTAGGATCGCCTGCGGTGTCTGTTATTTATTAAAATAATCAGAACCGGAAAATCACAGAGGGGGGGGAAAGCTTGCATAAGGTGCTTGGGGAATATGAAAACCAGATGGTTAAGGGTAACTAAGGAGGGAATTGTGGGCTGTTATTTCTAGGAAGCTCTGTGTAGGTTTTTTTTTCCTGAAAACTTTACTTGCTGATATACTCTTCAATAAAATACTAAAAAAACCAAACCACCACCCCCCTCTCTGGGAGATACTTTGAAAGTAGATGCTGCTGTGTTCTGAGCTCCCTTAGAAAATGATTATTTAATCATTCACTATTACTTTCTGATATTAACTAAAGATAAATGGCAGGGCGTATTGCTGCCTAGAAAGGTTTTATTCATTTAAGGTGCTTGGTTTTTCTGGATAGGCTGACTGTCGTTTGCTACTTGTGCTGAGTGTCCATTGTCATCTCTTTGAAGACCTATTTGGCTGCCATAAGTACTAAACTTCTAACCTAGGAAGCACGGGAATAAAAAGTAATTTCATCACAATATTTTAAGCAGAGAAATGTTCTGGTCCTTGAGTATGGGAATGCTTTGATTTAAAAGTCTAATTTAATTTCTGAAATTGTACTCTATAGACAGAAAATAATAATAGGATGCAGGTGTTATAATTGCACTATAAATGTATAGTGTAAATGAATCTGCCTGGTGGGGGTTAATTCAGATTTTGACACGTTTCCAGCACACTTTTCAAAAGGTTTGGGTTTGCCTCCTTCAGTGACCACAGTGAATCTCAGAATGAAAGGTGAGTTTTTAGTGTATTTCAGAGTCAAGACTTCTGTCTAATTTTATGTGGTCTGTATTCCATAAATTGATCACAAAAATAATACTGTGATCTTTAAAGACTTTGTTAGTTAAATTCCACCTGATAGGAAACCCTTTCCTCTCATACTGCTCACATTTTCACTTGTATTTGCTTTAAAGGAGATCTAAAATGTAACACTAAGTGCGCTGACCCCTCGCTTAAAACAGTAAGCACAATAAAACGGGTAAGACCAGGTGCCTTTTTCTTGTGTTCCTGTGGATTTCTCAGCAGCCTCTGTATGTTAGATCCTTATGCTGACATTTTGCTCTGCTTAGTGTCTGATATTGCAGTGTATCCCTGAGGGAGCACCCTTGCTGAGGCGTCTCCTTTCCAGTGCTTGTTTTGCTTACAGGCAGGAGTTTCAAGCTTTCCCCTTGGGAACCAATGTAAACATTCTGTGTGAGTGATAGCAGCTGCCTCCTGGACTGTCTCTCTCGCTTTGGTGCTGTGCTTTCTCCAAACTAGGAGTGAGCTGCAGCCTGTAAATGGAGGCTGTGTTCTGGGCAGGTGCAGAAGATGAAATACATCTCAGAAGCAACCCTTGTCTCCTCTGCTTTTGTAGCTACTCTCTTTTCCTCGTTCCCAGATTCTTTAAGATGGTCACCTTGTTTTGGAATACTTCCTTGTCTGTTTTATACAGACTTCTTTGTTTTTCATTTGCCTGCCCTAAGTTTGATCACAGCAGCAGGAGTATATTCATATTCTATGATACAAATCCATCTTGAAATGTTGCTCTTCAGTAGGAATGGTGTTCTAGTCCATTCCACCCTCTTTTCAGAGGTGCTCAAAACCCCAGTGAAGCGTTGGTTTGAAGGTGAGTAGTTCTAGCTTTGTAATCTCATCTTACCTGATCAAAACGTGAAACCTGTCTTCATGGAATTGGTGAGAGGGCAAACAACGCTTGTGGGTTCAGTGTGACCTAAAACTGTTTTGATCCTGGGTAGGCTATAGCTACCTGCTCACGGTAGGTATAGGTACCTTCTTTTTGTGAAGCTTTACTGAATTTCAGTGTTTCATGTTAAAAAGCAGCCTAAATAGGACTGCTGGCACCTTGGAGGAATGGTATGCCTGTCTGTAGGGAAGGAACTTAACTTTAGGCAGCGTAAAAGTGGGTTGGTAATGTTCCCTATGAAGAAAGCTTCTCAGTTTCATGGACTGCCTTGGTGTGCAGCAGATGCTACTCTGGCTGTAGCTACTGTGAGTCCTAGGCGATTCCTTGATACTACTTCCCAGGTGCCAAGCTTGCACTTGAATCAGCTAACTATTATGGGTTGGTTCTCTCAGGATGAAGTGAACTGAAAGGGAAGTTCTTCCAAGTCAGGATGGGATGATCCTGAGGGTACCTATGTTGCTGTAGCTGTCTGGAGTATAAAGCTGTCGTGCAGCCTCAGTGGGAAGGAGAGGAGCATGTCTATAGCTTACCCTTTCTCAACAGGGCTCAATGTGCAAGAACTTCTGTCAGGAACCGTAATTTGATTGGGGCCCTTTTGGGACAGTATTAATATGGAAAGGCTAATCTAAGAACAAAATGCCCTTCAGCTTTAAATGGTTTCTGTGTTTCCAACTCTCAAACCTTTCACACCAATTAGTCTGCAGGCAATCAGCCTGTTTTCAAGAAATAATTGCAAGTTGTCAGAATCTCTATTAAAAATGGATTCCAAGGGCATTTGCTGGCGTTGGCCCTTATATTCACTGAGCTGTGATTCCTGTACCTCTCGTGGAGATTGACACTGCTCGTAATGGGGGTTTCTGAGTGAAAGAACAAGTCTTGGAGCAGGTTTTTTGCATGCATTTAGACTTGTGTGTATTACTTGGAGCTGCTGAGTACTGCTAGGGATTCCAATGCCTGAATAAAGGCTCTAGTCTGAATAGATGGTGTGGAGGTGATGAGCCTGGTGTTGTGAATTTGTCCCGCTGACTTCAATGCATAAAGCTGACCTTTTGCCCAAGTCTTGGCAGGATGAGGTCCCAGGGGCTAACAGAGCCTTAGGAAGGGGCACAGCACACATGAAAGGAATAGCTTCAGAACACTAAAATGTCAGCCTGTTCCTTTCAAAGTGCTTGCGAGGCTGGTTTGCAGGAAACTGCTAACTGCTGCTGTATATTCATAGGGATTCAGAATGTGTGATTTATTCTGAGTTGAAAATAACCAAGTCATTGTGAGGGAGAGAAGGTTACCATGCAGAGGGGAGCTGGCTGTCAGCTGTGCATAATAATTCTGCACTGCCTTTTCCAAGCTGGCTACCAGGTTTGCAGCAGAGTTCAGCATTCCCCTGCGCTTTGTGTGAGCAAGAGCAGGCAAACTGAGACCTACTGTGGTAGTGGTGGGTTTTCCTTGGTTATTTTAGGGTTTCTTATTTTCCTTTAGTTAACTTCCAGGGAATTAAAATCAAGGGTTTTTCTTTCAGCACTTTACTGAAATAATTGAAGTGGAAGGTATTTTTTTCTCAATAAAGGAGGAATTGATTTAGATGAATAAATCTAGCTCTTCCTGCTTCCCTGGGGTGCTGGGAAGCTGGCAGGCATCTTCCCGCTCTCAATGTGCAGTTCAGCACATGCAAAGGCACTGGACAGATGGCAGTGCAGCCCTGCTCCCTGTCACTGTCACTGATGGGGCTGGGATGCCAGTGTCACATCAGGGCTCTTGGAAAAGCACTAGCACAATGCAAGTCCTTTGCAGCAGGGACGGCTTTGAGAACAAGGATTTGCTTTCATGTTTTCCTTCCAGATCTGTTTATTTTTTTCACTTTGCCTTTTGTTTGCTCCAAACCTTTTGTTTGGTCTCTGCCAAGCTGCAGGGTCAGAATGTTAATCCAAATTGCAACCTTTTTCTCGAGGTACTCCAAGGTGCTCAGAGCAGAGGGAGGGAGGGTGGAGTGGAGCCTTCTAGAGCTTTTAATGTTGGCAAATAGCCTCTTTTGGTGAATATTTTTTTATTTATGGAGAAGTAATTTTGCATGTAGTGGGTTTCCAGTCAGCTCTGTGTTCACAGCACTTGGTCTGCAGATGTGACCTGTATGTACACAACTGATACAGTCCTGTGTGAACTCATATAGGCTTCTAACTTCTTGAGGAAAAAGATGCTATTTTGTAAATTGTGAATAAGCAGATGTACAGCTGACTGTCATGTTCGAGATGTGTGACAGCAAGGGAATATGTGACAAAAGCATCCCTGGTGCAGACAAGAACTGCCCCCACTGGTGGAGTGTGAGTGCCTCTGTGAGGACACTTGCAGAGGGGACTGCTGTCATCAGGCAGTGGCTCTCCATCCTGTCAGAGCTTTCTGTGTGCCTCTACTCCCTATTCCAAATAAAGCTTGTGGAGCTTTTGGTCTCTTATTAATTTGAAGCAGCTTCTGGGATACCGGTGCTGTGGGATGGTAGTTCCCCCTCCTGTGTTCTACCTTGTTCAGGATGACTGATCCACCTCAGCTTTAAAACGCTTCCCAAAACATGTTACAGGACTAGAATGGCTTCTCTAGAAATCCCCATTGTGGCAGAGGAGAAGCTGTGCTGTCTTGAATCCTCTGGGCAGAGCACCTTGTTGGAGGGAGCTGGGTGTGAAGGGGTTGTCTAGGTTCATGCCCAAGTCATTCCCTGCCTGACTTTCCAAGGGCTTTGGAGCCTGGCTTCAAGCAGGATCTCCTGCTCCCTGAGGCTTCTCTGAAGTCATTGTGCTTTATGGGAGGGATCCCACAGATTTTTTTGGTGGGAATCCTCTGATATGCCACAGAGGAAGAAGTAGATATTAATGTCTAATGTTTCCATTTCATCCATTTCATGGGGAATAAAACTTCCCTTCCCCTTGGAGTGACTAGTGAGTAACCTGCACTTGCACCTAAGGAGGTCACACAACTGTCTTCAAGGGGCTGTGCTGGTCTCTTGAGTCCAAGGGTGGCCTGGGTGTGAGTTTGCAGATTTACGTTCCCGTGGCAGATCGAGTTTTCTCACAATATGTGCACATCTAGCACAAATGTCATGTGACAAGGCTATGGGCTGCTGGCCTTGCTTGCAGTCTGAGTGGGCTCAGGAGTGGTTTCCTCCAGTGTTTTTGAAGGGTAAACTTTAAAACTAATGGCATTTCCTGCCTTGAAGTACAGTTGGCTGATCAGCTAACTGTAGGGCTTTATCGCAGTCCCTCTGCTGCCTTCCAAGCTGAAGAGCCTTTAGCAAGTTTATACTTCACAAATAGATTGCTTGCAAGACTTGTATTTATCTCTTTCTTGTAGCTCTTCATGGTTTAGTGCAGCTGGTATTTGTATTCCAATTAATTACTGGCACAAGTGATTACATGGGGTTGAGGCACAATTAGGCTCAGCCTGGAATTGTGTTTAAAAGGGTCTGTGGATGCTTTCGCAGATGGTTTAACTGCTGGATGGGACTGGCCAGTCTCTGCAGCTGTAACCATGTTATTTCTCCCTAATTGTTAATGAGGTGACTTAAATCTTTCACTGGGGGGTGTTCTTGCTTGCTGCCTTCAAGAGGAGGTGCTCCCTTCCTGCTGTCTTGCTGCGAACAGCAATACAGGGAGGGAAGAGTCAAACACAGCTCTTAAAATCAAAGGATCTGAGTGCTCTCTTTATAACCTGCCCTAATTACAAAGTGGCAAGTAAGACCTTGATCTTGGTGTTGTCGTCATACAGTGGTTGCTATCTAATGGGAGTTGCTGGCAACGTTTACACCCAGAGGCATCCCATTTCTGTGCCTGCGGCAGTACGTTAGTTTCTAAAGGGAAAACCAGCCATTTAAACCTGCCACAGCTAGAGTGGCAGTAAACAGTGAGACTCAACTTTGTACTTGGCATCTGTTGTCAGGGTTGGTTTAAAAAAAAAAAAAAAAAAGAAGCCCAAAACATTTAATTTTTTGGAGAGCAGGTGATTTGGTGCCCTTTTAGCATCTGGTGTCTTTCTTGGTTCCTTCCTTACTAGGTAATCATATGTTCAAAGCAAGCACTGTGCAACCCTCTGGAGCCATCCCAGCCCAGCCCTTGCACATGTGCTGATTTTGGCCAGGTTTCCCCATCCTCCAGGTGTATGAAGCATGGAGGGAGAGTAAAGCTGCAACAACTCAGTATCGGAAAAACGCTGGATTCATTAGGAACTCCAATAAGCTTGTCCCTCCAGGGCCTCCTTACCCTCCCAAGCCCTATTTGCAGCTCTCTCCTAAAAGCAGCTCTGTGCCCTTGGACTACTGTGATCAACCTGACTGTGTGTCCCTGGCATGGCATGGGAGGTAGTGGTTTGATATCCATACCATGTGCAGGGATTTTGGTGCTTCCTGAGCTATTAGGGCTCCCTGGGGGAGCTTGCAGCCTGGTGGGGTAGTTGCTGGCCACACTTAGCTGCTGCTGCTGAAGGTTCTCAGCCCATTTTTGGCTTCTCGAGGCCCTATATGCAGACACCTGCAGGGCTGGGCAGCCCCAGGAGGCAATGACAGTGCCAAGGGCAGCTTCAGGGCTCAACCCAGGCTGCTGTGGGGCAGAGGTGCATTTGCTGCTTGGGGTGGGTTCTTTTCCTGCCCTTTCCTGAGTCTGTGTTTGCTTTATTGATGGGGTGAGCCTCTGTTGGGAGCATTTGCCCCAGGGGAGAGCTAGGAGTGGGCTGATTGCTGCTCCTGGGGGTGCAAAGCAGCTTTTAGTGTGAGCAGTGACTTAAACTGGGACTTGGTGTCTGCTATGGAGTTGTTTGTGTGTGTCTAGCTGAGCTCCACAGAGTTGGTGTCTGCTATGGAGTTGTTTGTGTGTGTCTAGCTGAGCTCCACAGAGCTGGTTTTTGCTAGTGCCAGGTGGGGACAAGCACAGAGTGATGCAGGTACCCTTCATGGACTGTCCTTGTCAGAGTGCTGGGTGGAAGACACCTCTGGACTCACATCCCTCAGGGTAAATATCCTGGTGAAGCTGCATTTCAGCATTTATGACTGTGACAAGGGGGAAAAGTCAGTACACAGAAAGCCTTGATGGTTTTCTTTAGAACTTCCTTAAGTGCTTACTGTGTTTGTGGGGTTTCTTTCTTGATAAAGCAGCAGCACAAAAAAGGTGTGCTATTAGCAAGCAGGAAATCTCTGCTTGATCAGGATTTTAGCCTGGGGTTTAACCCCTTAAAGTGTGTTTGAAAACATCCTGTACAAGACAGAAATCCTTACTGGGACTTCTTGGGCTGAAGGGAGGCTTGTGCTAGAGCTGCCTTTCTGTTCTGCCCTCTCACAGCCCTGCTCTGGGTTACTGCAGGGGCAAACACCTCCAAAGCTGAACTCCTGCTTAATGTTCCCCACGACCCTGGTTTTGATGTCCCAGTGCAGCATGTGCAGTGGCAGGCACCTGCATGTGAGGGAGAGTTTGGAAAGGCCATTTACAGGGTGATAAGGAGGCTACCTGTTTAATGATTAGGGAAGATCAAGACCTTGGGTGCTAAAATACAACATTCCTGTAGAGCTTTGGCATCTCATAATCTGTGATAATGTGAATGTGAGTATATATAAGACATATATTCTGCTCATACCTGAATGTAGCAGTGACTGCAGTGTTAGGTGACACTTTCTGGCCCAAGGTCCCCCAGCCTGATGATTGGGACAGAGGAAGTCCTGGGATTAGCCAGAAGCAGGCTTTAAAACGGGGACTTCCAGCCTAGGTTGCTGCTGCAGGGCTTCTTTTGGTCCTTCATGTAGCTCTCAGCCATCCTGCTGCCATGGTGGCCAGGAGACTGACCCAGAGTTGACAGTGACCCTGAGCCTCTGCTGGGGTACTGGTCATCTGCCACGAAGTGTGACGGTACCTGCAGCATCCTGGATGGGGTTAATTGTGGTGTGGGACAATGCAGAGGGCTAGCGACCAGGTGGGGTTCAATGAGACTTTCCCATAAGGGCCAATGTGGCCCAAGTTTCTAATAAGTGCCATATTTCTCACACTACAGCCATGGTAACTTGAGGTGAAAGGTGCTCTTGGCCTGGGTGGATGTCGTATTGATATGGGTCATGCTGGAAATGGGGCTGTTGCAGGGGCTGGTAAGATACCCTGAGCTCTGCCCTGGCCTAAAGCACACAGCATCGGATGTGTGTGGCACTGTGAAAAGCCCTGTCTAAGCCTCTGAGACCTCATATATGAGATAAAACTGTAAGCATATTTGTTCCTGCTGCGTGGCAGCGAGGAAAGGAATAATTCATTCTGGCTGCCTCTTGGGAACTAGTCTTTAAACTAGTATTTCCTCCTAGTGTTTATCCCCAAAATGCCTCTTAGCACTTTGGTTGTTTCAATTTTTCCTGCCTTCAGAAAATCCATCTGAAAATATCTAAAAAAAAAAAAAAAAAAATACTGCAAAAGCTCTGACTTGCTCCTTTCAATTTAAGCCTCTTATGCCATTTGATCCAGCAACTGCTGCATTTTAAAATCTCCTTTTGTTTATGGATTAGTTTTTTGAGTTTGTGTGGTTTGTTTTTGGTTTTTTTTTCCCTGTTCCCTTCCCATTAATTCATGCACTAGGGTTTGTCCCAGCTCTCTGAATTCAGGCTGAGCGTCAGTTTAGTTCTTGCTAAATCTAGTGTATGCTTGTAGCCTCCTGGTCTAGTGGCCAGCCCTCTGGCTTGCCAGTCAGGGTGGATTCAGGCACAGTGGTTTTGGGGAAACGGTCTGGAAACCAGAACTCATCCACAAAAGGAAGAAATACAGTGTGAGCTGGCGAGATGTTAAAGCCTTGCTGAAAGCTAGAGGGTTGGAAGTTTCTTGGGAAAGCAAACGGGGAGGTGTCCCTGTGTGTACCAGCCCTGGGTGCCCCCACCTTGCTGGAGAAAAATAGAAATAATTTTGTGGTCTGCCTGGTGAGTCTAGGAGAATGTCTCCTTCTTCAGACCCTTCCCAGCGACGCATACAAAAATGCAGGAGCGTTCTCATTGAATGAGTCCTTTATTGTTGTTATTATTTGTAATGTAATTCACTAGAGTGTAGAAATTGCTGCTGTTGGAAGTAATTTCAGTCGAAGCTCTTATTGCCATTTTTTCTGCTTGTAATAGTGCATTAGTGCTGATCTCTGTTAGCTTATTCTGAAGCGTATTGGGAGTCTTCTTTGAATGTATCTGAGAAGCCACCAAATCCTCCTTTAGCTAGAAGTCAAACAAGCTCCTTGGAGAGCAGTTTGATAGGATTGCTACTAATCTCAGCCCTCTTCCCCTGTTGAGCTAACCTTGTTGAGAGCTGGGGCAGAGCCTGGGGATGTCTCAGGAGCCCACTCAACATGGTAGGTTGCACCATCCGAAGCTCTGCCCACCATTGCTAATGTCACACTTCTGGTGTGGAAAAGAAGAAACACGGTTGCTAGCTTTCAACTTCTGACTGAGCTTGGGAGCTACTTGGAGGGGAGGTGGGCCGGGACCCTGCCAGCTTGCAGGTGGAAACTGCAAGGTGCTGCTTGTTTGCCCCGTGCTGACGGCCTGTGGTTGAACAAGTACTTGAGCCATTGCTTCTAGCACCAGGTGAGTGATCTGGGCAGCATCACCTCTAGCCTGAGGTCCCTTCTGCCAAGGGGTCTTGAGGGACCGTCTGTTCCTTGGTCAGACATGGTGTTTGCAGGGAAATTGTTGGCATTTCTGAGCTGTGGCCAATGTGTCTGTGACCACTTCAGGATCCCCAACGCCCTGCAATTAATGGGCTGCTTTTGTTGTGCAGCCTTACTGCAGTTCATAAGGCTTTTCAGATAAATCAGAAGACAAGATCCCTGCCCTAGCTGAGCGTGTTGTCTACATTAGAGATAATGATAGGGGATAAACATAAAGGGAAAAATCAAAGGATTAAAATCAATGAAAGTTAATAATCTGAATATATTCAAAGATCTGGGCTAAAGAAGGGAGACAACAAACCATGGGTGGAAGTCAAAAGTTCTAATAAGAGAGGGAATTACAATGGAAAAAATGGAGTCATCTGTTCCAGCTGAAAACAAGAGCAGAGATGGCTTTCATGAATAGTCTTCTCCTTCTTCCAATCAAATTAAAAAATATGTACCCTTGTTTTAAATGAATTTAGGTGGTTCAAAAAGGCAAATTTACAATATAATATTTAAATATAACCAATTTTTCTCTTATCAGTTTTAAATTTAAGAAAAGGCTAGCCCATCTTAAGAGTTACTCTTTCACGATGTGCCAGAAGTGGTATTTGACTTTGGGCCCAGGTTTCCACAGGGAGAGCAAGAGCAGAGGTAGGAGTGAACTCTTGGTCCCACAAAGGTCCCTTGTGTATAACCTCACCGATTTCACAGGCGATAGGGTCCACCCTTGGCAATCATTGCCCCCGCAAAAGGCAGATACAGTATAGCTATAGCGCCAGTGCCCCCAGACGCTGCCTGGGGTTAAGACACCTCATCCTCTCCCATGTCACCCCCCCTGCTTTAATGGACATCCTGGTCTGGGTATAGGAGGAAGCCCATGAAAGTGGAATCATTGATGTTGTCGGCGTAGATGCCGTTGTCGCCGCCCTCCCCGTACACCTGAAGCCAAACCTCATCCCCAGAGCTGAGGTGCAGCAAGACGGAACCGCTCGCTTGGTCAACGTTGTTCGTCTGGAACTGATCATAGGTGAAGATCACCGCCTTGTCCTTCTTGTAGAGGCTGACCTTGACGTCTGTCAGGTAGACTGTCAGATGGTAGGCGAAGTAGTATGTGCCGGGGATGCTGCAGAGGAACTTGCCGGTGCTGGTGTCGTAGTGGCTCTGCTCATTGTAGAAGATCTTGCTGAAGCGGATGGGGACGTTGGGGTGGGGGCCTCGCTCCTTGAGCCCGACACTGAAGGCGGAGCGGTAGACAAAGGCACCTTCACCCTTGTCCCCCTTCTGCCCTGGGTATCCGGGAAATCCTCTCGGCCCTTCCCGCCCTGGAACTCCTGTTTCACCTTGGTCACCTTTGGGGCCTTGCACACCTAGGGGACAGAGTAGGGATGGGGAGTTGTTTGCGCTGTGCTGGCAACCACTACTCATTGTCCCAAAATGCAGAGGGGGCTGTGGCATCAGGATCTGCTCGGCAGCATGGAGCAAGGGGTGTCCCTGGGGAAAGGATGGATAACCTCAACACCCCCCAGGAGCTGAGACAGTGAGTGGAAAGCCCTCTTAGTCTCACCCCTCTGGCTGTATGCATTGCTGCCAAAAGCAATGTATCTGAAAAAAACAGGATTGATTGGAAAAATAACCACCACACCAAACTCTCTGACTTGGTTTGTGGGATCTCCATCCCTGCAGATATTCAAAAGCCATCTGGACAAAGTTTGGGCAGGGACCTACTACACATGAGCCCTGCTGGAGCTGGCCTTGAGGGCTGGGATTGCCCATGAGCTCCAGAACCAATGCACTCCCTGCTCCTCACCAACCTTGTTCTCCTTTCTCTCCTTTTACTCCATCTTTTCCGTCTTTTCCATCCCGTCCAGGGAGCCCATTGTGGCCAGGGTAGCCAGGTGCTCCTCCCATCCAATTGGCACATGGTGTTTTTGGGTCAGGTTGGACATCTTCGGTGGCCACCTCTGCGCAATGGGGGGCTATCAGCAGCAACGAGCAAAGGAAGAAGCCTGCTGAGCCCTTCATCGTCAGTTTCTGATGTGGAGGGAAAATGGCTTTCTTAGCTTTAAAGGTTAACAGGAGAAAAAAAAAAAAAAAACAGGAAAAAACCCCACCCTTGAATAATGGAGAGGCACGGAGCACTAAAGTTGGAACCAGTATCTCCAAAGGAAAGTAATTCTGCTCGCCCCAAGGACCCCTCCATATCCAGCATGGTGCTGGCATGAGCTCCATGAGCTGAGCTGAGACAGGGCTCCTGGGAGCAGCGTGGACCTCAGCCCAGGAGCACATCCAGCACAGAGAGGAGCAAAAGCCAGAGCTGCTCGCTGGGTGTTTGCGGGCTTTTTGCAGATGTAGCTCAGAACGAGCATGGCAGATGCAAGGGCGTCTGTGGCTGATTTCATCACAAACCTCTGCTCAATTAGCCATAATATGTTCTAACTTCTGCCTGGTTGAGTAAGCAACTGATTGAAAGTACAGGTCTGGCAGAGCCTGCCTCAAAACCTCAGAAGACTTTAAGATGAGCAAGTGGTTTATGGTTGTGCGTACAGCCTGCTGACCTGGGTCTGGCTAACATGAACAGAAACTACAGCCGGGCTTTCCATCTCCTCTGAGTATCATTTCATATGATGTTATGATACTGGGTTTTTCCCACCCAAATTATGGTTTGGGACTATGGGAAGAGATGTTGCACAGTGTTTAGGTACTGTAGGGTTGTATTTTTCTGTAATCTAGTTGCCTTGCTGGTGAGAGCAATTAGTGTGACTCCCCAGAACCAGGTCAGTGGTGACACCGTATGGCCAGCTTGGGGCTTTGTTCTGATGCTCCCAGAAATCAGTGGGAACTTGGTGGGCTTTGGGTCAGGCTAGAGGAAACAGATATTTAAAAAATTACTATTGTTGTGGGATACTGGTCCTTAGGAAGAGATTATACCCTGGAACCATAAAGCTATCCTGTTATGAGGCTTGTAAGTGGCATAATAGGCAATAAAAAGTGAACAACAGCGTAGCCACTAGAGTCCCTTAGCTCTGTAATTTCCAAGAAAAATAATATTTCAGAGCAATTCCTTTGCAGGGTTCATTTTCCTAGGCAAACTATTTAAATGTCATTTTTAAAAATAATGTCATTTTTTAAAATAATGTCATAATAGCCCTTGCTTCAAAGGAAGTTGAATAACAAAGAGGTTACCACAATTTTGTTTTTTGTAGGATATTGGGGGCACTTTGAAGACAATTTCAAAGCTCTGGCTAATGACTTTGTTGGGCAGTAACTAGCAGCTAAAATCAAAGAAGTCCTAAAACTGGGCTCCAGCACTCCAGCAGCCATGCTGGCATGTACCCTGTGAGGCCTTTGAGCCCATTTTGGGGCTAAGGGTGCCACGAGGTCCAGTGCCCACAACCTGAACCTTTGGTGGTGTTCTCTGCGCTTTGGGAAGCGAGAAGCTCTTCTGCGTCAAGGCAGGTACCAATTGTCCATAAACCAGAGTGAGGAAGTGAAACAGATGTCTATAAATCCTAAAAGTGGCTTGAATTGGCAAGTGAGGGTGTGTGTTTGGGCACACCGTGACATGGCCACTTAACCATGCCCCCATGGACTGCACTAAGTGAAGAGGAGCCCTGTATCCCAGCCTGGATCCCCTCTGGCTCAGCTATACATATGTACCCCTCCAAAATCTGCACAGGCTGGCTGAGGACATCTAACTGCATGAAAACACACTTGCTAAAAATCTGCCCCAAAATTGCATTTCTTGAGCTATGCTTTGGTGATTTTGTTGGGGCTAGTTCTGCTCCCTTACAATATCATTACAATTATAGTGCTACATGCTCAATAGACAGCCCCAGAGCCAGGCCTTCATCAGAGCAAAATAAACCCCTCCATTGAGGCCAAAAGCAGTGTGAGTCTGAGGTAAGCCTGAATCAACTTTCCTGGCAGACGCCCGTCCAGCTTGCTCTGAAGGGCTCAAGTGATGCCTGTCCCAAGATCATCCCTGGGCGTCTCTTTGGTGCAGATACGTTACACAAGCTAGTTTTCTCCTTTCTCATAATAAAAGCCTTGTCATCTGCAAATAGAAAACTCCTCCTGTTGCTAGTTTGACTTAACCACAAGTAGTTTGCTTGTTTGAGAAACAAGCTGTTCTCTGGCATAGGGGCATCTTACAAAGGGAAAGTTTTAAGCCGTGTCTGCTAGCTCCGAGTTTAAACTCTGGTTTTGGTATGTCATCCCCTTTTACTACATCTTTCCCATTTATTTTTGTGTTTCCATCTGATGCTTGGCAGCGTAATATGAAGTAATCTGCTATGCTGGAGTGTCACTTGTGCCTTTTGGACAAGTAATAGATGAACTCAGAGCTCTTGGTGGCTTTCAGTTAATGCAGTAGCTGCCAAGGGAATAAAAGCTCATAGGCATTATATGAAGCTTACTCATTTGTCAGTAGCAATCAGCATATCATCCATAAGGGGAATGCTATTCGTAAGTGCTACTTAGTGATTCAGAGCATGATTTAGAATTTAAATTCCACGTAATGCTATATAAGTACCATGTATTTTTATAGAGAGGAAAATCTAAAAGAACTCTTTGCACAAAACACACAAAAAAAGGCCATCTGTTTTCCAACTCCAGCATTTTCTTCAAAGGGTATTACCTAGGGGTTTGGCTTATGATGATCTTTTTTCTTTTTATAATTGCTTGTAGCACAGTTTCTGCTGACGTTCCAGCAGTGACTTGCTCCCAGGGGGCTTACACCTTAAATCTGGGTGGTACAGGTTTCTGGCAAGGAGCTGATACAACTTGGGGAGATTTGGGGCAAACCCAGTCTTCCCAGGAGTCTTCGAGGAAAGAGGTGAAAGGAAAGGTGCCGGTGCAGTGCTCACTGTTTGAGTGATATGGTTTTTCACTGTTGTTCCTGACTACCTTGGGGAGTTTTGATCTCTAAATAGTGTTTCCAAAAACAGGAGTATGAATCGAGGGAGATCAGCTATTCTTGGTTTAAAATACTCAGCTGGCTATTCTGAGAATAAGGAAGGAAACTTCTTGTGAACAGCAAGGTCTGTCTCATCCAGCCCAAAAGAAGAGAAAATCCTGAAGTTAGTAAGAAGGGGAAAAAAATAAATAAATCATGCTTACCAGCTGCTTTGAGTCCTAGTTGGCTTGCTGCAGTCCCTTTAGAAATGAAGTCCGGCTACCACATCCCTGTCCCTAAGGGCACGAGGAGCTGTCAGCTCCGACGCTACATTTTCCATTTGCTATTGCGCATGCTGACCTAAAAGTTGTGTTTTCCCATTAATTTTTCCTGGCCATCACTTAAGTTTTGGACCACTTATATAATCTGGTCACACTGGGATAGCTTGCAAAGATAGCCTTAACGGGGAAAAGATGGGTTTGGGCATTTGACAGGAACTGAAGGAGCAGTGGTTTGCTGGAGAAGCCTGCTTGAAAGCCTTCTCATCTAGGGCTGGGCTTGTACAGCACGAGCTGCTGCTCTGTGTAAATTGGGAAATGTTGCTGGTAGCTGATGGAGAAAGTGTGTCTACAGCCTTGCATTAACACACCCAAATGGGTGGGTTTTTTTCAACATGTTAGTAAATGAATTATTATGCGTGAAGTTTTGGCTTCTCCTTTAAATGACAAGAGCTGTTCCTGCCCAGAGGCTGCTGCCGCCGCACCAAAGAAGGGCAAAGCAGCCCAAGGGGAAGGGCAGTGCTGGGCCAAGAGTTTCATCTTAAGCCATGCCAGCATGTGCCAGCACTGCTGTAAATCACTGGAGTAATTTCAGCCCTGCGGATGGCTTTCAACCTGTCACACGTTTTGGCTTCAGGTCAAGACAAACTTCAGGTCCTTTTTTCCCCTGTGTCTTTCTCCTTCCAAAACAGAGTTGAACCTTGGAGAGGGGAGGCTTTCCTCCCTGGCTGCTCTGGGACAGTTCAAGGTTAGGTAGGTGGGACCTTGGCAAACCTGGGCTCACAAAATCAGACAAGGAAACAATAGTGGGATGAGTATTGTTGCAACTGGGCATGGAGAGCTGGTGTCCTTGGGAGAGGGGAAACTCATTCAAGTGAACGTCAGCAGGACACTGCCCTGTGGTACTGACTTCTTGTAAATACCTGGCTACCTGGAAGGACTGAGCAGATATATAAATGAACACATAAATAATTTCTTATGTGTAGAGCTAGGAGTCAGACAGGGTGAATTTTGAAATCCTGGGGAGAAGGGTACATAAACGAGGAGCTGCAGGACGGCTGCTTGTTGCCTGCCTTATTTTGGTCAAGCCTTTAGTCCAGCATTTGAGGAATTTGACTCTCTCTTTTTTCCTTCTTTCTTTCTTTTCTTTCCTTCTTAATGATGTTTTTTCTATGCACCATTGAGACTTAAAAAAATCCCTCGTGGAACCCCACTAACATATACACAGAGTTTTAGCTGGATCTGTTTTCATATAAATGTGATTTCCTAGAGCTGTGTGTATGCATTTGTGTGTGTGTGACACCACTGTTTCTGTTGAAGCCTCATCTTCTGAGTAGTATATGGAAGAGTGGGATCTTGGAACTGAAATAGGATTTAATAGGAATGTTTTTTACAGTGGAGACAAGAGGTTTTCAGCTGCTTGTTTCTGGGGTGTCAGCAAGGCAAGGCTGATTTCCCTGCCAGCTCCCAGCTTGAACCCCAAAATGAGTGAATGGGGTATTTATTAGGCTGCTAGGATTTGAAAATTGGACCTGATGTCTTTAATAAGTAGTTCTGCAATTACCTCATTGCCTTTCAATTCAGGAGTTAGGAAAACACCACAGTGATAAATCTTTCAGTGGTCCATCATGAGCCTCCCAAATGTTATCTCTGCCTCCCAGCAGAGGGGTGGGAGGCAGCGCTGGCTTTGTGGTGTATCTCTGGGGGCACAACCAGCTGACAGAACCCCAGATGCACTCACATCTATGTTGACTTACACCCGTGGTTCGCAGGTTGGTGCTGGCTCCTGTTCCCACTGCAGAGGGAGATATTGTACAATCCAGTGAGCTACTTCTGGCTGTGTGATAGGAAAACACTTAAAATGCCCCTTTCTCTGCCCGTTGAGAAGCAAAACCTGCCACCAAATGTGGACTGGACTGACAGTGCCCATGGCTGCAGTGCTCAGAGGCAGCAGCTCTGGTTGGGCCTGAGGTGTCTTTTTGGCACAGGGAGAAAGGTGCTGTCCTCAGGTCCTGCAATCCCTTCTCCTCTCTGCACTGTGGTCCCCAGATCTCTGGTGTGGGACATGCTGCTGGTACCTAACTGAGTTACAAACCTTGTGTGAGCCTGACCTTGTTGTCTCTCTGGGATCTGATGCAAGCCTACAAATATGAAAAACACAAAACTGACTTGATGGATTGTGGATTGGAGCTTTTGCTAAGAATCAAAAATAAGTAGAAAGTTATATTTAGCCATCTATAAACAGGGATAAAGTAGAGCAGGAGGCTCGTTATCAGCTGTGCTCCATCAGCGAAGTCACGATCCCTGCTGGTGTGAACTGAGGGGTGAAAAACCGCTTTGGAGGCAGGGAGGACAGGATGGCTGCCTCAGGAGGAGGTCAGTGGCTGCCCAGGGCAGCCTGTCCCCATGGGCAGGATTGGGGCCATGAAAGGAGCCCCTGACTGCCCGCCATTACCCCTCACCACTGTGGAGCCCATCCCATGGGATCCCTTGCCCCTTCTCAAGGATGCTGTACCCCCCAGTCCCCAGCTCTATGGGGAGCTGAACCCCTGCCCTGTCCTGGATCACTGTCCCCCTGGGATGCCTGGCTCTTCCCTTCTCTTTCCGCTGGCCCTGGATACCGCACGTCCCAGAAACAACAGTTATTCCCTACTTGGCTAAAAATGGCAAAAACTGCTTACGGCATTCAGTGGGCTGGCTGATGGGCTGTTACGTGCTATTTTGGTGCTGCCCAAGGCTGTGCACGGCAGAGGGACCACAGCCGCCATGCCAGGGATGCTGCTGGCTCTGTCCCCAGGCACCACTGGCGGCCTCATTTGAGCTTACTCCAGTCACACAGCCAGCCAGACCCTGTGCCCATCCCTGCTGTTGCCCCATGGGCACCTGACAATGGCACGGGCTGAGGAGCCAACACCAAAGAAAAAGCGGTAAAGTGGCTCTTGGTGCTAGTGCCACTGTCAGCCAGGACCTTGGCCACAAATTGCAATTCTTCATGACCCCGTGCCTTGATGTGCACCCAAATCCTTCCCCATAAGACATCATGCTTCCCTCTAGTGGCTAATTATTAATGGGGAAGAGGAGCTCTCTCCCTGTGGCCAGGCTGGAGGGTGCCGGTCAGGTCCAATATGTCCTTGGGGGCTACTCAGCCCCTTTTCTGGCAGCCCAGCTCCCACAGGGTCCACTGTGCTAGTGGGTGCACCTTCTACAGTGTGGCATCGGACTGCTGAGGCCATTTTTGTCTCTCACAGTGTGGCTGGGGGGGAATGAAAGCGTGTGGTGCAGCCGTGCCTTTTGGAAGCCCATGGATCCTGATGTTCCTGCTGCATGAGCACGGGGAGGTGTCTTAGGTGCAGGGTGAGGCAGACCTAGCCAAGGGGGACCAGCCTGCAGGAGGGCATAAGGGCTTTATGGGGAAGCCTAGCCAGGCTGTACATGGTGGGTTGCTCACCCAAGGCAATGGTGTTGTGGATCAGGAGCACCAGGGGCTCATGCTATGGTGGGGATGCTGAGCCAGCCTTTGGGGGCTACCAGAAGCCAGCAGCTTGGCCAAACAGGGGGAGTTCTGGTCATCTGCTGGCTGCAGGGCCATGGGACCCGCCTGATGCCTTTGCCTTTGCTGGATGAATCTCGGCAGTGGGGTTACCAATTTCTCAGCCCATTTCACACAGACAAACAGGCTCTTTTCTTCCCTGCCATAGGCAGCTCGGACAGAGCAGCTCCTTGCCAGGCTTGAGCAACAGCGTGTTTCTCTCTTGTCCATCGCAAATAAACTTCTCTGGCCTCAGGGGATCCCCACTTGGCTTCCAGCAAGGGATCTTGGCACAGCAGGGTTTCTCATGCCGAAAGGGACATTGAGACGCATTTGTTCAGGAAACATGGCCCTATAAATACTGCTCAAAGCTCCTTTTATTAATGTTATAGCTGTTCCCAGGGCGCTCGTTTCTGCTCTGGCAGTTTGGGGGGCAGCTTTGGCCTTGCTGGGCTGTGCCAGGGGGACACAGCCAAGGGTTAGACATGACTCCATCCAGCTCGCCTCCGCTCTCATGCCAACCCGCAGCTGAGCCAGGTACTGCCTTCTTTTAGCACAGGGTGGTCTTGTTTTGGGGCTCATTCTGGGCTGGAGAGAGGCCGGGCAGGGAGCAGAATAACAATCTCAGTGGTCTGGTATGCAGAGCAATCCCCTGCAGCATCCCCTGCCAAAGCTTCCTCCCCAGATTTCACTCCCAGCAGCAATCGCATCTTTCCGACGAGGCACCTGAGGGCGTACCTCTGCCCAGCTCTCTCCTTCAGCTTCACTCTGCAGGCTGAGCTATTAACGAGGTGTTTAATGAGATTTCTACTTGGTGGTTAAAATTAACACCTCAGTGCAGGCGAGGAAGGAGAGCTTGCAGCTGATAATCATGCAGACCCCTGAAGCCTGCTGGTGGTGGTCAAAAACGCATTTTTACAAAGCAGATGAATTATTTATTAGGAGAGAGTTTCTGAATAATTCAGGCACAGAGGAGAGAAGCTTCCTTTGCTCAGATGAATTCCCTCATTGCTCAATTCGGGCAGGCCCCTGGGCTGTGAGGTGTGGACAATAGATTGTGCCAAACTGCCCTGGTGCTGCAAGCCTGGCCAAGCATGGCTGAGGCTGGGGAGACTGGTGTCTGGTTTGTGGTGCTCACCCCAAAGAGACATCGCTCAGGGGGAGAGTGGCAGGAGGACACATAGTGGCTTCTCTGGGTGTCTTGGACACCAGCACAGTGCCTGCCCCACTGTTGGCAGAGTTGATTCTGCCTTTCCCATCTGCTTGGCGCAGGCAGTATGGCTGTGGGGTGGGAGGGAGCCCCCCAGCCAGCTGGAAGCAGAATGGAAGAGAAAAACTTTGGGGTTTGTCTGGGGCTTCAGAGCATTTGTGCAATGGGGTGGAGCTCAACTACCATGGGCTACCTGGTCTACTTCAACTTCCTAGCCTTTTTAAAGGGGTGTTTGCCAGACAGTCCTCTATTTTTTATCACTTTTGGTTGCTGAGGGATAAAAGTGGCATAATCTCACCCATCACTGGAAACGTCTCTTTTTTCAGAAGTGTTGGGGCAAGTAGCTCCATGCTGGGGTGCAGTGTGGGCAGAAGGGGCTGTAGGACACTGAGGCTTCTGCTGCTGGGGCTTCAGGGAGACCTCCAGCTCTTCCCACAGCAGCTGGTTGGGATTGAGGACTCCTCGCAGGGGGATTTTCTTTCTCTCTCTCTGTCCATTCCCTCCTTTTATCCCTCACTGCAAACAGGACAATGGCTCTCACTGCAGGCAGGCATGTGGGTGTCAGTGCACCCAGATCCTCTGGCAGGCAGGGTGCAGGCAGAGCCTCATGGCTCCATAAATTGCAGCCATCATCTGCTGTGTTTAAAAGCATGGGCTGGTAACAGCCCAGTGCTATCCACGTCCATGTCTGCCCCACCACTGGGGTGACGGTCAGGAGCCCGCTGGTGAGCTAACACCCTCCTGTCACACTTTTCTTGGTGTTCTGTTTTGGCTGTAATGGTTTTTCCATGCACTGCGTTATCGATCCAGAGCCACTGGCTCCCATAGCATCTGCCGTGCATTAACTGATTCCCTGCTTCTTGCAGCGTGATGGATGTGATGGCAGGGTGCTGGGGCAGGTGGGGTGGGCAGTGGTCCCCTAGATTTTGGAGCTCTTTTCCCTGTGCAGAACCTTCCAGGACTGTAACTCAACTGCCAATGAGACCGAATCACTGTATTCTCCGGCCAAGTGACTGGTCCGTGCCTGCCTTGTGGAGGTTCTGTGCTCACATCCAATAGTCTCTGCTTAAAAACACCAGTGAGTTGCCAAGGGATAACAGTTTGCTTGTGTCTCCCATCACTTACAAAATCTAATCACTTAGAAGTGAGGACATGACTAATTAAAGGCATTATGACTCTTACATTATCTATAAAATGAACTATCATTGTGGAATCTGAGTGATGCATATTTCACCGAGAAGCTATAAATCTGATAAAAAATGATTACTATATAGTTTGACTTTGGGCATTTCATGGTATAAATCATCACAAAGTGCTCTTTGGGAAGTTGCAAAGAATGATACATCCGTGACACTTTCGATAGGCTATTTCTTTGTGCTTAGCAGAAGGCATTTATGGTTGCTGTAGGGCTAATAAAAGACTTATGATGTCTTCAATTATTCATTTTTATAAGTGCTTGTTCTCTTGACTTGAACAGCCAAAACCACACTGTGACTGGTTTTAGCAGTAAATGTGTTGTTTGTTTGGGGGTTTTGTTTTTGTTTTTTTTCTGGAATCTGGAATTCTGGAATGACTTTGCTTCTGCTGCAGATTTTGCTTCTCTTCCCTATAAGAAACAAAGCCGATTCACTCTCAGCTCTCACAACATTTGGAATGCTTCTTGCTGTGGAAAGCACCTCTCTGTCTGGCAGCACGGGCGGCAGCCGGCCGACCCAGCAGCCTTCCTTCACGCCCAGGCTGCGGCACCTTGCCTGCTGCCTGCCGGCAGGTCTACGTGCGAGGCGGAGGAGCGGGTCTGGCAGCTGAGAGCAGGCTGGGGAGGAGCACCCCGAGGAGCTTCACAGGGCTGGGTGTCATGTATTCAAAGTGTCATGGTCAGCAGGCTGGGGACCTCGACATGTAGTCCCTGCAGACACCCCGAGGAGCTTCGGAGGGCTGGGTGCAATGTATTCAGATTCATGTTCAGCAGCCCCAGTTAGGGCTTCCTCCCTCATGCTTGAAAGGCATGTTTTACAAAACCTTTTACAAACACACATGCAAAACATGCAGTGGGTTTTGTTGGTGTCCCCAGGCTGGTGCTCGGTCACAGCTGGATGCCAGGGACCCTCCGCTTCGGATGAGGCACAGGAGCTGTGAGACCCTTAGTGCTGCTCATCTAGGCTTGAAGCATGTAGCCTAGATGAAGCCTTGAAGCTTGAAGCTCATATTCGGCTTGAAGCAGCTGAGTATCCGTGGCTTCATGGAAATCCTGTGGGATTGGGCCCCTAGACACCAAACCTGCAGGCATATGAGATGTCCTGAACCCTCCTGCTCCTGCCATGCCCCCCTCAGCTGCCTCCTCTGGCAGGACGGTGAGCCTCAGGGTGTCCCGGTGTGCTGGGCTGGGATCCTGCCACCTCAGCATCAAGAGAGTATCCTCCAGGAAAAGCGGTGGAGCTAGACAGGCAGGCAGGAGTGAAAGCATTTCTATATTAAAATACATTTTCTGGTGCTCCTTTATAGGTTTTTAACGTGATTCGTATGTTCCCACCTGGCCCATCGCCCACAGCCAGGCGTTCCCCTTCCTCCTCACTGCAGTGTTTTCCATGGGTTAGTTTCAGCGGGATAAATTCATCCCCTTTTGTATTTATAATCCCTATGAGGCTGGTGTCTTTAACAGAGAATATTCCTTCTCATTGCTTTGGCAAAGCAAGTAGCAGCTCCCCACTGTGTCTCTTCTCAGATGACACAAGATTCTCTGAATGGCAAAGAGAGAAAACAAAAAGGATCTAAGTTCACTCTTTTTATTTTCTTTCCAGGCAGCTACACGTATCCCCCTCATGGAAAATCCCCCCCCAAGTACTTCAGCTTTTTGCTTTTCACGTTCTTACCTCCTTGAGGCTCTGCCTAGGAAGCACCCTGCTGGCTCACTGGTGGAGATGGGGACATCAGAGACAGTTTCTTTGACTCCTTCGAGAGAAACAAGAAATGGCTTTTTCTTCCCCAGAAACAAAGAGGGAAGATTAGGAATTCAAAGAATCAAAATGAGGTATGATTCATCATGGGAAACACCCCAGTACCTGCCATCTGGGACTGCAGTGTGCCTGTACTGACCTTACAGGTGGTTCAGTTAAAAAGCGTCATTTCATTCCCATCATGGCAAAAGCCATTCCCTGCCCGGTGAAGACTGCTAGCACGAGGCAGGAATGAGTACTTGTGGCATTGCCTCTTTTTCCCAAGCCAGGGCAGAGTAGCAGTGCCCACCGACCCTGGGCTCTTTCCCAGCCCTCTGGCTCATCTCTTGGCAGGGAAACCCTCCAGTAAAATTCCTGTTGGTGGCTTCCAGGGAGGTGGTTGTGTCCCCATCCCTGAATGTGTTTAAGAATTGATTAGATGTGGTGTTGAGGGATATGGTGTGGGGGAGAACTTGTAGAGTAGGGCTGATGGTTAGACTCGATGATCCCAGGGGTCTCTTCCAACCTAAATGATTCTATGATTCTATGTGGTGCTGAGACATCACCCTCCAAAAACAAAGGTTTCACTTGTCCAAATGGGCACCAGCACCAGCAGGTGACACTGGTGCCATCACCATCCTCACCTGTTTTCTACTGGTGTCCTCAGCAGCACGGGGCAGAATCCAGACTCCAAACCCTGCAGCTTGTTTGTTGTCTCTTGGCTTGCTCTCTGCAAATATTTTTATCAGGCTGGACCATAAATAACTGCTCTCAGTTTTGCCGTTCGGGTTTGTGATGAGCCTGCAAACGCCAGCGCCTGTTTGCCAGAGATAATCAGGGGGCTTTTGTGCTCAGCGGCTTTGTCATCTCTTTCTCTCCCTTTTGTTTTTGGGCTTTGTTCGTCTCCCACCTTCCCCTTGGTGCATGGTGCCTTTTCTGATACCTCTGAAAATAACTGACTTAGTGACTTGGCCATTTTTTTTACCTTTGTTTCTGAAATGTAGGAAAGCGGCATCCCTGCACGTGTCCCTTGGTGACTGCTGCTCATGCAGCGTGTGTCTTTATGATTCAATTAAAAATGTGACGAAGTTTCCCCACCAGACCCTGCTGTCATCCTGGTGAAGCATTTTCTACCTTAATAGCATTTTCCAGTTGGCGAGTGCAAAGTATTATACCAGCCTTTCCCTTCAGGACGGCGTGCTCTGGCTGCATGGTAATGACTCCGATACACAGAGTGGTTCTGACTCTCTCGAGTGGAGAGAAAGAGTAGCCCCAAGGCCATTGCTCCGGCTAAACATTTCTCTAGGGCTGAGACTACCTTTTTCAAGTGGAAAAAATACAACTGAAGTGGAATAAATACAGTTAAGTTAACCATAGTGTCTCTCTCCTCTCTTTCCTCAGCAGACCCTACCACCTCTCATGCAGGGCTCTCAGGTCCCCTCGGCTGTACGGGTCCATGGAAGCTCTCCTGCTTCCCACAGCAGCTCTGTCATTCACAGGGAGCTTTTGTGCACACTTATCAAAGAGAAGCATGTTATAACCATGTTATAACACAGTAAAAACCTGTTCTTTCCGTGTCCTGTTTATTTTACCCAGCTTCTCTGAATTTGTCCATTACTCTTCTTGCTGTCTCCTGCACTGTTCACCTGACATTTATTTCCCCCTCACCACCTTCTGCATACTCAGGTATTTGCATTTGTTCCTGAGCAGAAGGTGAACCCAGCAACAGCTGAATCATATTTTTGACCGCTCATGTTGGAGGGCAGCACAAATTAGCCTGTTTATCTAATGACAGGGCTGTGGCTGAGATCCCACATGTGATGAGATGTTAATAACAGGTGGGTTAGGAAACACTGGTGACAGGAGCGGTAAAAGAGTGAGGGTAGGAGCTTGTCTCAGCTGTACCTCCTCTACATCAGTGCATCCTGAGGCTGCTGCATGGTCTAGCATGGGGTACAGAAACCTTCCTGCCTTTTCCCTGTACAGGGGCTGACCTCAGCAACCCTCCCAGTCAGCTGGTGAGTCAGCTGCAGAGCGTGGAAGCATTTGATGTACTTTGTTTTTGGTATTGCTCAGCTCCATCCTCTCTGTTTGGGCTCCCTGCCCCATCAGTTTCTCCACAGCCTCTCTTTTTCCTGAACTTGGGAACCGACTTTGCCCAGAGCAAAGCCCTGTAATATCCTCCCCTCTTTACGGGGGGAAGCCGGTGAGTTGGCAGTTGCAGCAGAGAGACTGGGGATGTCTTATGTCATGGCAAAGCTTTCTGTTACCAGTAAATCTGGTTTTGAAGGTAGAGGCTTATTGCTGATTCCTTGTAATAGATGGTGATTTATCTGCAGTCACTGCTTGGTTACTCTGTTCTGTAAGAACAGATGCTAAGGATGTTAAAATGCTGCTGATAGGTCATAAACTAGAAGCCATCTTTCATAAACGTGGCGAAGTTTTCGTTATGTCCTTTTGTTTCTTATTGCCACTTCAATATATCATTTATATGAACCTTCAGGCTTTTGGTGTCTGTTGTAGCCATTTGTGAATTGCTTTGGGCACATGATATGGTCTAAATGGCTGTTCCCTAAAGCAATGCCTTTCTTCAGAGTGCAGGGACCTCAGCTGGGGTGAGGTTGGCTGGTGTTACACCTGGAGGAAGTCAGCTGAAGCCTTCAGCATGGGAAAGGGTTTGGCACTTGTCCCATCTCAAGAGATACCTGTTATTCTCAGCACGGGGAACGTGTCTGTTTTGTGTACTTGTTCAGCTCTGAGCATAGGTAAAGGAGGCAATCCTCCCTTGAGCAAATCTTGGACAGAAATCTCCTTTATTGCTGATGAAGCCCCCCCTAACCATTCATCCCTCCCCATATACGGCACTACCAGGTTCTTCTTCCCTGTGCACTGCATATGTGTGATCTTTTCCTCCACAGCAAAATTAGTTTCATGCTTCTGCAAACCAGCCTTGCTCCTTGCACACGCAGCAGCTTTGTCCACAGGTCGGTGCTGCGCTGTCTTTATTCCCACTGTCTGTATGTTTCTTCTGTGTACTTCCTGGCTTTTTTTACTTGTGGTAGATTTTGCAAGAAGCATTTCCTCAGGCTTCCTATTTCTGCCCTCTTTTGGTATGTTTCCGTGGTTTCTGTGCTAGTTTCCGTGGTCTCCATGCTGGTCTGCTGCGATGCTGCTGTTTTCCTACCTTGCCTTGCAGCCCCTCTCATTCACGTGCTGTGGATGTTGCCCTGTTCCAGCTGTGGCTTTTTGTATTCCAGGAGGAATATGATGGCAATCTCTTCCTCCCTTTTAAGTTTCCAAGCCCATTACAACCTGAGTGAAAGCTTTCCCTGCCTTCCAGAACAGCACGTTTAATTTGTCTGTCTCCACGCTGCGTATCGAAGCTTCTGCATGGGTTTCCTGCCCCTTTTGTTTCTCTGAAATCCAACATTTTAGAAGTTTAATTTAATCTATGAATGCAATATCTTTAAAATCCCTGTAGCACAGTATGGTAGCCTGCTTACTGTTCTCCACTTAACAGACCTATTGCCTCTGATTTGGACCTATTAAATAAAAAATGTGGCTTTTATTCATCTTCCCTCTCAGGCTCCATCTGCCTTCTTGAAAAGCTGAATCTTTTCCAGCTGTCACAATTATTTTGGAAAGGCTGAGGTAGACTAGGTCTTATAGCTGGTCTCTTCCACATTCTGTGTCTGCCACCTCTGCTTTCCCCCCTGTTTCCATCTTCTGCACCCCTGGGACTGCGCCGCATCATGGTCACCAGGAAGGACTTTGCAATGGGATGAGGATGAGTCGTTAATATTATACAGGGAAAGATTTGCATGTTGCTCTTGGGCTACTGCCACTGAAATAACAACAGCTGCTCTAAACCTGAACCACCTTTCAGCTGGAGCCTTCCACCTTTTACAGTCCCAACCCCTGGCAGATGGGGCTGCAAACAACAGCCCCCTTATCTAATTCCCTGCATGTGGATCTCTGCTGGCCCTGGCCCTTCTGCTGGGCTCCGGTGAGTAATCCCACATGCGTGGGGGAATGGGGCCAATGACTGCAGGTGGCCTTTTGCCAGATGCATTCAAAGATGACTTAAGAAAAGCTTGAGTTTTCTTTCAAGGCAGGTGCTGTCAAGGCTCCCTTGGAGGATATGGTGGGGGGAAGGGGGCTCTGGTGTTCATCCTGCCGGTGTGTGGCAAAGGCTGCTGACCAGACATCTTCCCCTTGCTGACACTTGACTTCTCCCCTCCATGCAGTAAACCGGAGGCCCAAGTCCCCTGGCAGAGGGCAGCAGGGATGCACCCTGTCACCCAGAAACGGGAAGTGGTAAAAGCCTACATCTGTTTTTGCAGCTCTGTTGACTATGTTTAGCTGGTGTTTTGCTTCCTGTCTTAATGTTGATAATTCAGAAACTGCCTTGTGAGCCTCATCTCCTTGAGATCTTTTCTTGTTTCACTGCTTTCCCTTCACATGCCCTAATGTAAGCAGCTCTTGGGTCACATCCTATTTTGAAGCTGCGTCTTGGAAAAGAAGTGATGCAGGAGATGTGGGTGGAGGGGGATCAGGGATAACTCCAAGAGTGGTGGTATCTGTGGATTTGCAGTTGTGTCTGTACAGCAACAGATGGAAGGATAAAGCTCCAGACCAGGTGGAGAGGACAGTTACCATGATGTTGAGGGACAGATCCTGGGCTGGGGCCAGCACACCTCCATGTGCCAGCATCAAGGCAGTGGGTATTGTGTACCAAGGACAGACAGCTGCTGCAGCAGGTCTGTGGACTCTGGAGGTGGAAGGACACCTTTAAGGATACTGTTGTAGACTGGAGTAGCCAGCCTTGGCCTGAGCTTTTCTCTTGTTAAATGTTCAGAAGCGTGTATGCTTTCTTCTCCTCTGGTCTGGCTGATTTCTAAGCAAATGTGGTGGAGGGTACAGGACAAGGGAGGGCTGTGTTCTTGTGCTCTGAGCTGGGCAGCCTGCAAGGGCAGATCTTCTGCCTCTCTCTTCTAATTAGAAAGTTGGTCAGAGCACTACTTTTTGAGTGGGAACCTCATTTCTGGTGGTCCTGTGTTCATGCAGAAATGCTGGAAGGGTTGGTGGTGAGTGTCTTCTTGATGCCAGGAGTACTGCACAGTGTGATACCTCCTGCAGTACTTGGATCCACATCACTGCTCTCTTCCCTCCTCCTTTTGGACTCATAAGCCATTCCCCTGGCAGGAGATCCTCCTTCAGTGGCAGTCCCCCAGCTCAGGAAGAACTGGTGTGCAGACCTTACAGGGATAACAAATGTGGATGCTGAAGGCTAACACTGTACCAGTCCAATCTCCTTCCTTGCCTTGATGCTGTCTCCGCGCAAGCCCCTCAGGAACTGCTGCCTTTGCTGTGATCCTCCCTTCATGAGTGGGTGGAGAGGGCTTGGCCTGAAACCTGCACACCTCTGCATCAGGTGCATGGCTGCAGGAGACAGGGAGAGAGAAGGAGCTCAGAGGATGCTGAGCTCCTGAGCTGGCCATTATGGAGCACCACACTAGAGAGTCACTACTATCACAACAGCGAGGGGTTTGGCCCATGTCATTTGAGGAAAACTTTGTGGCAGTGGTTCTGCCCATGCCTACATGGAAACAGGGCCATTCTGAGGCTCAAATGGGCCACGAGCAACCAGTGAACCCAGCCTGGCTGGGAAAGCGTGTGCAAGAGGCACTGCTTGGGCAAGGGAGGCATCGCTGAGGAGCTGCAGCAAAGTGCTTCAGAAAGCCATGTGCACAGCTGAAGGGGGTGATGAGGAGTCGGGCACAAAAACAACACGTGGAAAAGTCATGTCACATGGAGATAAGATCACGCCACAAGTGGTTGAGAAGCTGATGTTGTGCAAGTGCAGATAGTCAAGGAAGAGAGCAAGTGTCAGATACGTGCGAGGCACCTTGCAAGTCTGCGTGCACTGGGACTAAAGCATCCCTTGTTAGAGGATGTGGGAAATATGATAAAAGAGAGAGGAGGAGACTGTTGTAATACCTATAGGTACAATAAATGTGTTAAATGCATGAAAGACAAATGTCAACATGACATTAAAAAGAAAATAAATTAAGAAAGCATAGTCCAGGCAGGAAGTACCGAAAAACTGGTGAAAGAAAACGGGTACGGCAACTGTGAAGAAAGATGATCCTACACAGCCAAACGATGGTAGAGGAGTACAGTTGTTGTTAACACTATGGAAAATTACAGTGAAAGTAACTGGGGCCAGTCCTCCAGAAAGCGGAGGGTGAGACAGAGGCTGTTTTAAGAACAGGCTGAAGTTCTTCTGATGCTGCAGTGGCTGGAGAGTGAAGCGGGGTAGGAAATGAGCAGGGAATGCAAGATGTTTGCCATTCTCATCAACTTTAGAAAGACCCCTCTTCTGGTTTCCAAGAGGGATTCCAGTGAAAGCAGCAGCAGCAATCACCTGGTGCTCCTAATGTGCTAATTACAACCACAAATGTGCAGGATGGGAAGCTCCTGCAATGCCAAGTGAGCTGGAAAGGAGGCGATAGCTTTAAGTCAATGCCAAAAGGAGCTGCCATCTTTGTCTGATGGCTTTTGTTTTTTTTTCCCCTTTTTTTAGTAACTTGTTCAAACCTTCTGCATCAGGTGGTTCCTCCTTGGAATGAAGCGGTGCATCCTCTCTGTATGGGAGCTGCTGAGAAGGACGCCCTGCCCTGCTGTGGCTCTGGCAGAGCTGAGCTGGCAGCTACCAGGCAGGGGACGAAGAGCAAAGGGTTGTCACTTCAAACCAAGGTACGCAACGGCTTCGCAGGCACGGCCACCTGCGAACAGGTAGTTGTGTTGTGCAGATGAGGTCAGGTGGGTGGCAACCAGGCTGTGCTTTGAACACAAGCCCTCCTGCCAAAGGACAGTTGAGGCTGAGGGCTGGAGAACTCTTCTTACCAAGGTAGTTTGAACGGATGATCACCAGCAGTTTACCTCACACCAGCTGTAAATAAGGGAGCTTGGGAAAGCCTCCCTGTGAAGGCAGTTTGCACCCTAGTTGATCACACCAGCACTTTGCTCTCCTGCCTTTGCTGCCATGCTAGCAGAATAGCTGGGGCTTTGTTTCTCCTATACCTCAATACTAACTCGAAAGTTGTACTTGAGTTTCTTGAGCACTGTGCACAAAAGTAGGGAAGCCACTAGCTAAGATGCTGTGTAAATTCTTGGGAGGCATCTGCAGAACCACACTTAGAGTCTCTAAAGCAAACTAGAGCAAATGGCTCAGGTAAACCACGTTTAGGAGGCAGGAGGGTTGCGTCCCAAATTTTTTGCTAGTGACTTAATTTTAGACTGGCAAATACACTAAAGTTGGTATAAATAATTTTCTGGAAATTCCTGTGCGTGTATTATCAACCAGTGACATCTTTATTTGTCCTGACTCCTTGTTTATCTGTGATCCCAAGGCCAGAGAAGAATCCCCTATATGTTTTCCTTCAGCACCATAAACATCACTTATCTCTTGTCTTGGCTGCAGGCTTTCAAGCGGGCTGTGGGTCCCTGGAACTGTTCCAGTGCTTTTAGGCATATTGTACTTTCCCGTAAGTGCTCTGGTGCTAGTGCTCATCCTGCAGGGCAGGGTGTGCCATCAACAGCATTCAGCAGCTCTCCTCTGGACCTTGAATCCTCCTATACCAGCACAGGGAATGATCCCTCCCAGTGCCAGGGTACCCTGGCTGTGGCTGATCCTTCATCATTCCCCCTCCTGCGGCATCCCTTTGCCTCCTTTGGGAAGAAGGGAAGCGTGTGGGGGTGTGGGAGGACGGAGGCATAGGCAGCCTGGCTGTGGCTGTGGTTTGCAGGGCGATGGGAAGAGGGAAGGTTTTCTTGGTATTCAGAGCAGCGTAACCAGGATTTCAAATATTTTATGCTGTTTACTTTTTGACTAGCTAACCTGCTGGTGCCCCAAAGGGAAGTGCTGGGTATCTGCTGGGTCTGTGCTGCACTAATCTGGTGTTAGGGGAGGCATACGTCTGACAAGGACTAAAAATCTGTCTGGGTGTGCTGCTCCTCTTTTCCTTTCCTTTTTTTTTTTTCTCTTTGTGTCACCTCGTCTCATTTTTTTCTGAGAAACCCAGCAGTCACATAATAAGCACTATTGAGCGAGTCCATCGTAAGCATGGTGAAGGACTGCTGTTTCTCTAAAACTGTGCAAGCTGTGAATTCTGAAGAGAGAAAATTTTAATTATCCTTGTCTCGTAAGGGCTCATGCTGGGAAATTTTGGGGGAGTGCTGGGCAGGAGGAGACGACCCTTGCAGCAGAGAAGAGCCTGTTTCTTGCTGGTGTAAGAGAACAGCAGGGCCTGCCTGCTCCTGCTGCACTGGCTGGGGAAGTGCCAGACCCAAATTGGCTGGTGATGCTGCAATGTCGAAATGGCATAGAGGTAAATATTCCCTGCTGCTGCAGCTGGGAGAGGCTGAAAAGGATCAGCCATTGGCTTGGGGGATGCCTCTGCCTTGTGTAAATCCACTGCTATTTGTCTCATGCTCTTAATTGGCACTGTGCAGGCAGTGAACCCTGCAGGAGAGGTGGGTACCAGCGGCTTGGGAAGGTGTTTGTGTGCTTAGATCTGTTTCCTACGACAGGGCTAAGGCAGCAAACGTAGCTGTGTGGCCTTCCTTCTCAGAGATGCAGGAGTTGTGTGCCTGCCGGTCACTGGAGGGATAACAGACTTTTCTCCCTTTGGAGTATTTTGGAAATCAATCCCCCCCAAAAGTGCATCTTGATGCAAACTGTCCCGACAACCTCCATGCTGTGCTTCTAGTAGAACAAAATTCCAGATATTTTGTTAAATCACAAGATTGCAGGGCTCAGGGTCAGCACAGCCTCTGTCCCAGTGCTGAGTTAGTCACATTGGGGCTGATTTGGAATAAATTTTGCTTTGATGCTAAGCGTCCAGCCAAGTGCCACAAGCATTGGCATCCTTGGCAAGTGCCTTTCCAGGCACTGCTGAACTAGGCACTGTGTGAGCTCTCTGTAATTCTGTTTTGGGTGTAGATTAAAAAGTCAGCGTGCCAGGTAGTTGGGTCTTGTTGGATACTTTCCCTTCCCTACTGTACTTTCTTAACTGAGGATTCAAAGTACTTATTATCTCATGTATAAAATGGACACAGGACAGGCTGTAACCCGCATTTCCAGCACCCTTACACCACCATACAACAACCTCTTCTTGCACCTCTTCAGGAAACCAACATCATCACTCATCACTGAACATGAAGGGATTTTATTTGTAGATCTTAAAATCCCCTGAATGGCAAGCTCCAGAATTGGAAAGGAGGAAACTTGAGTTTCCACGGAACTCAAAATTCCAAGGAATTAAACAATGGGAAACCTAAGACCTCTTGCTACCCCACCAGTTCCCTGGAAATCTAAAAAATGCAAATCTGTGGCATGTTGCTATGTTGAGCGACACCTTGCTGGGACTGCAGCCAAACTTCTCATGCTCGTAAGTGTGAATCAACGTGCTTAAGGGCTGTAAAATCTGTTCATGAACTTCTACATTTGCTACTTGAAAATGCAGTTATTTAGCTTGTGGCTCAGTTCAGGATCTCGAGGTGTAAAGTGTGTTAAGGATGCAGGTACACATACAGTAATTAAACTATGCCCAGGAGAACCAAGGGGAAATGGCTGACTTTTAATGGGAATGACACATGCGAAAAACATCCTGCTGCCTCCTGGCTATGGACATTGCAAGAGCCATACCCCTTCCAGTGCAGCATTGTACAACATCATGTAGTTGATTACTTCAGGAAGAAATTTTACACTTTCATAAATTCAGAGCACTGTTCTGGTTTTAATGGAAAGAAGGGATTGTATGGTAACAGAGAGTTTGTAGAAGCATGTGGAACCTTTTGGTTAACCTTTGACAATAAGTCAGTTGGCTTGCTGTGAGTTCACTAAAAAGGAAGGTAAGCAATGATTTATCTTCTCAAGGCTTGTCTAATAGATCCTTTATTTTCAGCCCCACTGTAGGGAGTCACACAACTCAATCAATAGGCATGTGAAGACCCTGCAGAAGAATGCAAGGCTGTGCAAGGCCCCTCATGGCTGGCTGTCCTCACTGTGGACAAGGAATTGGGAGAGGTGATGCCTTCAGGTAAGCAGAGCCAAAATCTCTGGTCCAACCCAAAGCACTCATCCTATTTACTGGGATCTCACACTGGGTATAACACTCTGCAGACCATGGTGGTTTCTGCTGAGGTTGCCTTTCTCTGTCAGTGTGTGTTGAATCTGTATCTTTAAAGGTTTCTTAGATTTACTCCATTGAGTTCAGCTCAGATAAGCTCCTAATTCTTCAGCTTTGCACATACATACACCAGGGAGAACACAAAGTAGCTACACTGAATCCACTGTTTTTCATTCCAGGCTGGGCTGAAAAATCTCCTCTATAGGAAGAGGCTCAAGGAATCCCCTTGCACTTGTCCCAGAGTGGTGTAGAGTTGTGTATCCTGATGAGAACCACTTGAAAGTGTTTTGTTGAATTTATTTTTCAGTTAACTAGGTTTCTTTGCTGGGTGTTCTGTTTTGGCTTTTTTTCCTAACAAAATTAAAAAAAAAAAATTATTTCTATTAGATTACATCGAGAAAAACACTTTAAAGTGAGTGGTTTCCATGTTGGAGTTTTTGGTTTTTCATTAAAACATTGCTATCACTAATGGTGGGTGCTGACAGGATTGTTTGAAGTGTCTGACTTAAACTTTTTTTTTCAGGGGTCTGACTCTGGAGTGCCTTGTAATGAAACAGTCTAGTGCACACAGTCTAATTACTATGGACTGACAATCAAACAGGATGATTCAGACAGCCCCAGACTAAGCTCATTTGATTTTTGAGCCATGTAGTTTGTTTGTGTTTCACGGGGGACAAGAACAAAATTAGAAGTCGCCTGTAAAAAGCGGCTTCTGGCTCAGAGTGTTCCTCTGGTAAAGAGGAAAAAAAAGACCCTGCAAAACTTCTGACATGGTCACGGTGCCCTGATGTACTTTTTTATCTTTGACCTGTGATGGTTTACAGTACAGAGAGGAGAGGGGTTTGGTGTGTTACTGCTCCAGGGCTGTGCAGTTCACCTTCTTGGGGAAGACTGTTGCCTTCTGCCAAAAACCCCTACAAAACAACCAACCAAAAAAAAACAACAAACCAACATAAAACCAAACCACAAACCCAAATGCCAAAGACCCAGAGTCTCTGGAAGATCATCACTTGCTTCAGTGCTAATTCAGGCAGATTTGGGTTGATTTGGTACAGAAGTAAGCGCTCAGAGTTGCTCTCAGGGCCGAGCAGGCGGGCCAGCTCCATCTATACTATTGACCAGCAGCAGCTACTTGACTCTGTAAATCTTTCCATCAGGATGGGCCTGATTTGAGCTCTCCCTGAGCTGCAGCTGGACTCCATGCCCGGTCACCCTCCCCAGAAGCAGGGACACCACTGAAGGTTTGAGATCCCCTACCTGAGACTAAGAGATCCTCGCTTGCCCAATGCAAGAGATCCCTGACTTGCAGCAGATCAGTGTATGTGATGATGTAAGTGACTGATGCCATGCTGAATTAATACTAATAAAACATTACTAATCCATGTAGCTATTCAATATTAATTATTATAAGCTTTGTATAGACAATTCCATTAGACATAAACTGTTGTCCAAGTCTGAGACTAAGATTGGACCTAGCCATACCTAGGCTCCATCAAGTGTTTAGAAAGCAAGGGGGTCCACTCACTCTGAACCTCGTGACTCAACAGCAGGATCTTCCTTACCCTTTGTGTCTCTGGTCTTTGCATTAATCACTCTAACTTGATTCTAATTCACTTCTCCCTTGTTTTTTTCTTCTGGGCAGTAATTAATAAGGTGAACTTGCCATCAAACTTATTGAACCTTGGTAAACCCCTGTTAGACTTTGTTACATTCCATCGAATTTATTGGCCGTTGTCAAATTATTTTACCTCAAAAAAAGCCCACATGGCTGCCTCTCTCTTGAGTGAGGTGCATTCCACTCATCCATGACAACTGGGGACTGCTGATGGTCATGTCTCAGGTGAGACAGCTGCACCTCCATATCTGCAGAGTGAAGGGCAGCTCTTCTGCGGGCAGCAAATCTTTAAAGGATGGTCACTGGCCTCTGTTGGCCCAAAAGAATGAATACTGACCATGTAGTGGCTGCAGGGAGCTGCACTCTTCCAGCTAGCCTGAAAAAACAAGCATTCATGAGAAATAACAGAGCTCTGCAAGGAGGAGTCTCTTGTCCATGAGCCTGGGCTGGGGAATGCCGCTCTTGGACAAGGAAATTCCCCTTGCTCATCTTCAATCTCCCAGACTGTTGGCTGCGACCCAAGGAAGACTGCTTCCTCCTCCACAACACTGATGGGGCCATGGCAGGCCTCAGCACCAGAAAATGAGTCCAGTCCTCAACCCTGTCCCTTTCTGCTTGTAAGTTACCCACGGGAAAACCCAGTTACCTCCTGCTCTTACCTTGGTAGGCTCATGTGTTGCAGCGTAGGTGGGACTGGACTTTCTTCCGGAGTTATGCTGTTACTTTACATGTTTAAGAGGCAATTTAAAGATGTTTCAGTTGCATTTTGAACTTAAACTGGTTTTTAGAGAACAGCAGGTTTGTAGCAATAGCAAGGACCTCGGGTTCCCCTGTTGCGGTTGTATGGACTGCGTGATCCATTCTTGCAGTTTCTTGTTTTCACAGTTAGAAAGGCTAACTTACCTTTTCTTCCTTTTCTTTTTTTTTTTAACATAATCAAGATAATAAATTGAGGTGGAAGGGGTTGAAGTCATTCATATAATCTGGCTCCACTAAGCTTTAAAGTATATGAATTCCTCGCTTACCTAAGTAATGCTCGATGTCATTTTCTTGCCCTGTTTTCTGCTTGCAAGGAGCTGAAGACATTAGCAGTGTGCATAATTGTGTTAGAGTGCTGACTGCAGCAATCATGTTAGGTGTTAGTTGTTCAGACTTGAACCTTCTCTCTGGTGTGAAGAAAACTAAGGAAATGCTACCTGCAGTTGGGTAGTCACTATTTTTAGCTTGGCTGGAACATAACACCAAGGGGAGTGGTGGGATTTTTCTCATCTGCCTGTTGCTGTGCAGCACGATCTGGCTTTGGAACAACCTCCTCCTGCGCCAGTCTGGGAGAAGGCTGGTAGTGAGCGGGGCTGGGATACCTGAGTCTGTGTGAACTCTGCTCCACCCTGCTCCTGTGCTGAAGGGACTGATGGAAAATAATAGTCAGAGCCCAGTGAGATTATAAAACAGTATATGTGGGGTTGTCCTGTGCCCAGGGCATCCTCTCCTGTGGCAGAGGATGGATGTGGTGAGTTGCCCTGACCATAACCCCATCTGAGAAAAAAAAACAGCTCCCTGTGACCTTCCATGCTGGGTTTTGCTCATGCCATTTATTAGGGGTTGGATCTTGCAATAGATCCAGCACCCTGCCAGACCCTAGTAGAACTTGGTGTCAGGACAGAGTGAAGAGTGAACGCTGCTTTTAATACATTCTGGGTACTTATAAACTGATACCTTTCCCCTGTGCTTTGACTCCTTCTGCACCGCATGGAAGCAAACTGGACCATTCCCTGTGGCAGGCAGCTGAGTAGGGGCACATTCCCCATCACCTGAGTCCCAGCTCAGGATCTGGTCCCCTCTCCTTCCTCTGGTGGATGAAAAGATGCGAGTTCACAGGCTGCCATACCATCCTAACCTCTCTACCTCTATAGATAGACACTAGAGAAGGAGATGTGACCCACAGGCTGCCGTGATTTGTGCTAACCTATTCCCAGGCAGAGTCCTGGCTCTGAGTGAAATTTTGCTTTCTTCCATGCATGGCAACTCACTGACACAGAATTTTCCAGAAAAAAAAACAAAACAAAACAAAACCAACACCACCAACAAAAAGAACCAAGAAAAAAAGATCCACCTTTTTTAGCTCGGGCTGTGTGTGGACTTGTAGGTGTAATGTTGTCTGCAACTGCAGTCAGACAGTTGAACCTGCTTAGTTGTTGCTGTGTGTATATACCACGCGTGTGCCAGCAGGGGTTATACATCTCTCTTCTCATTGCTGTAGCTGGCTGGGGTCTACCCTTTCTCTAACAGTTAAAGTGTCATGTTTTTATTGAATAGCAGCATCCCAACGCTAAGAAGAGATAAATACAACACAGGCATAATGAATCATGGGCTAGGGTAGATTTGCTCAGCCCTGGGACACTGTCCGGAGCTGGCCAAGGGATGAAACACCCTGGCCTAACTCTTGTTTTTCTTCACTTTTGCCTGGAAAGTGCACCCACAGGAATTCAGAAAACAAGACTCATCCTGCCTGTGCAAGAATCCAGGATGCTGAATGTGCTGGGAGGAGGAATGTGCCTGGGAGGGCAAGGTGGCTGCGTGGCATGGTGCTCCGTTCTGCCCCATGTCCCACTCTGAGGAGGGGGCTGGCTGCTGCCACTGCCTGAGGAAGTTGGATGAGGGGCTGACCAGGCGCTAGCTTCACAGAAGAAGTCTTGGTCAGCCCAGCGTGTGCCTGCTGAACATGAGCTGGTAACTACTCTCCCCTGTGAGAAGAGCAAATGAAGGGGAGAATACAGAGAGAAGCGCACATGTATGACAGCAGGCAATCCTTTCCCTCTGCTCAGGGCAGGACAGGCTTCAGGGCAGACATCAAAGATAAAGCCTGACTGGAGAAAAAACAGAGATGGGAGCAGGAAGGACCAGGGAACTTGGAAAGATGGCCTAGGAGAGCAGACTGAACAAACTGGCATTGGTTAATCCAGAAGAAGAAAGACCAAGGAGACCAGTTAAGCCTTTAAGTATATAAAAAGCTATCTGAGAGTAAGGTGGTGAATTTTTTCTCTCACTGGAGATTGGGGAAAAATTACAGTAATAGAGATTTTTGAAAAGACATTGAGGGAAACTTTCAAACTGAAGCACAAAGAATCCCTCCAAAAGATACAGGTTGGAACACCTCCATCAACAGATGATTTTAAGACCGGGTTAGACAAAGTTCTGTCAAAAATGCAGCTTTAGGCAGTAAGGCTCCCCAGTGTGGATTTTGGGGGCCTTCTTAATTTCAATAGTGGTGTTTTGGTTGGTTTCACTGTGCTGAAGCCAGAAGCTTCAGGAGAAAGCTGCTGTTGCACAGGGTGAAGGTATTCATGTGTGTCCCGTGTGTGGTGGGGCTTCTGTGCTACTGGTCTGCCCAGCATGTGTGGTTTGCTTGCCATGCAAGGAAAGCCAGGTTAGGCAACTGAGGAGGTGGCAACTTATTGCCATAAAGCTATTAAAGCTTTAATCAGAGAGTTAAGGAATTGAAGATGTGACAAAATATTTTTTTAATGGAAAAGCCACTCAACCCCGCCCTTGCAGGCCTCTGAGTAAAGGAGTCTTTGAGAAGATTCCTTTTAATAGCCCCATTAAAAGCATTATCTGTTGTTCCTGAACTTCTAATATTAGCAGGCATGTAGCATAAATATTAATCACTTGATTGAGCAGCTGAGTGCTCCTCTTTGATGTTTCCAGCAATGCACAGGTAAGTGTGCCCCCTCCCCGCTGAGACAGCCGTAACTTAGAACTCGCACAAACATAGCCATGGGGCAAAGCTGTTTGCCAGCAACCTGCAGACCTGCCAGCTTCCTACTAAAGCCACCAAGGGCACTGGAAACTGCACCCTGGGGACAGTGAGTAATGCTGGGATGTGCAGTGGCAGCTGCCAATGCTGGGAGTGATACCACAGTCCTTCAACTGGACTGGGACACGCCTGGGACAAGACAAGAGTATGCTAGGACAATCCCCCTTTTTTTTTTCCTGCTGCTTGTCTTTCAAGGTTGCCATCTCTTTAGAGTGACAAACGGAGAAGGGTGACTACGACTCCCAGTGCTTATCCTGTAACTGCTTGTTCTTCTGCAGCATAGGAAAAAATGACTTGGTCGGAGACGCTGACGCCAGCTTTGCTCCCCAGAAAGAAGCACTGCTGGAAGGTAGGAGTCATGAGCCTGAAAAAGCCTGCACAGCTCAGCACATCCCTCTGGAATTTGGATGCTCTCCCTCACTCCCCCTGTGGTCTCCTCTGCTGCTTGCCCAGGGGCATGGCAAGGCAAGTGGGTGAGGTTTGCCCTGCAGAGGCTCCTGGGCTCCAGCAAAGACTGCTCTCGGTTATCTGCAGGTTTTGTAAGTTTCCAAAGGTAGGAAAAGGTTTCCCTCCACCATGGGTGGTCCTTCTTGAGGCACCGTCACGGTCTGAAACCCTGGTACGGCAAGAGTGGAGGGATGAACAGTGTCAGGAGGCGAGGGGGGAGTGTGCTTACAGTGGTTTGGGGATTTCTGTACCATCCAGGCAGGTGAACTTGTTAAGTTATGCTCCTTCCTGCAAGCAGTGCAGCACAAGGGGAATCTGAGATGGAGCTCAGGACCACTGAGAAGGGTACTTCTGTGAGGGGTGAGTGGGTAGAAGCAGAAGCAGAAAATGAGCCTGTGTGTTACTGACCTGTGCCCCACCAGGGAAGGGCAGGAGGCCTTTGCACTGACAGAAGGTACCTACTTCCACGCAATCAAAGTGCAAAAGGACTGGGAAGATGCTCTGTGAGGATTCTCAGCCCTGGCTAAGACCTTTCTGAGCAAACATCCACATAAACATAGCATGATTAGTGGTAAATGCGGGCTGGCCAGCTGCCCTTCTCACTTAGGTCCCTACTCAAAACAGCTGTGGGAATTCCTCTGCCTTGAGGCTCAGTGTGTGTGTAAGGTAAAGCCACCTTTTAAATGCTGGGAAGTGCCCTGAACCATCCTGCCTATGGAAAGTGTCTGTCTGCTGCGAAACCCCAGCCCCGGTGCTGGTGCTCTCAGCTAAGTCTCAAAAGGCACAGGGCTGTATGGAAACCTCAGCCCCGTGCCCCAGCCTTGCCCAGGCAAGCAGGCTTGGCCTCCCTCATCAGGGCAGCAAGCTGCTTGTGGGGAGCACCCTATCCAGCCCCCCTGCAACCTCAGAGAGGCACCAGCAGCTGGCTGCATTGCACAGGAGAGCTGCGTCAGCCTCCTCTGCTCTCCCCCCAGTGCCTGGCTCTGGCTGGAACCACGGGAGCCCCTGGGGGAGAGCATGGGGTTGCAGTGAGAACTGGCATTCTGCAATGGTGCCACCAGCTACTTCTTTTCTGGGGGTTTATTTCAAAATACTTTCTGTGTCCTTGCAGAAGTCTCATCTCCTGTGGTGTCAGAGAGCTCTTGGGAAGACCTTACTGTGGAGGGAGTGGAGAGATCCACATGCAGGGGAACATCACCTGGTGCTGAGGTGGGAGTAATGACAGTGAGATGCTGGGTTTGGACACAGACTTGTAGGATATGACTCCAGACCAGAAGCTGACTCAAGGTGGAAAAACTTGGGCACATCCCAGAAACAGTTTACTTGCTCTTTGGAGTTGAGCAGTGGAAGGGCAGCAGCCGGGTACAATGTACTGTGTCCTGCAGCCCCCATTGCCTCTCGGTGGGGAATGGTGCTGATTTAAGCAGGACCCTTGTTTTGGCTCGTGTGGCCAGGTTTTCTCCCGTTCCAGTGTTTGAGCTTTTTTATGATAACACTAATCACATTAGCTTACCTGGAGCCTAATTAGTACATAACTTGGCAAAATGTATTTGCACACAGTGATCCCTGCTTGTGGCTGTATGTTTGACAGAGAGACAGAAGAGGCTGGAAGTGGTTAAAGCCTGAACCTCATTTAAGCCACAAAGCAGCTGTGAGCCCCACTTTCTGTTGGGCATGTCTCCAGTGCCACTGGCACATAGGTGCTGGGGCTGGCCCGATGGGGCCATGGACCAGCGGGCTCTTCATAAGCTCCTGGGGGAAGCTGCCTACAATCTTGCTAATGATTGATTGTATTGATAGATCAGCTTTGTATATTCACAATAAGCCTTTAGCAGTAGAGAGATAGGTGGCAGCTTTGCTGGAGCTAGCCTCTGTTCATAATAGGGGTACGATGGCTTCCCGGAGGCAGGGAAGGGCGATGTGTGCTCCCACCCAAGGGTTTCTGCAGGGAAACGGGGAAACTTTCTCCCAGGAAAGACCCTCTTCTTGGCTGCACTCCCCCATCAGAACAATGTCACCCATCACGCTTCAGCCTTTGGTGGCTTTCCGGGCTGAAGATGCCTCCGTTAGGGTGGGTGCGGGTGAGGAGACACCCCGGGCGGCTCTGGGGGAAGCTTCGGGGTGGGCTGCTCCTGGGCAGCCGCTCCCTTCCTCCCCCAGCTCTGCTGCGGCGGGAGGAGGAGGATGATGATGATGAGGATGCTCTGAACGGACCGGTCCTTTCCAGGAGAGCAGCCGCCCTGAGGTTTTGACCGGTGTCAGCCCCCTCGGCAACTCTCACCGCCGAACGCTCCTCACCCGCCGCGGAGCGGGGCGGGGGACACGCGTCTGGGGTCGGTTTGCCCCGTCCCCGCC
>VZTM01032486.1:164514-302775 GCA_013400555.1 Jacana jacana
AGGGGGCGGCGGGAGGGCGGGCAGGGTTCACCCCGGCGGGTGCTGGCGGCGGAGACCCGCTCGGTGCTGGCAGCCCGAGCCGGGCTGGGGGAGAAGCGAATAACGCCAAGGGAGAAGGTACCCTGTGACCCGAGCCCTTCCCCTCCTCCGGTCCCGGCTCGTCCTCACCCGGATTTCACTCATCCTTCCTGCCGTGGGCCAGTCCCCGCGGACCCCCGAATTGTAGGGAGGGATAAATGCTGTAAGTAATTTTAGAGTTGGGTTTTAATAGCTCCCGGCAGGGCAGGCTGCAGAGAGGAAGAATAGCGCTTAACGTGTTTTTTCCTGTGTTGCCGTGCGCCGGCGTTATTTTTCGGGGCAAATCTCCGTTGCTGTATTTCGGAACCCCCTCCAAATCTGAGGGACGGAAAGGGACCCGGGGAGGCAAAGGGATGGAAACGGCTGCCGATTCCATGCTGTTTCCATAACTGCTGGCTGCAACTGGATCTAATCACTGACAGTGTCAAAACAAAAATATCCCAGAGGGAAAAGGTGCCATGGCGGGGCAGCTTGGATGTAGCAGGAGGTTTTCTTGGCTGGGAGGGAGTGAGAAACCAGAGCTGCCTATTGATTTGTGAGGGATGAATGTAACTTGCGATGTGCGACTCCGTCCTTAGTGGCACACTCGCTGCCTAAAAGCTTGGCAGCTAAAACCTAATGGGATTTTATAACCCTCCTTACGAGAAGGATTGTGGAATAATTTTTCTGATCTGGGATAACCTTATATATTTGGGAGTGCTGCAATGCATGCCTGTACCGTCCTGCTCTCGGAGGGGAGTCAGGGCAAGGAGATCCAGCAGCATGGGGCAGGTTTACCTAAAGTGTGCTACCAAGGGAGAAAGGAGCAGCTTTGTGTCCTCGGCCTTTGCTGTAAAATCTGGGTTTTTTTGGCCTTGGTTGTGCATCTTGGAGAGCTGTCCTCATCTCCTGGGGTCCAGGACAAGATAAGGTAACAAGCACATATCCCTTGCACTTCATAACCGTGCCCTTTTGCCTGGGTCTCTGTATCAGGGAAGGTCTAAGCAAAACTTTGAATAACTGTGGAGTTCATACAGATAGGAGTGATGCTGAATGCTCCCCAGGAGGAAGAATATTCCCAGGAAAAATCTTCCCCAGAAGGCCCCTGGGACAAAGGCCAAGAGCGTCTAATGAGGCAAACTCCTATTAGCTGCAGCTTTTGCTGTTGGAGGGTGAGGGCTTGGGGGGCTGGAGCCAGCCAGCATGGGGACCTCCAAGGACTGGCAGCCTGTCTCCAAGTCTGCTCTGCTCTGAGCAACCCATCTTCTTGCCTTGGCATAAGACGCTGCTTTGGAGGTGATGCACGTGTTGAGTCGTGACAAATCATTTGTTTTCTTCTGGTTTAGCTAATAGATGGGTGTGCTGCTGCTGGAGGTGATGGTGCTACAGAGCCGAACGGCTTGGTGGTGCAGAGGTCTGCTTGCCCGGGGAGCTCCAGCACAGCTGCCGTGGGTGCTGAGGACAGGCCAGCCGTGCAGCGGCTCCAGATAAACCTGGCTTTCTTCCCTTCGTTTCATAGTCACTTCCCTTAGGTAGGAAAAATACCGTGGAAGGAGCTCTGGTTTGGGCTGTGTTCATAGGCAACAGCGGTGGCTTAGTGTAGGCTTTGTGGGTATTTCGTAGGGTCCTCTGCCTTAGCACGGGTCTCCAGCAGAAGCGGTGGCTGGGCTGAAAGCTGGACATCCCATGCGGTGAGCTGCCACCTGCTCAGCGGGGCTGTCATACTCAGCTGGGCACCTGTACATCTTATTGCTGACAGAAAATGTGAGGTTAAACCTCAAAAAAACAGAGGGAGATGTGATCTTCACTACCTGATCCCTTTGCAAGCAAGTATTTGCTTATGAGGCTTCGGTAAGGAGGCTGTTGGCTCTGGTGGTGCTGTTTGTTTGTTTGTTTGTGAACAGTCTGTAAGTTGGTTAAAACCAAACTGCAGGTGGGTTTGCAATGGTGCAATGCATGGGCACGGGTCTGCATTTGCAGATGTGCGTTGTTGTTCACTGAGAGCTTGTTTTTCTAGGGACAAAGTAGGCAAGTTTTTAAATCTTGATTTGAAGCGATTGCCAGCGGTGGCCTCTCTCACAAGATCTGGAAATGCATGGGAGGAATGAGCGGTGCCCGTATGAGATGGGCAGGTTGAATGGTGGTCTAATGAATGGCAGGGCAGACGCAGCCAGTAATGTTTCATATACTTTACCTCTGTCCTTGAGACCGTGGTGCAGGAGGAACTGGGCTGCAGAAGCAGATTACTGACTATTCAGAGGCTTATTTCTCTGCCTGCCCCTGCCAGAGGATAGATGGCCTGCTGAAGGGCAGCCCTTTGCCGAAGGTAGTGTGTGCATGATGATGCTCACGCGAGCATCTTCACCACCGACACCAGGGAAAGCAGTTGTCTCTCCCAGCTTCTGCGTTGCTCCAGGCTGGAGGAAGCAGAGGATGGCAACGGGGCTGGCTGAAATCCATGTCAGGTTGGCTTGCCCTTTTCTCTCAGGCTGGTGGGCATAGAGGAAATGTTTGAACTCAAATTTGTCTACCTGCTGTGCTCTTCCAAACTGCTTGCTCTGTTGCATCAGAAGATTTTCAAAGGGCAGAAATGATGTGGCAGAGTCATTGTCCTCTTCCCTTTCCACAGGAGAGTTCAGCAGCGTGCACAACCCTCAGTGAAAATATCATTTTCCTGCTCTCAGCCTGACATTCACAAAGATCACCATAAAAGATCTGACAGAATCGTTTTGATGATCTGTTACAAAATACAAGGACCTTTTCCATAGCCCTTGGATTCTGCTAGTGTGATGTAAATCACAATTCTGCACAGGATTAGCAATCAAAGAGCATTATGAATCAATCTCATACTTTGTCTTAACCATAGCCCTTCTTAGATTGCTGACCTACATATTCCAGCTTCTGCTGTAACTGCTTGGCTGGGGATGGGCTTTGTTTCTGAGTGTAAGGTGGCCCAGCTACTGGAGATCTTTGTGTTCGGAGAGCATTTTCATTAAGCTTGTGTAGAGATTGTCTGACATTCCTGGTGGCTTCAGATGTGCTTGAAGTCTATGCTGCTTGACTGGTGACTTGTCTATGAAGGGTGTAATATAAGTGGTCCCCTTCAACGTTCTTTTAATTATAATTATGCTGATTTAAAAAGAAAAAACCCAAAAAACTCAAAGATGAAATGAGATGCTTTCAGTGTAAAGTGCTCTTAGATGTCTAGGCAGCAGGAATCAATGATATCAGATGCTCTAATCACTTGTGTGATTAAAAACCTTGGAAAAACTTATATGGTTGAGCCACTTGCTTGTGGGTGAAAAATCAAGGTTTGTTGCCTCTCTCAAATGCGCACTGCGGTTCAGCCTTTAGTGAGACGTGAACTCCATATACTCCCTCCTGGAGGTTCACTGATGGGACAGATGCAAATGCATTGTCTGCTTGTTCCACTTGCAGGTGGGTTTCCCTTCTCATTCCTGGAGTAACAAGGTGAACAATGATAAAAAGGAGGGTCCGAAATTGGGTTTGACGGGCAGTCACTTAGCTGTTTTAAGGCAGGACTTAAGCCCATTCCTAGCTCTTGCTACGATTTCAGCCCTGTGAGACTGATCCTTCATCTGAAGGACCCTGGGAAGCAACAATAAGTGCATGTACGAGTGTGTGTGTGTGCTTCCCAGTGTGTACCAGCGTTCTGCACACATGCTTCTTGGTGTGTTCACTGGTGCCAGGGTTGATAGATGTCCTTTCAAGCAGAGCGTGTGTATGGCAGTGTGGTCACCTGCAAATCTTGGGTATGAAATCAGATTTGGTCCTGTGAGCCTCTAGGAGCTCATCTGTGAAACTACCAACAGAGCTGCATGTCTGAGCTCCTCTGTGCAATGCAGGAGGTCTGTCCTCTTGTTTTTTGTCTTGATGGGTCCCAGGTGGTGCCTTTGCTTAGCTTGGATTTGCCAGTCCCCCAGCAGCATTTGGAAGCTGCTTTCTGAGTGGGTGCTTGGCTTGGGGTGTCTCTGAACTTACAGCTCTGCCAGCAGGTCATCAGGGGATCTTAAATACTTGCTCATGATCTGTTGCTCACCAGCCGTCGCAACCTCTGTTCTCAAACAAAGGTTGCACAGAAAGCTGCAACACAGCATCCTGCTTTTTCTTCTTCTAATAAATAGCTCCAATAAAGGTCTGTTTGTGAGATCTTTATTGAAAATAGAAACATTGTGCAGAATATCCCCTCTTTGCCAACAGAATGCTGAAGAGCAGGGAGGCCTCTGCTTTTTCACATTGCCTCCTGTGCCCCAGGTGCCTTAGCCTGGGAAGGGTTCGTCCGTACAGACAGAAGAAGAGACTTTGCTGGTCTGTGCTAACGTTTCTGTGTGCTCCTGATGCGTGTTTCCTCTGGCAGCTACTGAAAATAACTGAGCAGAGCTGCCTGCTGGTACCTGCCCCGGTGCTGCTGGAGGAGGCAAGAGAACCTAAACGCATCCAGCACAGGATGCCAGTCTGTCCATCCGTCCGTCCATCGTGTACTGATCTTGGTTCAGCAGCTCCCATAGGGCTGGCAGGAGCCTTTGTTGTGGAGCCTGGCCTCATATCTGGGATTCCTGGTGGTGAGAGAAGCTGGAAACAAGCTAGCGCTCCCCTCATAAATATCACATCACTTCCCTTCCCGCTTGTGATGGATGAAGCAGGTTGCATTTTCAACTGTATAATTTTGCAGAAAAATAGAAGTAGTTGACAGCAGTGATTAATATATATATATTTTTTTTTAATGTGTTACAGCTTGCCCTTTGTGTCTTTGTAATACAGCATTTGCCAATTAGAAAATCACAAAGGGGTTCAAATCAGCCTGACTGGGTTCTCTGGATTTTGCCCTGACACCCTGCGTGTGCCAGTGGAGTTCCAGTGTGTGGGGAGAGTGTTGACACCCAATGGGATGGGATGACAACAGAAATTTTCACAGCAATTCTTGCAGCACTGATAGCTACTTTCTAAAATGGCTCTCCTGGGGACTGAGACATCCACGGTCCTGGTTTCCCTCTGCAGATGACTAAGAAGCTGCTTTTTATCTTGAAATAACGTTTAACTTTCAATACCAGAATAATGAGTTGGTTTTGGTTTTCTTTTCCTAAATAAGTAAGAAGAGGGGTAGTGTAGAGTAGAGCTCTCTGCATCTTTTGAACAGAGCAGCTCAGTCACAGAGCATCTTGAAAGCAATTAATTTGTATTATAAACAAACAAAAAACCCAAATAAATAATCTCTTCTGCTCTGAGAAGATACCTTCAAGCTTTGAGTTGCATTGCCCAAGACTGAAAATTTGAGCATGGTCCTTTGTTAGCTAAACTGGGATGTTATGTTTCTTTATTTGGTTGGGTTTTGTTGTTACTTTCCTTCCCCCAAAGTACAGTTCTGCCTAACTTACAGACCTTGGTCCAAGCATGGATAATTGCTGTGTTGTTTCTTGATTGTCCCTGTGACCCAGCTGTAGTCCTGCCATCCTCTGTACTTGCAAGTGGTCTTCAGGAAATTAGAGACTTGAATGTATAAGATTATGATCATTGGGATCAAACTATGTTTTGTTTCGGTTACATTTTTATGTAATGAATATTAATACCGCACCCAGCTCTATTTCCCCAGCAGAGATTCAGTGTAAAGAGTTGCTGGGGAGCTGGGCACTTTGTAAGTGAGGTCCATTAGCAGAAACAGGGCAGAGATGGAAAAGTTTTGTTCTGCTGATTTTTCACAGGCGAGTCTGATTGAGGTATTGCGTCTGTTTTATGAGAGTCTGGAAGGTGCTGGATGGATTTTGCTGTCATCCAGATAATTGTGCCTGTGAATTTGAAGTTAATTTCCTATTAATAGCTGTTCTTGTGATCTTGAAATTCACTTTTCCCAAATGCTTATGTCAGTGAAAGAGTGGAGCGTTCCTGGGAAGAGCATAAAAGAGCCACCAGTTGTGCCTTAACAAATTCCTTCCAGAGCTTGATGGTGTATGTTTTATGGAGTTAGTAACTCTGCTTAGGAAGCTGCTTTCTGCCTCTCTGAACGAAACACATCCTGGAGACAAACCTCCTTTCCAGTAAGTGACATGCTACAAGTTACGTCCCACAAATGCTGCAGGGGCAGGTTTTAGGGGAACAGAGGTTAAAGGAATCAGGAACAGAGCTGGAGGAAATAGTCCCAAGGATGTGATTTAGTGTCGGAGGCAGGGGAAATCCTGAAGACAAAAATGGGAGCAGTAGAAATAAATATTGCTTGTGCCTGTCATGTGAAAGGGTATTTTGAGATGTGAGAGTGCCCAGCTGTAGAAGAAGGAAGAGGAATGCTGGAAGGACACTTTGGCTCAAGGATGACTTGCACGATGGGTTAGTCAGGCTTTCTGCTCACGATACAAAGTGGGAACTGAGAGATCATTGCCTGTGTTCAGGTGCTTCAGATCTACTTTAGTCTGTGTTTAAAAGAACAGCTGTCTTGAATCTGGCAAAATGAGTAGCTCACCTGTGGGTTGGGGAGTCAAAGGTGGTGGAGACTTGGCCTTGAGCAGTACCCCTGTGTGTTGTGTGCATGGACTGCTGCTGTGCCGAGCCGGCAGCAAGGCTGAATGCTTTCTATCGGGGATCTGGAGAGCACAGAGAGACGGGAGAGCTGCACGGAAGGAATTTATTTAGATTTAATTTATTTAGAATTATCTGCTGGTTTTCAGAGCCGTCACGACTTGCTGTCTTTTGTTTTATTCTTTTATAACCCTGTGTGGGTGTGGATTGGAATTGTTTTAGGGGGATGCTGTGGATGCGGCTCAGCAATTTCAAATGTGGTTAGAAGTGTGGGTTTTTTTAAAAATCAGAGGGAACTCCTTCAAGTCTGCACCTGGGGCAAAAATCAAGTCAATTTTCAAGTGTGGTGTAGCTGCCTTCTGCCTTTCCTCTTTCAATTTTGGAAACTTTTTATCCCGTTGAAAATCACTTTGGCGAAACACCCGTCTCTTTCAGATGGACAACACCGATGCATTTCAACAAACTACATGTTCTAAGGTTGAAAAGTTTTCCTAATTATTATGGGGTTGCAATTGGCTAAATATTTTATTAGATATTCATGGAATGTGTAATTAGATGGATAGATGATCATGTACTTGCAACCTAAGGAGAAAAATTCAGAAGGGTTAATTAAGGATTAGTTGTAAAATTTGATGTCAGAAATAGTGATAAGTTTCAGTGTGGATACTCTTTAATTAAATTTAGTTTAGTTCATGCTGGAAGTGAATGGAAATGAGGGAAATTTAAGCTTACCGTAGCTACAGATGTGAGGGTGTACCAAGGTCATTTATGCATATTAACTCATACTTTTAAAATTCATGCCTGCCTTTCATTTGCTTTGATTTTTGCCATCTGTCTCCCTGCAGACAGCACTCTGGAAGGCTGACTCTTTTTTTTTGAGGTATTGCAGAAATGCCTTTTCTTCCCCTACTATTCCTTCACAACTGCTGGGCTGAGATTTTTATGCTGGGTGAGGAGAGTAAGTGAAACCCTGCAGATCCATCTGTGTGGACCTTCCTTGGCTGCTTTAACTTCCTCATCTGGAAGAAAACGAACCTGGCGTGTGATTAAATGCAACGTGGGGCTCCTAGTAAGCAGAGGGGAGCCACCACAAGCGTGTGGCTGGCCCCCTTTGTCCCTCGAGCATGCAGTCCCGACACACGCTGTTCTTGGCTGGCTGGTGCCCAGGGGCTGTGGGACAATGGTGGTGGAAGAGCTTGGCCACCATTTCTGCCCAAAGCTCTCCTGCCAGGATTTTGGTGACTGCAGGCTGTGCTGGTGGCGGTGGTTTTGTGGTTAGCTTTTTCCACCGCTGCCTGCTTTCCTAAAGTGAAAACACTCAGGCAAGAAGGTAATCCTGTCCTGCTTCTCCCTGTGTGAGGTTGCCCCCCGGGCTATTGCATGTTTTAATGCTGTGTGTCACAATCCTGTGATTATTTTAAAGCATTTCTTAGATCAGCAGCCCAAAGAGCACCTTGCAGGCATGCTCAGAATACCCAAACTGCACACCCTTTCCCTTGGACAAATGCCTGGTGAACTATGCACTCTAAGAAACATTCTCCCCTTGCTGGTATTGCTCTTCTAGCTCCTCTCACATCCTGCCAGATCATCTCCTAAGCAGCCATCTCCTAGAGAGTTTTGGGTCTCTCTAATCCTTAAGCATCACTGAGCACACACCTCCCCAGCATCCCATCCTTTGCTTTCTCTGTCTTAGGTTTCATGAAAAAAACCCTCTGGAATTGAAACAAACAAACCAAACCAAAACAAAAACCAACCAAAAGCCAAACCTTACAAATGGCCAGGTCCATTCTGCTTCTCTTCTCTGTAGTTACATCTCTTATTTTTCCCCAAACTGAGTTGAGCTGTTGGTACTATCAGTAGTTCTAATGAAGTTTTTATAGCCGGTTACCAGGAGACTATTAGCTGTATGTTTGTGTCAGAAAAAAGGTGGACTGGCTCAAAGCAGATGCGCTGCCAAAATTACCCCTTAAAAAAAGCCTGAGGAGATGCTACTTCTGCTGTTGCTTACTGAAAAAGAGCAGTTATTCAGTTCTGGTTTTGAGAGGAGGAACAAGGAAGTTGAGTTTATCTCAAACAAGGTGGGTTTGAAATGGAAGTGTTGTTCATGCTTGCAGTACCTTGTCTGGGGAAGGTGGTGGGGAAACTTCTGTGAAGCTGGTAGGTGTGTAAAAAAGATCCTGCTGGAGTATTGCCTGGGTGAGGCTGCTGCTGGGTGGAAAGGTTTCACTTGGTCATAATTCTCATAGTTGATCTTTCTTCCTGCCATGATGCAGCTGCTGCTTGAGCCATAGCTCTTGTGTATATTGGCTTTCTCTTACTGCTGTGTTGCACCCTGTCCTTTTGAAGTGTGGGAGCTCAAAGTCTTGCTTGAACTTGCCTTTCAACAACTAGTTTCTAGCTCGGTTCATGGGAAGGCAGTGCAATAGCAGGGGATTTCTTCACTAACGTATCCTGATAATGTCATGGTTTGGGCGTGCGTTTGTCCAGGCGTATGGCCAAGACTGCAATCGGTAACTGGATTTTCAATTCCTGCCCTTGAGGGCTGTAACTCCATTCCTGGGTAGCAGATGTTGAGGTCTCATGGTCTCGGCCATGTGTGGTGGTGATCGCATCATCCCCAAATCCCTTCCGAAAGCACCACCTGAGTGTCTTCATTACTCCCTGCTTTCTTGGCCGTGGAGGCCCTCTTCTGCAGAAGGGCTGGTGGTTGGGTTTCTGTGTCTTCTGCAGCACTGCTGAATTTGTCCAGTGTTTGCAAAGGCCTGTTGCTCTGGGGTGAAGAAAGTTCTTCTGCCTAAGCACAAGCTACTCAACTTATGTGTGTACCTGGCATTAATTGCAGCAGGCAGCGGTAACACTAGACTTGTCCTAGAATTTGCTGAAGTAAAGGGGAATGGGTTGTTAATGAAAGTGGAGGAATGTGTGTATTTCCCCTGGAAACTGCTGCCCTCTGCTTTCAGCAGTGGTTGGTGTCCAAACTCTTTCTACTGCAGTATTGTCAAGCAGTTGAATCGAGTAACGGCCTACGGTAACTTGTTAGGCTGAAGGCATCAAAACCAAGCAAATCTACATCCCGTTGAAACGCAACTCATGGAATTCCTGTCGTTCAGTCTACGTTTATGGCTTTGGTATTTTTTTTTAATTATGATTTATTTATGAGAAAGCTCATTTTGTAGCAGAGGTGTATTCATCGTGTAGCATCAACCATGCCAGAAAATTATACATAAGTGCAACAGCTTGTATTGTAGAAAAGGCAGGTTTATCAAGTATTATTGTGTCCTTGTGGAGTAGTTAAGCTGTCAGTCTGGGCCTTGGCAGCTTAACTACTGAAGAGGAAAGGGTCACAAAGCTAGGCTTGCAGAAAGCAGGATAGTGTTTGAGTTACTTATACAGTCCCGATTTGACTTTTGTGTGTGCTACAGCTTCTGATCACATGGTTTCACAACTTCTCAGCATGACGTTGCCCTGTTCATTTTGCATAACGAATGTAATTTGTGGTTGATTTTGGCTTGTTTTTTTCCTTTTTGCTGCTTGAGACTCTGCTCTTTGTGCACTTAAACCCCCTCTCAAGGACAGAAATTCAGTTCTCCAGTATACTTCTCAGCGGTGTTCCTCATAAATGCCTGAGCATCTGCAGTTCACAATGCATTTGTTGGAAAGCATCACTGTATAGATGGGGACCCAAGGCATGCACAGGGTACTCAGCCAAGATTAGGTGCTTCTCTGGAAGTTTGCCAGAACTTCACTCCTCTTGATAATTTCTGACGTCCGTGAAATGCAATTCTGGTGCTGAAAGCTCAGCCCACGTGCAGGCGTGATCATGGGTCTGACCTTGTGCAAGGGTCTGGCAATATGGGATGTGAAAAGTCTATTTTAAGATGTTTGGGTTTGTAGCAGCTCTAACAGAAGCAAGGGGTAGGAATCACTTCTCTCTGGCAGCTTTGATTTGCTTCTCTCATGGCACTTTTTGACTTATTTATGACACTTTTTTTTTTTTTTTTAACTTGGTGGAAAAAATCAAACAGACAGAACCTGAATTCAGTACTGTCATTCAGGGGGTGCTTCTGCTGCATGAAGGAAGTATGCTGTGACAAAACGAGGTGCAGGATTACCATGGGTGGGGTTTTCTTGGTGTTTTGTGATGTGCAGGGAGAGAAGGCTCTTCTGCCAGGGGCTGGGCTCCACAGTCCACCACACAGACTTAAGCCACTTGAGTGATCAGGGGATGGTAGCAACAAATGTCTTCTCTACAGACCATTGGTGGTGCGGATAAGAGGCTTCACTGATGGGTTGTGTGGAGAGTATTTGTTGGCTGGCTCCCACTGGTGACCTGGGGAACTGTGAGCTCTGTCAGTGCCCTGGGAGACAGTAACTGCTCCAGCTGTTGACTGTTCTCCAGCTTATTCTCAGGCCATCTCCAGGTCCTTGCCATAGTCTTCTTCATTGATCAGTCCTGGTCTGGATCCCTCAGCACCTCATTCCAGCTCTTGGCTGAGTCCCTGTCTGAGCTTCATATTCCACTCTCCTGCATGAGGTAGCCCTTTCCCAGCCAGGCTCCTTCATTCCTCACATCTTCTCCTCAACTGACAGAGGTGAGCAGTGGGTGCAGCTATCTCTGCTAATAGTGGCAAGCGTTTTGTGTCCCTGCTCTCCAGCAGGACACCCTGTGTCAGTGTGCATTGATGCTGTGTTGGCACCCTGGTCTGAGCCTCTGCTGCACTGCTTAGCCTGGGGACACTCGGGGATGGTGCACTGCTCTGCAGTGGTTTAATGGTTTTCTGTTTAACCATAACCTGACAGGCAGGGTTTTGATCATTATGTTGTAAAAGAGTTGTGGCAGGATTTCTAATTTTGGGATGAATCAGCATTAACAATTAAGCAATAAATGAATACTGTTTCTTTTACAGGAGCACAGACAGCAGGATGTTTTCCTCTGCTGAAGCAGCCGTCAGGCAATTGTTTACGCTGCAGCCGGGTAAGGTGGGAAGGAGAAATCATTTCTCACCCTTAGAAAGAAGATAAACTTATGTCCCTGCTGGCTGCCCACGGGAGGGATGCTGAATGACAGCGGAGGCTTGCTGCCTCTTCTTGCCTCCTGGTCCCACTATCTGTGATTACTGGAGCCTGGATGGTATTCATTAATTTCCTCAGGCAGAAAAACTCACCTGGGTCCTAGACTTTCAGCATCCTCTAGTATCCTTCCATGCAGATCCTCAGTCTGAGGAGGGAAGATGAATCAGTGATAATTTTTACAACAGAGTTGTGTGTGAGGGGGTAATTTTGGGTCCTTGCTTAACCTTGGCATCTTGCAAGGTATCTTCCAGTAACTCGCGGCTAGTATTCCTGGTGGTGCAAATGCTTGCCCTGTAAAAATGGTGTGTTGATGAATCTGTCAAGCTTGGGCTTGACCAGAAGGCAAGGAGGCCTGATCATTTTCCTGATCATGGCTTGCAGGACAGATGCTGAAGATCTGAGCTCTGTGAGGTGACTGCAGCTGGTGGCACCGAGCCGGGGCTCTCTGCACATCGAGGAAGAACTGGGCTGCTAGAGGTCCTCCTGAGCAGACAGTCTTGATGTGGTGATCCTCCCGTGTCCCAGAAATGCTGGTGAGTGCTCCTGAGCATCATGCCCTGTCAGAAGGAGGGAGCTGGCAGAAAGCTGAGCAGCTCCCTTATCCCTGGCCTGGCTGTGGTGTCTTTCCCAGCCCTGTGGCTGCCCCTGGTGCTGCCATGGCAGAAGCTGCATATCTCTGGTGGCATCTCTGGATTCACTTCCAGTCACAGTTGAAGGCAGACTATGGCAAGGGAGTGGCGGAGCTAGAGATGCATGGCCATCTATTTTGAAAAGTGATGTCCCAGAGGGAGTGCTGCGTGGCTGAACAACCAGTGTAGAGGGCTTGACCCGCCTGTGCTCCTCTATGTCCCTTTTTATCTCCTGTTTGCATCATTTCTCTAACTTCAGCATGTCCTTACTGCAGGCTACGGAGCCTGGTGTGAGCCTGGCCTGCAGCCAGGGTGTCCTGCCGTCCTGCTCAGCTGGCGGCCTGGGGATTTCCTAGCCTGGCATGTAAATGTGCTGGAGCTCAGGCTCGCCATTGCTCATCCAGCCTTCCTGTGCTCCTTCCAGCTGTCCTCTGGTCTGCCTGTCCACATGGCCTGGCCCGAGGGGGCTGGCTGTGATGGCTGACCCCCTGCTGGCTGAGCGGGCTCTCAAAGGTGCAGTTAGTGTAGGGTAATGCTGCTGGCTAGGATAAGCAAAGAATGTTATTTTTCGCTCTCTCAGCCAACTCGTTTTGGTTTCTTCCCCTTTGACCTAATCATCAAGTGTCAGTTTAGTTTCATTGTTTTTCACCCAGTGAGAACCTGCACCAGCTGACATAGAACATAGAATCATAGAATCATTTAGGTTGGAAGAGACCCTTGGGATCATCAAGTCCAACCATCAGCCCTACTCTACAAGCTCTCCCCTACACCAGATCCCTCAATACCACATCTAATCTACTGTTGAACACAGTCAGGGAGGGTGACTCCACCACCTCCCTGGGCAGCTGATTCCACTGACTGACCACTCTTTCTGTGAAAAACTTTTTCCTAATGTCCAGCCTAACCCTACCCTGCTGCAGCTTGCAGCCATTCCCTCTTGTTCTATCGCTAATTGCCCNCTTTTCTGCCAGGCAGCTCTCCAGCCACACTTCCCTAAGCCTGTAGCGATGCATGGGGTTGTTGTGGCCCAAGTGCAGGACCTGGCACTTGGCCTCGTTGAAGGCCATGCCATTAACATTGGCCCATCTATCCAGTCTATCCAAGTCCCTCTGTAGAGCATCCCTGCCCTCAAGCAGCTCAACACTCCCACCCAACTTGGTGTCATCCGCAAACTTACTGATAGTGTTTTCTGTGTCCCTATCTACATCATCAATGAAGATATTAAAAAGGAAAGGCCACAATACTGAACCCTGAGGAACACCACTTGACATGGTGGGGCCTCAGCGCTTGTGATAAGGCCTTGCATACCAGCAAGTGCCAGCAGCACCCCTCTTCTTTCTTTTTTCCTATCTGCCTCCTTTCTTGCTTTTTACCTCTCTTTTTTTTTTTTTTTTTTTTTTTTCTGTGGGTTGTTTTTATTTTTGCTATCTTTTTCCCTTTCCTCATCACACAAACATGTGTTTGCTGCTTGCCCTGCCCTGCTGCAGTGGGTTAGGGTCCTTGGGTGGTTCAAGCTGACAGTAATTCAGGATGGCAGCGTATTAGGACCTCTCCTTAAGCTGTGAGCCCACGGGTTCCCTGCTGAGAGCAGAAAGCTGAGCTGCTGGCCTTGGGCAGAGTGTGTGTGTGTGTGTGAAACATATGGCAGGCCATGCACATACACTGGAAACTTGCCCAGGTGGCAGGATAATTATGGAAGGTGGCCTTTTTTTCGAGCTGACTGTGTGCTCTCACGTGCTAAACAGTCTTGTGATTAATATCTTATTTAAGAGGATTTTAGGACACATGCTGCAGTTAGACTGAGTTTCTTTTAGAAGTAGGGGAGAGGTTAGATAGATAAACTCTATAAAGGCTCTTTTGTGTTTCCAGCAAGGGTCATCAGATATCTGCAGGGCATCACTGCTCCGCTGCATCAGTGTAGGCGGTGAGTTTTGCTATTAATGGTTGAGTGGGACAGGGATCCACGAGACGGGCTTTGCACATTCCTTTATGCAGTCTGTGTTGCTGAGATCTCCTTAGGGACCCAGAACTCCAGTGCTGAGGATGTCTTCTTCTGCCCTGATCTTGGCATTTACCAGGTCTCCCTGACCCTGACTCCTAGTGTTAGACTCTGGGGAGTTCTGCAACCAGCAGGTCTTCACTAGCAGATTATGCCTTCAAAATAAGGCTCTGTGGGCTGTTATACTCAAACATAAGTTATGTTTAAAGGTGTTGGCATCTCAGTTGTTGGTCTTACCCAGGACAATCTTGCCCTTGGTGTGAGCGCAGCAGCATCTGTATCTGTATCTGTAGGCTCTGGGTGATTCTGTGTCACTGCTGACTTGTTGTGTGGTCCCAGCTGGTGGTTTTAGTCCCCAGTTGGGTAGTTTCTGATTGGTCTGATGTGACTATCTAACATCTTCCCCTTTATTTCTTTCTTAGGTTAGAGAACTTGATTAAAAGGGAGATGGGAGCATGAAGAACTGCTGCAGAGCACAGATGTGCTCCCCGTGGTGGCATCTCACACAGATCTTACCTGGCAACCTGCTTCTGCCTGGAAAGGTTTGACAGGAACTGCTGTGGACTGTGAAGGAACCTGGAGATGAAGGTGGTAGCTATAGCTATGGCTTTTACTCTTCTTTTCCCTGCCCCTTTTTTCCCTTTGACATGCCTGCAGCAAGAGCATGGCTGCTGGTGGCACGAGGCCACGTACATTCAGACACACTGCTGTTTGCACTGGGACTGTCCTGTGTGGCATGTGGAGTAGGGAAGACAGTAAAGAAAACTGGAAGGGTTCCTTGCCATGCACCTTGCAACTACCCTATATTTCTCTTTTAAAGCAAAGTACATCATTTATTCTGCTTCTTGTTGGCAAGGGTGTACATGTTGATACATATTGATTACGCTCCAGCTATTATTCTGGCTTGCATAAAATTAATATCCAATGAGTATTCTGGCTTGCATAAAATTAGTATAAGATGTGTGCTGGGACCTGTTTCACTTAGGATTTTCCCCGGAAACCCTCTGGCATATTGCTGGTGGTGCTGGGTTAGAGTAATTAGCTGGAAGCTTTCATAGCTGACCTCTGCTGAAACATGCCTGAAGTGCTTTTATTGTTGGTGCCACTACTTGTCCTTTCTGTCACTCTTCCCTGCTGGCATCCTGCCCTTTACTGTCCCACCGATGGCCTTTGGCAGCTGTCTTCTGGGATGATGAACTAGTCCAAAAGATCCATACCACGTATTGAATATTCCTAGAGCTCTGTGCTTCAGCTTTGGGCCTGATTAGTCCAATAATAGCATCAATGCTCCTACCCTTTGGCATACCATTAGTGTACACCATAAGGTTTTGATTATGCAAAGCAAGACTCTTAGGCAGCCTGAGCCATTGCAGTGACTGGGAAAGGTGGTGATGTGAGGACCCCGCTTTTCTCTTGCACGTGGGAAGGCTAACTTGGTAGGGGACAGTTTTAATGGTGACTGCAAGTACAAGTATTGGGTTTTTGCCTGTTTTCAGGTGTGAAAAAGGCTTGGGAGGACCTCATTGTATAGCTGCTGCTTTAAATCCTCAACTTAATCCTCATCAAGAGTGCCAGGTGTTGCTCCCCACTTCCTCCTTTGCTGGAAACATGCTAATCTCCTCTCCTTCACTTAAAACCTGAATCTTTAATACGGAAAATGCACCACCCTTTCTTCCTTTCTGGCTAGGGAACACCTCTCCCTCCCAGTGTTGTATTACCTTTTAGCATTGCAAACTGAAATGCTTGGGCTGGGGTGGTGGAGCTCCAGCAGCTTGCCTACTGGGGGGCTGCTGGAATTCCATCCCCAAAGAGGACAGAGAGCAGCCAGAATTTGCACAGATGTTCAGACGGAGCAGTATGGGGCCTGGGGAGTGTTGGCAGGAGTGGCAATGCACTGCTGGAGGTAGGTGAGTGGAAGAGAAAGAGTGTGGCACATTGCGTTGGGCGTATTTGGCAGCTGCTCTTTTCATGGGAAAAGAAGGAAACTAAGCTGGCGACAGCTTGACTTCTAGTTAGATGGGATTTGGGTATAGAATAGAAGATCAAAAAAGCAATTTAGTCATGGAGCTCCACCCCTGTAAGCCATTTTTACAAGGGATTTTTTTGAGTTTTGTTTTTCTTCCTTGTTCCTCTGTGGAAATCCTCTGCTTGCTGGACAAAGACATGTCTCAGGGCATGACCTCAGAGGAGCGTGGTCTTGTGTAGACATGGGAATCATCCTCTCTCAGGAGGCATGGGAGCATGGGGCAGCTCTATGTGCATGTGCAAAGTACAGATAGGCAGCAGTGACTGATTGCTATTATTTTGGTCTTCGAGCCAGTCTCCAGGGCAGTTGAACAGTTACACTGTTTAGTATGTTAATATCTGAAATGGAGAAGGGCCTGTTCTTTTTCCTCCTTTGGGCACATCTACATTAGGGAAGTAAACCCCAAAATAGGTGCACACACCCCCTTTGCCTCCCGGTGCTCCCTCCAGCTGTGTGGGAGGCTCTGACCCCTTCTCCTTCAAAAAGTGGCTTGTGGCAGACCCCAGCCTGTCCATCGGAGAGGAGGAACCATCAATGTGTTGGGTCCGGGTGGTCGAAGGTGGAGGAGAGAAGGACAGGGATGTGCTTCAGTGTGTTGCATCCAGGTTAAGCAATGGGTCTCCAAGGTGGGTGTCCAGGCCACTGGACCAGGCTTGGCAAAAGCTTGGACCACGTACTGAAGTGCAGTTCCCCTTAATGGTAATAGGATGATGCATATGTAATTGCATTGTGTAAGATTAACACAGTAATTAATTCTGTGTACTTGATGCTGAAGTGCTGTGCCAACCCACCTGCTTCTTTTAGCTGCAGTTTTGCACATGCTTTAGGGACGGCTCCACCAGCGCTATCACCTTGGGGCAGTTTTCTCTCTCAGGAGGTGGCTTTTGGTGTTTGTGGCTGCTCTGGCGTCAGCCTGTTTCTGCAATTTCAAGGCTTCTGCTGTCTTCCATGCACGAGGTCCACGCTGCAGTATACTATGGCAGAAGACAACCATCTCAGATGTTGCTTTGCACTTGGCACATCCTATGAGACTCATGTATCAGCTCTGAAACATCTGGGTGAGCAGAGGACACAAGCCCAGAACAGACACTGCACGCAGGGGATCCATGAAAGATGGGAGAGAGGCTGACTAAAAATGCAGATAAGGAAAGAGCCTCCAACAAGGAAGGTTTGTGGAGGGTGAGAGGGGGGCTGGAGGTGGGTATATGGATCTCACCAAGACAGGAGGGTGGCTGCTTGCCACTGCACTGTGGGGAAAGGCCTTGGAAATTAGGGCATTCCCTTGTGGTGCAGGTGCTAGGTGGAGTGTGAAGGGCATTAAGAAGGATTTCCCAGGAGAAGAGGAGAGTCCTGGAGATGCAGATGCAGTAGGAAGGCACCTAGGAGCACATAGATCTATCTCAAACCCTCATCACCTGCCCTGCGCAGTTCTGTGCATCCTTGGTCTCTTAAAAATAGCTTTCTTAGGCGCTGCTGCAGTCAGAGGTGCGGTTTTGCTGAGCGCTAACCACCCGCGCTGCCGTGCGGGTCTTTGATCAGGCGGTGCAGAGCGTGGCACTTTTCATCTCCCCAGGCAGTAGCATCACCCTGGCAGAGTCAAAGGCTTCAGGGGACCCAGTCCCCTCTCAACAAGCGTGTGAGAAACTTCCGCTTGGTTTCCCTGCTCTCACACAAAAGGGTTTTATAACCTCTTTGGGCTGTAATCTGCCACGATCTCCGAGAGAGCTCTGAGAGAGGTGTTTTGTCAACTTGTGAGCAGACCTTCCCAAAAAAGGAACTGGTGGTTAGTCGCAAGCGTGCTCATTTCTGAAGCGGTGCTGCTCCATCCTATTTGAGAGTGCTACAGATAAAGCAGAGGGAGATCCAGAAGAGATAAAGCTTTATACACAGCCCAAAGTGAGAGGAACCTAAAAACTGGGGCAGGCTTATAATTTTTACCCATCTACTTTGGGGAAAAAATTGAAAATTATTGTTACTAACAGACTTTGCAAAATACTCATCAGACTAGCGATGAGTTTATTAACTAGTGATTTCTATATTTAATAACTTCAGAAGGAGGAGTGAAAATTCAGAGAAGATGACTTGTACAAGTAATTTCCCTCCATGATCTAAAACTCTGACCTGTATGTGTGTTGGACAGCTTATGAAAAAGCTTTTATTTCAGCAATATCAATTTCTTATTGTATCCTGAATGCATTATTGCATAATTCTAAAAAAGGTGGTAGTAGTTTTTTAATTTAATTTTTAATTTAAATTTAAGTACAAACTTATATGTATTTATTATATATTGGAGAGAGAGAAATTTCAGTGGAAGTGGCAGAATTTTAGCTCAATTGGACTGATTTCGTGAAAACAAAGAATACCAAACAAAAATACCACTGAAATGGAAATTATAATCCCCAAGTAGTGGGAGAGGGCTTTGCTAGGCTTCTGTGTCATTTTTCTTTGCTTTGATATTGGAGGATTGCGGCGGCTCTTACATGAGAGGAGATGCTCTAACCATCATACCCAGGGCTTGGGGGTTGTCTGCCAGCTTTGCCTCTGGGGCTACTGGTATGCTGGCCTGAGGGTGGAAAAGAAATTGTGTTCCTCCGTCAGGATGCCCGAGGACTCTCTACTTTCAGATGCTGGTACAAGCTTAAAGCACGGTGTGGTAGCAGCCGAGTTCCTGTCTGGAGGAGCTGGAGGGGGGACATCATGGCAAGGAGGGTGAGGTCTGCCACTGAGTAAGAAACCCTGCAGTGAGAAGGAGGAAAGTGGAGATGAAGAGTCACATAGGATCAGCTCCCACGAGACTATGGTGGCATTCCCTAATAAAAAACTTTAAAAATTGTCCCTTAAAAGCATACTGGAGGCAGATTTGTTTAAAGAAATTGAATGAGTAACTTTAACATAAAGCTTGATCTGAGCCAGATCAAAAGTCAGCCTTCAGTGAACTTTAAGCCCCAGGCTTTTCTACTTTGAGCTTGGGTCAGGTGTTGAGCAGCGAGAAGAAATGGCCTTGTCTCAGGCCAACTGGGAACGTGCTGAGGTGCGACCAGATCACTCCCGCAGTCCTGAGTGCTGTGCAGGTTGTTAATGGCGTGTGAGATTGCTGCTGTGTGGAAGCACCCCTTTATGCTTTTAAGCAGACAGAGATGGTGTCAATCTCCTGAGAGATGGTGTCACTCCACCACCCTGGCAGCTGGGTGGTTTTGGTATTTGCACTTATGCAGTCCATTGAGGCATGTTACTTGAAGGGGTGACTGTGAATAGTGTTACCTGCACGCCCTCATCTTGGAGGCAAGTTTTGCAGTATTCTGCACCTTCTCCCTGATTTCTGAATGTTTGTTTCAACCAAATTGCACGTGTTTGATGCAGTTCTCTTCCTTGGAGGTGGGGAAGACCCAGTGAAGCACCTTGGCCTTCTGTGTCTGGGCTGTTGAGGTGTTAGTTGGAAGAGTTGTGTGGATTTGGGGATTAGGCTTCCTGAGTGAGAGTGGTGCTGCATAGATCTGATTAACATTGAGTTCAGTGGTCAGGAGCACACTGTTGGAGCTGACCTGCTCATCACCCCCAAGCCCACAGTGTTTCCATCCATACCAAGAGGCAGTTTCTGATCAAACAGAGTTTGAGTTGGGTGGCACCCAGAAAAAAGAGGCTTTCCAAGAAGGGTCTAACATCTAGTGGTTGCACCAGCTGCTTGGTTTACTGTGTTTCCCAGTGGCAGGACACCAAAAGAAGTCATAAGGAACATCCCCTTCCAATTCCCTGAATTTTTTTTTTAACCTGTGATTTTAAATCCTACCTTCCTTTTAGGATTTACTCAGTGAAGAAGGTGAAGTTGAGATTGGCGACACTATGAAACAGCTGATTAGAGGACAGGAGGACTGGAGGCTGACCAATACAGTGAAATTAGAAACATTGCAGGACAAATAAACTTGAGTTTCTCTTGGGGCATGAACTCTCTCAATTAATGTTCATCTCAGGGCCTCCAGTTGTTGTGTGCTAGGAAGTAGCTCCGTTTATAGCAGTTACATTTAGAAAACAAAGTAGGGTTAAGCGTGGAGTATTGTAACTAGTAATGGAAATTGTCAGTGGTTGAGAATGGCCTCTTCTGGAGCCATCTGTCCTAGGCACAACAGATGCCTGACTTCTGTATTTGGGGGCGGGGGTTTCCTTCACGAAAAAAGAAGTCTGGTGTCTTTGTGGCCAGGTGACACTGAGCAGAGGGGAAGAGAGCTGCATGATTGCGTGCAGGAGCCAAACTCTTGGAAGTAACATCCTCCTCCCGTATCTCATCTCTTCTTCCACTGAAGTGCTGGCTGTTCCCGGGGGGCAAACAGGAGTCTTTTCATTGTTCTGGGAGGCTGAGAGGGCTCTCTTAGACCATACAAGAGCTCTCTTAGACTGTTGAAATGTGTTGTGCTAGAAGCCAATATTGAATGGAGGAGATAAAAAAATGTCTGGGGCCTCCTTTGCTGCTTTAGGGAGTAGCTTCCATTTTTGTTGGATTCATCTGCCTAGATATCTTCCTCGATGCTGTAAGTTGCTCCTGGCTTTGATGAAAAGCACATCTGTGCTGAGGTTCATTGGTCATCTTGCTTTCTTCCCCCCACTTTCGCAGTGAGCCCTGCACGCACCGCTGGTCCCAGCTGTCCTGCTCTGTGTCAGGCTGGCACACTTGGCCTGTGCTCTTGTCCTGGTTCAAGCCACACAGGATGAATTTCTTGTTTAAAACTGCACTTTTAGAAGACTCTAGTGTCTGAATTTGTGAAAATATTTGTTTATAGCCAGCTAGGATATGTGGTTTCAGGGTCTCAGTGTCTGTGAGCCTTGCCAGGTGTGGGGATGAGATGGGGTGAGACACAGGCACTTGAACCAGCCTGACCAACAGGATTATTTCATGCCATTAATATGTTCAGATAAATTAGAAAGTTTGCTGCAAAGCTCTGTCTCTTCTGTGATGGTTGCCATCCTGAGAACTTCTTTCCCTGGTGCCAGAGCCCTGGGTCCTTCTCTCCCTCCTGAAGCCACAGCACTCGCAGTGTCTGACACTTGCTGTCCCCTGCAGGGAGTGCACAGCTTCTGGCTGAGAGAATTGGCCGAGTATAATCCTTGTGTATTTTATATTGGTATTGGGATCAACGTTGGTTCCGTAGTGTTATTGATGTTAATTATCTCATCTTATTCTGCTAAAACTGTTTGTATTTCCGCTCTTGGGTTTCAGTGGTTTTTTCCCCCATTCCTCTTCCCGGATGGGGAGGGTCATCAGGTGATAGAGTAATTGTCTGAACAGCAATGAGTTGTTTGGGTTTCTGAGACCATAATAGCTGTCCACACCAGTGTGTCTGGCACTGGGGGCAGGAGGGTGGCTGGCTCTGCCTCCCCCATTGCTGTGCAAGCTCAGGGAAGATGGACCACTGTTAGTGGCACCCTGGGAAAGTGAGATCATGCAGATTTCAGGAAAAGTTGCTGCTGTGGGTGGTGAGCAAGTTATTTCCTGTCTGCTCATGCCAGTAAGGCAGTGCCACGGGCTTGGCATCCTTCATGGTGAAGGTACAAACTCACATGTGCCTCCTTGTTATCTTCTGTGGCCTTATACCAGTGAGGAGAGAGCAATCTGCTTTGAGGGGAGGCGTGTGGTTCAGATCCATGGTGGATCTGTCTGGTTGACGTACCCTAGCTCTGCTGCTGGACTTATTTCTGAATAAACCGGAAGCAAGTTGGTGTGTTTGGGGAGAGGAGTTGGGTAGTGCTTTCCAGGCTTACACCTGGTTTTCTAATAGGTGAAAAAGCAGGCTAAATCCGCTTGAAGTAGGAGAGTAGGAAATTGAATAGGAGATATTAAATAGACTAGAGAGACACTACAATGCCCTTTATTGCCTTTATGGCCTCTCTGAACCTCAGGAAACTCTAAATGTGTTTCAAGTACTCCAGCGTGGTGTTTTCCTTCCCTCCAGAAACCACATAGACACTTGCACTTCAGACAGCTTTGATTTAATGCCCATAACCACACTGATGGGTCACTGGGTGAGCTAAATGGGGAAGAAAAAGTGAATTCTTTGGGTAGATCATACCTGATACCATGGAGGTGCCAGATGCATGGCACACTCGATTTGGAAGCTTATAGCTGCAGCTGGGGCTTGGCTCTCCCAGGTCCTCCATCCCACCAAAGAGTGGGTGTTATGCTGCGTTGTGAGAGGCACCCGTTTGCTCCTGCACAGCGTTCTCCATGCTGGATCCTTAAGCAGAGGGTGTAGTCTTGGGTTTGGGTAGGAGGCGTCACTGAACCTGTTTTCATTTCCTAAGCACCTGGTGGGGGGATGCTGAGGAAGGAAAGTAGCAAGGAGGTTTTAAATGATAGCTTTATCAGGAAAGTTTCATTTATGTTTTCTGTTTCGATAAATACATATGTGAAACTTTGAGGAGGGAGGTGTGTCTTAAGCTCGTTAAATATATCTATGCAGCCATGTTTGTGCTAGATGTTAGTATTGTCTATGATTTGTAAAACTGAATTTTATTCAGGCAAGGTCCTTTTCCTGGCAACATTCTTGTGGGTTTATTGATGGTAGATACATCTGAAGTGATGCTACAAGGGCATAGTTTTATCAGATGGATAAATCAAACTTGTGTTTGAACAAAAAGAGCAGCACTTGCTGTTGTTAAGGTCTGAGGTCTAGTCCTGCTGTGAGCTCCCTGCGCAGGGACCTGACTCGCTGATGTGTCTTGGTAAAATGGGTATTCGGTGTCTGCTTCTGTGAACCTGGCTGCTGCTTCAACAAAGAGGGATACCCAGGACTTCAGGGTGTATGAATTCCTGCATCCCTTCTGCCTCGACTGCACTGCTGCAGCCTGACTTGGGCTTCCTTGACGGCTTGTGATGAGTTATACCTGGCTTTCCTCTGGTCACTGCAGTCTCAGTTTAACCAGTGGAGCTGGTGATGTGTGGTAGAGGTGGTATTATCAATTTAGTGGTCTCAATTTATCAATTATTAATATCAGTCCTAACACCTGGGTTATGGAGAGCGAAAGCAAGCATTTTTGGTTTGTGGGAAAACATCTGATTATTGTAATGTGTTTTTTCTCCACCTCCTGTTCCTTCAGAGACAAAACAGTTAACTGCTATTTTTATGTTTCCATTTGTCTCCTGTGCCTTAAGTTCCTTGCACAGAAAGGAACTTCTTTGGTTTTTGCTAGACATGTAATTGAAGTGCTTGTTAAATAATTTTTCTTACAATTTCTCTGAAGGTTATTTGCTTTGATGGACTCTAATGGTGTCCATTCTGTTATTCTCTTTGCTGCCATTGGGACATGCCTTTTTTCTGAACACTTTTGACATTTATATGTCTCTCTTATATTATGCAGTGTGGATTCCTCAGTGAAAACCAGTTTATTTTAAATGTAATGCAAGGAGTGTTTTGCTTAACATAGAAGGATTTGAATAGTGCTTTCTGAAGTCAGTGGCCAGAATTCCCATTTTACTCCTGTCCTCCACTGAAATCGGCATGGTGGAACGCTGCTGAGTGCCAGCCCTGCTGTCCCTGACAGCAGTGAGCTCTGGGTGTAAAGAGCAGAACCAAATTTCAGTAGTGCTGCTGGACTGAAAGCCAGCAACGGCAGATGCACAGTTCTGCAGGTTTCTTTCCCTGTCTCAGGTTAAATTGAATTAGATCCTCCGTTGAGCAAGTCGTAAAGAGTTACTGTGTTGTCCTTGAGGAGATGGAAAGGCATCATGCCCACCTATAAAAGGTTGGTGTCAGAGAAATATTATCCAGCTGCAGCTGGAATAAAATATATTTATTGTCCTGGAGCCTTGGAATACCAATATCATGTCTTGGCGCACAGTGATATTTGCAGAGGCATTATGTGTTGACCTACCACATACTGCTAACTTAAAATAAAGAAGCGAAGAGCTCCCATCTCAATTTGAAAGACAAACACCATAGAGAAACACAGGATTGAGGAGGGAAGGAAGGAGAGGTTTGCTTTAAAGGTATGATGTTCTATGTAAAGTAAGCTGTCCTAAATGAGCAATCACACCTTGGTTTTTAAAGTTGGGGAGGAATTTTTCCCGTTGGCTTCCATGTGGGAATGGTTATAAGTTATAATGCTGGTGGGTCCAGGTATGAGAGGAGATTAACCCGCCAAGCAAGAAATATGCATATGGTATTCTCCATCATGGCATGCCTGGATAATTACTTTTTCCTGTCCTGAAAGTTAAATTGTCCTTCCATCTTTGTGCATCTGCAAAGGACCCTGCTGTAGCCCATTTCCCATTTCTCCCTTAAACAGCTGTTACTACTGGTGCAGGGTGATGGTTAGAGCCTGGGGCTTTGCAGAAGGAGAAGACAGGCTTTTTGGTGTTAACCACTTTCCTGTCGTCATCAGAGGGAATGATGGTGATGTGATACGCTTGTCAAAGCTGAAGGCTGTCCCTCTGTGGGTGTCAGTCTCAGAGCAGGTAGGCAAAGGGACAGGGGAACTGTCCCTTTGACAGTCACCAGCTGTGAGAGCATCGTGGTGGGGCTGCAGCACTGTTTGTTGAATCCCTCCCTTCCTCTCTCTATACATCGGTCTTGAGGATGGTCCCCGCGTATGTGTGTTGGTGTCCTGCTTGGTCTGGACAAGAGCACAACAGCAAAGAGAGGCTTGTGTCCTGGGAAAGCTGCTTCCCAGCCCTGCGGGTGCTGCTGGGTGTACTGGGTCTTGCTGCAGCTGCGGTTGCTGGCCTGTCCTTAACCACATGGCTTATTTGGTTCAGATGCCCTGGAGCAGGTTTCTCATCTCCCATGCCGTACCTGTTAATGTGAAGTGGTTTCTTCACGCTGAGCTCCGACAGCTGCAAACATGCACTTTGTTCATGACCGTGCCCTGGTATGGGCTGGTCCTGGGCTGGATCTGTGCTGGCATCCTTCCAGGGATGGCTGGAGCTGGAGATGGGAAGCCGTGCCAGGGTGGGTGGCCTCATGCCTTGGGTCGCTGGTGGCTGTTAGTGATCGTGCCGGGGTCTGCAGGTGCCTGGGGGAGCCTCTGTGGTGAGTGAAAGCAAAACTGCTGCTTTTTACTTAGCAGCGCACTGCTTCCCCTTCTGCCCTATGCAGAGCCACCCTCCAAAAACAACAGGGAGCCTCAGGAAAGAGGGGGAATAAAGGGCTGATGCAGCCGGTCTGCTGCGCTTCTGCCTTTATTAAATTCCAAGTTTGTTGACAATTCAAAACCAAAATGAAACGTGTGCTTAAACTCTTTCCCCTGTGCCCCCTCCCTGAATCTGACTCTCCTGTTCTCCTGAAGGATTTCAGCTACGGCAGCAGCATATTTTTTCTGGCACATGCAGAGATTTTTAATGCGGGCAGGACTAATGGAATGATCTATTTCATTAGCAAGTGACTTGTGCAGCTGCTCCTCAATGCATCGTCTGAAATGTAACCATGCTCCTCACTTAAAACACTTCTTTTCCTCATTTTCCATGTAAAAATTCCTTATTCTCCACTTTTTCTTTTTTTGTTGTTTGTTTTTGTTTTTTTTTTTGTTCTGTTTGGTGGCATTGGAAGCACTTACCTAAGTGTGTGGCTCAACAGATGTTTTGTTTTCACAGTACAGTTATGTTTCAGCAAAAAACCCAAGAATTGCTAGAAGTGAGTCTTGTTTGTTTACATATTTACAAACCTGAAATACACAGGGCTAAATTAACAGGGCAAGCTAAATGGCGTATCAGAGAGGTCTTCTGAAACTCAGCTCCAGAGGGACAGACATTTAGCTTTAACAAATGCATTATCACCTTTCACCTGATGTATCGAGGATGTGAAAAATACAACTGCTTTTGCAAACTGGTGTAATGAGTTTGTTTAAAACTATGAAGGCTTTTGATATTTTTTTTTCTCCAAGGACAGGAATAGGGAATTTTAAGAGCGAATGTTGTTTTGAAATTTCTTCTCAAATCCCCCTTATCCCCCTTTTTTTTTTCCTCCTCTTTTGTTTCCTTGGGTATGTTATTTTATTTTGAATGGAGGGATTCTTGCCCCACACCTCCATGTCTTTCCTCATTAGGTATTCTCTTTTCACACCCTCTCATGTGAACTCATTCTTCCTCAGCTACCAGCCACTGTGCTCTTCACAGGTGCTTTGCAGGAGGGTGTTGGGTGGAGAAAATGGTTAGAATCGAGAATGTATGAAAAAGGAATAAAAAACTGTAGGTAAAGTATAAAATTATAATATGGGGGAGCATAAAAATGTTAAAAAATACATCAGCAAAAGCGGGGAACAAAGCTTTACTTTGGCAGAATTGTGGGGACAGATGGAAATGCATAAATGAAGGAAACCTGGACAGAAATGTAAATGCTCTAAGTTTAAATATGAAATTGTTATCATGTTAACCCCCCCAAAAAAAAACGACAGAGGAACAACTTGCTAAATTAAAAAGCTTTTGTGTGCACATCTGAGACAAAAAAGGTCAGGTGAATGATGCTGATGTATGAGCAGAGAGTCTGGTGAGAGATGTATGAGAACAGGTGGATGTGATCCCTGTGTGTCCCCATCCCCAGGGGCTGCATCTCTCAAATCGTCCTTTAAATTAAATTAAAGGTGTTATTTGACATGATTGCATTTCAGAGGGACTCTGGTGGGATGCATTGCTTCAGACATAATAAAAAGAACTGCCACATAGAGAATATGTAAGAATTAATGGAAAAGTCTCGTCATCTGTTTGGAGAAGAGTCACATTTCAAATCACTCTGCCAGTTTCCTCTTCTCTTCACTTTCAGAAGTCGGTGCACCTGGAGAGAGGGAAAACAGGGTGCTTGAATTTTTAAGCCAATGCTCCAATCAATTGGAGGTAAAAAAAAGGCAAAAAGCTAAGCTGTCGTGGGATGAGAAAGTTCCTGTCCTGGATTAGTGACTGCCTGGCGGATAGGAAACAAAGCAGTCAGGTTTCACAACATCACACAAATCCCACCGGGATTTGTTGCGAGACCTCCACTGTTGAGCAGTGACAACAGATTGCAAAGGAGAAGGAAGAAGGGCAAGGTTATGGGCTTGGCTGGCTTTGTCTTCAGAGGGACCAGAGAAAACACTGAGGAGCTGCAGGGGAATCCGGCGTTGCTGGGTAGCGCAACAGCAAAGGAAGCTTGTGCTAGCAGGGGTAAGATAAAGCTCTTTAGTCAGATTTTATTCCTGCCCTCCACCCTGTGCTGGGGAGAACTCTCAGTGAGTCAGTGCAGCTTGCAAAATATTCTGGAGTCATTACCAACAGCCTAGAGTTCGTGGCTTAGAAGCGGTCAAGAGGGGAAACAGAAATGGAGGAAGCTTTGGAAGGAGAACAAAGCAGCCCCTTTGTTATGCTGCTGCCGGACGATGCGGCCTGAGCGTGTGCAGCCGAGGTGTCCTGGTGTGTCTGCCTCAAGGGATGTCCACGGGTTCCTGATGGCACTGGGGATGTCAGCCAAGAGAGCCAGAGGGATGGGAAAGCTGCTGCGCTTTGAACAGGGGTCGGAAGAGGTGGGATTCAGGCTGGAAAAGTGACGAGTGGGGCAAGGAGAGTGTTAGGAGGGGTGGTGCAGTTACGAGTGCCATGCAGAGATTGAAGGCAGAAGGATTAATGTCAGTGTGATGGGGTTTGCCCAGTGTGAAGCGGAATGGGGAGGGGTTGGTTGGCTCCGCACGGTGCGTGCTTGCAGAATTCATTGCCTTGGGTTGTTTGGGAAATGTGAGTGGTTTCAAGAAGCAATTAAACAAATTTGGTGGGCATTGGTACAGCTGATGACACAGCTTTTCGGAAGCTGTGTGCATGTACTGAAAGAGAGATATATTCCTGTGTTTGTCCATACTTACGTGGTTTCTCTTTGTATCTGCTGTCAGTCACTATAGGAGTCGGGTGAGGGCTCGACAGACTTTTTGTTTAACAAGGTGAAGGTGCTGTTGTTAGCAGTTTTAGGGTAAATCTGCTGTGGGTTGTGGAAGTGGGGATTGTCTGGTGTTCTCTGTCAGGGCAGTGCTGGCTGCAGCTGCACGGGTGGACAGCAGTGACTGGGATGTGAGAGGTGGCAGGGCTTTTGCACGCTTCTGAACTTCGATGATTAAGTCCTGAGTCAGTGAGATACTGGGACAATAAAGGTTAAGTATAAGAGTGTGTGGACAGGATATAATTTCCTGATGCCTTGGAGGTACTGCATCACTCACTTGGTCTCTGTAAAAGATGAATTTGCTCCCAGAAGACTTTCTGTGTGGGCTCAGCCTGCCTCTGGCCAGTCCAAGCTGTGTGCCACAGCCACATCAGGCTCTAGGTTAGAAGAAAGCAGCAGCCGTTTGTTTCGTTATTTTTTAAAGGTTTGAGGGGATGCTTTTTTGGTCCTTTCTTTCTTAATACTCACAGCTGGCACTTTGTGCAGGTGATGAGTTCCCGTCACCTCCAGAAGAGCACATTTGTACTCCCTGCTGTGATAAAGCACACCTGAGTGACTTATCTAAAGGTGTAGAAGGAAGAGCCCTGCTTCTGGTCTATCCCACCTCACCTGGAAAAGCGGCTGCCTTCCCGCTCAGGAAGGGTTCAGTAGCAGAATGCTGGAGGTCCTGCGACCCTCATCTTAGGGCACTACTTGTGCAAATAAAATAAAATAATGTCAGGTGTAATAGCAGCAGTAATTAAACTGCACTGCAGTGAACCTCTGGTGAAGAAGAAACACGTATAAATGTTGTGGCTCTGCTAAATTGTACTCACTTGCAGAAATCACAAGCGCGGCAGAGCCTTCCAGGGTCTGGAGCGAAGAGCTCTGCTCTGCTGGGCAGCCGGGTCCCACCCCGTGGTGTGGAGGCTCTGTCCTGCCTGCGCAGAAGATATTGGTTGAGTTTCCTGGAAGCCACACCCTCACCTTGTGTAATGGTGTGAGTGCAAAAGTCAGGTTGAGGGCTGCACACAGTGTGGTCAGAGGGAGGTGTCTCAAGAGTTTTCTGTTAAGCTGATGCTGGACAACTCTATTTTGGTGCTTCTCTCTCTTGATTTGAGAAGCATTGCTGTCCAAGTGTGGTTTGCTTGTGGACCCTGTGACAGCGCAGAGGCTGACTCAGCAGTGCTTTCCCCTTTAGCAAATGGCTTTTGCAGTCTCCCACCTTCTCGTGTCTCCCTGTCTCTTAGGGTAGCAGGCAGCTGCAGAGGGGATGAGGGAAAGGCAGGGGTGAGAGCATCTTGCAGAGAGCACAGCAGAAGAGGAACTGTAAACAGCATGGGGAACCTTCTGTTGACTCCTTGCAGAAGAGCACGCAGCGATGTCCTGCATCCTCTCCTGACATCCCCCGCTTCCCTAGGCTGCTGTACCTCTGCATCTGAAACCATATGGGCCAAAAAGATTTCAGCGGGTCTTTCTAGCGCTTGCTTCTCAAGCAAATGGAAAGTGAGATGGTCTGTCAAAGCAGGGGAGATTATTTCAATAAAAGCTATAATTACTCGTGCTTCTTGAATCCTATTTCTTGTTTAAGAACTGGAGGTAGAACAATGTTTGCTTTTTAATTGTAGGGTGCTCTGTAAGAAATCAAGTTGAGCTCTTTTAATAGAGTTAAAATATAAGCAGTCTGCATTAGGATGCTTTAATAATTTAGTATTTAATCCTGTGAAGGGTAGTATTTGTAATTTAGTTTATGTAGCATTGTACTGACTCAGAGTTCCTGCAAAAGCAAGCTGCTTCGTGTATTGTATAAATCTGTGAAATCTCCCTTCTGCTGCATTTCGTTGGAAGAGTGAAGCTGTAAAGTCAAAAATAACATTTCACTATTTTGTGAGGACCTGTGGGTTAAGATACATGCTGTAAAGCAACTTTTTATATGACTCACGTGTCCCAATAAAGCAGGGAGTCTTCTCTGCCACTGCATTTGAGGAAGAGTGCATGAATCGCCCAAGAATAGGCAGCAAGGTACTTCCCTAGAAAAAGTTAACTTTTTCTTTTGTTTCCCCTATTTGTTATGTTAAACATCAGCATTGGAATTTTTTCTTCAGTGTACTGTGGGTGTATCCACTGCTCAGAGCCTTCTCCACAGAGAATGCTATTGGTCTGGTGGGAGTGTAGAGCAGGCAGCCTGCAAACCAGTTCCTGCTTTAGACTGGATTTCAGACTAAGAAGGAAGATGCCAGTTTTGAGTGGGCCTTTAAATACTTAAAGGGCTTATATGGTGTTGGTGTGTTTGCTGCTGGCCCTTCCATGTCTGTGTAGCAGTTTTTGTAGAACTGCAGGGCTTACCTGAGGATATGTGTGCTTGTCCCCAGAACTACAAGGTTCTTCCATAACAGTTTTTTTGATTTTCCCTCTTTTTTTGCAGGTGTTTCTTGAACACTTCAGTGCATCACAGAACTGTTGCGTTTCGGGATATCCTGCTTAAACTCTTGGAAGAAAATCTGCCAACAGCCAAAAATGACTTGAGTTGGAGAACTGCTGCTTTATCCCCAGGTAGGGTGTTGGTAGCTCAGTAACTTTGCAATACCACAGCTTGGCACAGATCGCTTTCAGCAAGTTGCTCAAGGAGAGAGTTGCCACTAGGGTCTCTCTAGGATGGCCAGGGATCTGTGTGTCTCCTGAGGAGCGTTGGGACGTTGCTCCCATGTTCTTGGGTGCATTCCAGAGCAGCCACATAGGGAAATGATCCGTCTTCTGTGGTCCAGTGTGCTGCTCATGAGGTGTTTATGCCTCAACATACGTTTCCTACATCAGCCCCTTGTGCTGCCTAAGCTGATCTGCCCTATAGGTACTCACTCCTCCTATTGAATGGCCCCTTTTATAACATGAGGGAGCTGGAGGTGTCTGCTACTATGAGGTAGCGCAAAAGAGGAAGGGCAGTGCTGTACAAGGGGGAACAGGATCTGCCTTTGCTTTCCCCAGGGCTAATATCTCTACAGTAATGCTTATCAAGTTCACTTATGAACCCAAACCTGCCTCAAACCCTGCTGTGGGTTACTTGGCTCCCAGCAGCTGTTTAGCAAGGCTCTACATCAGGAGCACACCCAGCCCACTGCAGGATTGCTGAAGTTTCCTATGAAGTCACCAGATGTGTCTGTACCAGGCTGGTGAAACTTCTGCTGTTCATCAACTCCTAGCTTTGGGGTATTTTTCCACAATTATATGCCTCATTACGTGCTTCGTTAGTGTTCATGCCTATGAGGGCCCCTTGCCCACACACAGATCCCTATTTACATATTACGCATGCCTGTGCAGGCAGCCTTGACTGAGATGTGCTCCTCTCTGCCAGGACCAGCTGCCTGCCCAGTGGTCAGTGTCCCGTTTGGATGCACCGTACACTATGGTTCACGTCAATGTGCTGAAAAAATTCATGTGTGTTCTTGTGGTGATACTGGTCGCGCTGACAGTTTGCCTGTGGAGAGATACAAGAAGAAACTACTATGTTCCTCTCAAGACTGAGAGTGATGATTTACAGGTTCACAGGCCTGCAGAAAAATGGAATCCACTTAAACCACAGGATCTTTTCCATGAAGCAGCCAGTGAATTGGGTCAAATACCCCAAAATTGGTTTATTAACCACAACAAAGTAAAAGGCAGCAGCTCTGGAACAGCTGAAAAGTCCAAGAAAGCAGCAGACGCTGTGAAGGTATGGGATAAAGACAGTTCATCCAGAAACCTCATACCCAGGCTGCAGAAGGTCAGAAAAAACTACTTGTCCATGAACAAGTACAATGTGACTTACAACGGAAAGAGGAATGCTGCTAAGCTCAGCCCAGAGAAGCTGCTTTGCCAACTACGGGACAGGGTGAACGTGACCATGATAGAGAGATCTGATGGTCCTTTTGATACCTCTGAATGGCAGCAGTACCTACCAGGGAAAAGCATCAATGAAACAGTGGGCCGCCTGGGTCGCTGTGCTGTGGTGTCCTCAGCAGGGTCTATGAAATCATCTCATCTGGGACCAGAGATTGGTTGGTATCTTTCTATTAGCACAAAGTCAATTAACATCGTGTTGTAAAAGTAACCTATTGTCATGTGCTTAGCAGTAGGCCTCTGCTGTGGTTGCAAAGGTGTTTAAAATGAGTGTAAATATTACTTGTTCTTGTATTAAACTTGTTCTACAGTGGCCTACCGTTATAACCTGGGAGGAGATGGGAGTAATGATCAGATACTCCCTTCCTGAGTGTACACACTGCACGGTGTAGTCTGCCTGTGAATCTTAGACCTTCAACCCACCAAAATGAGCAAGCCCCAGGGGAGCAGAAGGGTTGGGTTGAGCTGAGAGGACATGACGTATGTGCACTAGAGAGTAGCACTAATACTGGATAGCAGAGAGAGGTCTTGGTTCCTGAAATGTTTGTTTCTTGAGAGGGTTTGAGGTGTGTTGAGTAACGCTGGTGTGCTCATTGCACAATCAACACACAGGGAATTTTTCATTCAGAAAGACTTCTAAGAAGAAGTAAAAGAAAACGCTGAAGAGGAAAAAGCCCTCTGGACACAGCCCTGAGCAATCTACTGTAGTTGACCCAGCGTTGAGCAGAGGGCCTGGGTGCAGACAATCTTCAGAGATTCTGTGCATGGCAGAAAGCTCTCCTGTGCCTGCAGTTCCCTCGGCTTTATTCATTAGTTGTTGTTTGAAACTCAGTTAAGATTCACACTTTGTTAAACTGCAGCTTCACTGAAGGTGTGTTTACAAGTTGTCTGTTGGATCAGGTCCCTTTTGGCCTACATTGAGATGCAAGTAGCCTTCACCCTCTGAAGTCAGTAGGTGTGTAGTTTTTAATTCATTATTCACGGACAACTTGGGCAAAGCTTCCAGAATTATAGTCCCTAGAAGCTTGTGAGACAGTCAGGGTTTTATTCTGGTACTTGCTCAGTACCTAAACTCCTCTGTGGCCCACAGAACAGGTGCTACAATAAGGTTGAAGATGCTATGAAAAATGTGATGAAAAAGACGGTGGTGATATGAACCAGGATAACATTGCTTCCTGGTAAAAATTACAGGGGGGAGTTGGTTGATGGAATTATTTCCGCCTCTTTAGGAGCGTTTGATGCCAGGTGAGTCAAGACTGGGGAAGCCAATTGTGACTTTTCCTTTGAGTTCCTGTCTTGACTTATTTATGTGCCTACTGAAGTTCAGTAGCTAAAGGTTTCCACAGAAGTGACCTTCTCTTGAGCATTCTCCCCTGACACAGCTGGCTTGTCTCTCGTAGACTCCAGCATACTGATAAAACTGCTCACTCTTCCATAAGGAGACACTCTGAAGAGCTGAGGGTGGTGTTTATGGTGTGCTGTAGTGCAGTCCAGGCAAGCGCTGGTTTCAGGATCAGAGCAGCCAAGAAGTGCAATAGGCTGTACTCTGGCTCCAGCACAGCTGAGAGGACTAAGAGGATGTCAGACATGGAAAGCCATTGTACCAACGGCCTGTTCCTGAAACTGAAGTGCCAGTTTGTTCTAGATCACAAGGGATGGATGCTGGAAAGGTCACTTGGTAATGTGCCCAAGGCAAATGCTGTTAACCCCCGCTGGTGTCCCCGGTTTGCGTTCCTTGTGCCTGGGTTGCAGACTTTAACCTTTCCATTAGTGATTCTGCAGAGTTGTGGACACTTGCAGAGTGAATATTCAAGGATTCAGTGTATTTATGTACATTTTTTTCCCCAGTTTTGATGTGCCATATTCCCACGTAGGGAAAGCTGTGGCTTTGTTGGAGAAAGGTGCCAACAAGGTATTACATGCTTCAAATGAAGCATTTGCATAGGTGAGAAAACAGATTGCTGAATTATTATTCCTTAAATGGCCAGGAATTATTTGTTCTGTGCAATCACATTAAGATATCAAATGAGCAATTAGTGTAAGGGAGACTGGCAGAGCAGAACAGCAAGAAGCTTGTAAACAAGCTGCTCTTCCCTTACTGGGCTCTTGGCGTTACTGGAGTTTATGAATTGCCAGTGAAAAATCTGATGTGGGAAATACTGAGTGCAGCACAACCACCTGGGGACAGAGTGCTTCAGAGAGACAGCAGTTGCTGATCCTCCAGCACTGGTTGTGAGAACACCCCTGTTTTCAAGGCAACTGGTCAAGATCTGGTGAAGACCCAGTTCTGGACCAGGCAAGCTCTTCTGCACTGGTTGGGGCCTCCACAACTCCCATGGACTCCATGGGCGCTGTGGAAGTGTGGCCTCAGCGCAAAGGCAGGGAGCTTGGTCCTGCTCCTCTAACTCCACACCTCTGATTGCATCAAAGGTTTCCTGTCCAAATCTAGACAGTAGAAGCTGCGGTGACAGGGTGGCAGGCACAAATGCCCTCCGTGCTGCAGCAGCAGCCTGGCTCGGTGGCATCACAGCAGTGTGGCCAGCTGTGCCCGAGGCAGAGGAGGGTGCTGGAGGAATGCTGTGCTATCTTAAGAGATGATGCCAGCAGAGGAAAATGCAGTGAATCCCAAGGCATGTAACAAGCTGTGCCTGTTAAATGTACAGCAGTGGTTTTATTTCTTTAATGTGGGAGGTAATGTTGGCAGGCTGAAGTTAGCTTTGCTTTCCATTGTGGTTATTATACATGTTTCTCAGGCTGGTCAGCCCCCAGGCTGGAAGAGAGGATGTTGGCTCGCTATTAATTTCTAGTTCCTTAGTTTGCAGGCAGCCATGTGATAAATCAGTTCCCTATCAGTCTGTCTGAGGATAAAGTGTTTGAAAGGAGGAAGAGGAAGAAAGGAGGAAATGCTGCACTCCTCTGTGCAAAGAAAACGCTAGGGCTGCTCTCTCAGCTGGCTAGTGGATTGTTGTTTAAAAAAGGGAATTTTTAAAAATGTGTTGGTCATGAAGTTAGACCAACAACTTTTTCCACAGAATCTGGCTTGATACTTCTAGTTGTTATGTGGAAAGCCAGAGACTGGCCAAGTTGTATTAGAAATGCAGGTGAATAACCTATTACATATCTCTTCTGTTGCTCTGAAGCCAGTTGTTAACTCATGGGTTTTCACTCTGTTTTGCTTTCAGACAGCCACGATGCCATCCTGCGATTCAATGGGGCTCCTACCAGGGGTTTTCAAGAAGATGTGGGGCAAAAGACAACAATTCGTCTTATGAACTCCCAGGTAGGTCTGATGAACATGTGCCAAAGGGGCCAAGTGTGGCAGAGCTGCCTACCTCACCTGTGCTGCTGGGAGCTGAGCAGCAGCCTGAAATAATAGCATCCATGGAGCTCATCTGCTGCTGGGAGGTGTTTATAATGGAGTTGGGGAGAATAGGGCTTTTTCATCTGATTTCTCCTGTCCTTAGCAGGTAGCTGTAAGGATGGGAATGTCTTTTCTTGTAACAGAGGACAGTTGGTAAACTGAGATTAATGCAGTTAAACTAGCGTGTGTTACTGTACCTAGAGTGGCCTGCCTGCAATTTATGGCAGGCACAAGGCATTTTGTTTTGTGTCTTGGCTCCAAGTGTCATTGGTCAGTATGGGAAGGTCATCTGCATGCTGGCTGCTGCGCGTTGGGAGGTGAGGCAGGGATGACTCTGCACATCAGCTAATGCTGCTCTGCAAGCAGAGGTGTGCCAGGAGATGACATGTGCCTGCCCCAGAGGTGGGTACAAAGAATGAAGGACGTTCATTTGGCTTTTAATAAAAAAGCAGTGCTTCTTTTCTGCTCAGCAGTGCCACAGACTCTGTAGATAACACATTAGCCAGGGCTGCTAAATGGCTGAAGACATTGGCAAAGAACCCACCTTTAAAGCTGTAGTCTCCACGCAACCAGGAGAGGGTACAGACTCTGGTGGGCAAGTCGGGGAATCCAGGACCTCACTGCAGAGTGTGGTAGAAAGTAACTTTAATGCAAGGCATTGCTTACCCAGTTGAATTTTCCCTGACTCGGGGAGCTCTTTCTAGGTACAGGGTTGCCCCTCTGCTAATTTTCTTTTGACTTCAGTGGGCTTTGAAGCAGACATTTGGTGGTTAGGACCACATCTAGCAATGCATTAGCAAGGTAGTCAGGAGCAGTGTGACCCACCACAGAAAGATCTGCTGCTCTAGGTACATCTCGGAGACTGTTTGCACCCTGCTTCCATATAGCTGTTACACTTTGTCTATTTCAAGGGGATAAATTTTGAAGTGTAGAGAGAAGAGATCAGAGTGGCACGTGCTGGTGAGAGAATGGAGGGAGACGGTAAAATACCAAATAGGCCACGAGTTGTCGGATGACAGACCTGGTGCCCCATTGCAGCACAGGGTGCCAGCACCTCCTCACCCAGAAGAAGGGGGAGGAGGAGGCTGCAAGCACATGAATACCAAGGGAATAAGTTGGGGAGAAAGGGAGGACTGAAGTGTAGCTTTTGTGCTCCAGAGCCCAAAAAGCAATTTTCTTTCCTCAACCCGAAGCTAAGATTTATAGGCCTGGAGTTTTTTCATCTACTCCTGTGTGAGGGGTCCAGGGTGCTGCCATGTAACCAGGTTTGAAGTTTCTCAACACGGCACCAGGATCTTGGCCTCCCTCTTCAAAGGCAAGACATGGAGCCAGCTTGTAAGCAGCTTCCCTAGTTAATTTTGTGTGTCTTCTGTAGAATGTTGCTTCTTGTGTGAATGCTGTCGCTACCCCTTTCTGCTTGCCCTCTCCCCTTGCCACCGTGCTCTCTTCTGCTGCTTGCTGCATCTCGATTCCCCTGTGTTAAACCACCAGTCAGATGTGGGACGGTTTGTCCTCACTGAACCAGTCTGTTTTTAGCAGACATACCTGGCTCCTGACATCTTTCTTCCTCTGCCCTCTTTGACCTCTCCGTTTTTTCCACCTTTCTCTTCTGTGTGTATTTTATGATGTCAGATCATAAAATCTGATCTGTTACCACTTAGGAAAACTTTCTGTGGAGGGTGTGCTCTTTGCCAAACTTACTGTGATATGAAGTCATTTACTAGCAAAACAATAGATGTGATCTGTGTGACACAGGTTTATCTGCACAGGGAGGAAGGTAACCATGTCATTGTACAGCTCTAATACAGCAGTAGTAACTCCTCATGTCGATGCTCGTATTTTCCACCAAGTGCAGTTACAGCTGTGTGGTTCCAGTGCTGCTGCTCTCCACGCAGCTCAGCCTGCAGCCAGGGGTAATGTTTTTCATTTGCCACCATCCCTTATGAATGGAGACAGCAGCAAAGAGAATTTCAATTACAGGGAGACCAAAATTGTTGCCGTTTTTGAGCCTAGATGCATACAGATACTCAACATACGGTGTTGATCCAGCTGCTAAACGGGGCAAAAGACAGGCTCCTTGTGAATGGTGCAGGAGTCTCTCTGCTGGGGTTTCCAAACCAAACAGCTCTAATTGCAGTCCCTGTAATCTTCAGGGATCACTGGATTGGGAGACTGGTTTTCTTCTGTGTTTTCATTTGTACTGTTAATGGTTTGGTGCTGTTCTAGTCATGACAATATAATTTTAATCTTCCTGTTAGTGGATTTGCACGATTACATTTTGTTTTCAGCTGCTTGCAGCCATCAGATACTGGCTGGACAAACTGTAATTTATTCTTTGGCTTTTCTTGTTAGTGGTTGTTGGGAAAAGGGATAGGATTGTGGCTTAGCCGCGCTTAGTTTGGCTGTTACTGTTCATCAGTCCTCAGTCTATTTCCAAAATGAAGTAAATGGGATGTCAGAACTAGTATTGAGTAGTACCCCTTTGACATGTGTGGCCAGTGGCCCTAAGTTGCTTGATAACTCTTTGAAGATACTTTTCTGGAATTTGCTGGCCACCCTCTAGAACATATCAGGGGTTGGATGGTTTTAACAGTAGAAAGGGGTACCTTGTTCATCTCTCTGCGCAGGGAAAGATTAATAAATTGATACTGAGGGGAGAAATTTGGATTCTCAGATCTAAGGATAGGCTTGTAGGTCCACAAGCCTGGTAATTGTTCTAAATGGAGAAATTCTTTAACATCACCTTGCTTGTTTTCTTAGACCTCAGTTCATCAAGTACTACTTCCTTTAATGGCTTGTTTTCCTGCAGTCTCGTGCAAGGCATCAATTTGCCCTGGGAAGGCAGGGCTGAAGAGTGTGCTGGAGGAGCCCCAATGTCGATTTGCAGGACACAGTTCCATTCTGCAGAGCAGACTGAGGACTGCAGCACCTCGTTCCTCCCAGCCCTTGTTTACAGTTCTCCTTGGCTGGCTTCGCGCTGTCATGGAGAGCACTCTCTGCTTGGGCTGCGTGTGCTGTTACTGGCACTAATGAGTCTGCAGGGAGAAAGAGAAGGGAGATGGTGCATTGGTGGAGTGGAGTAAGATTGTGATTGGGAGAGGGGAGCGTGTTTGAATTACAGGGCATTGGCTGTGGTAGCAGGAGAGAAAAAACTCATTTTGATACTGTCAATAAATGTACCAGGAGAGTAGGGGCTCTAACGAGCAAGGTACTTGCTAAACAGTGGATTGGCTAGAGAACAAATTAACTAGGAAATCAATAGATCAGTTAACTAATTAGGATCAGAAAGCTAGGCAAGAAAGATCAGTCCTGTAACAATTCAGAGGAATTTAATTACTCAGAAACAATCCATCGATATTAAACAGAAAAAATAGGTGCTAAAGGTATTTGGGGAGCCAGATTCCTCCAGCAAATGGGTGAAGTGACCAACAGATAACCAGAGGTGCTGAGAGCCACCTCTGTGATGTGGGGAAGGGAACAGCAAACACTTTGTGGCTGTGGGGGTGTGCTCCCTGCCTGATCTCTTACCCCTTTGCTTTTGTGCCTGTCCCAGCTCTCTAGGAGTTTGTGCCTTTGCCAACTCACATGGCTTTGCTTGGCCGACCTTTGCTTTCCCCGATGCTCAATCTCTCTTGAAGCCTCCTCTCACGTGTTTCACATCAGAAAAGTTCCTGAAAGATTTCTAGTCTTTAAATAGAAACAGTGATATGAAAACAAAGCGCCCGTGTTCCTTGGCCTGTTCCTGTCCCTTTGCAGCGCTCCATCCCTCTCGTACCTGGCAAAGGGGCTGTCTCATGCCAGCTGCCGTGTCCTCCCCTCTCCTCACCTCTGGTGGCCACAGATCAGATGCAGAAGTTCACACCTGCAGCATTCCACGCTCTGGCTAAGAAGTGGCCTAGATATTTTAGCTACTGTAAGGAAATGAAACCAGGCAGCACAGGCAGTCAAAGCCAAAGCCTAATCCCCAGAGTTAAGAGCAGATGTGAGGAAACCCTTTTTGGTTTTTGGAACAATTTGTGTCTGGGATGGCCAGAGTGTCCTTGTGCTCTGGTTATGGGGACAGCCAGGAAGGCAGTCTGCTGTTAGGACAGCCAGGGGAATCAAGGATAAATTGGCTAGCTCTTAATTAGATCCATGGAGAAAATCAGGACAAATGGGAGCTGACTTATATGATAATGCTTTTCTTCCTTTTTGTTGCTGCTCTCATGATTCAAAGCTCCCTTGCCCAAGTTGCAGCACCCTGCTCTGGGGAGGCGAGGAGGAGATCAGGGACAGGGTCAGCTGGAGCACCAGGGTCCCATATCTCTTGCACCAGTGCCGTCACCCCAAGTTGGCCCAGTGTTAAGCCTGGGCTGCCTGAGTTCATGCTGCTCAGGAGAAATCACCCACATGCAGAATTTTTTAGGTTCAAGTTGAAGGTTTTTGGTAAAGCCAACACTGTGTTTGCGTTAGGCTCTTCCTGGAGTGTCCTGGTAACTGGTGGTAGAAACTGACGTTCCCACCTGCTTCTGGCAGTTGTAGTGATGGTATCCATCATACAAGCTGCATCTCTCTGCAGGTCCTGTCCTTATTTTATTATTGGAGAGGTATAAAGAAAACCTTGTAAAGGTTTTCTTGTGACTCCACTAAATCTTGTGCTGCTAGATAGGACTGAAGTGGGCGTTGGAAGGGCATCACTGGGGGTTGTGTCCTTGCCTGCATGCAGTGGGCCATACTCAGTAACCAGCAGTGGGGTGGCTGTGGCTGTATCCAGGTATGTTTTACTGCTTGGCTGTCTGCTAATTCTGACACTGCATGTTATTGTATTTTTTGTTGTAATTCAAGCTTATAACTGTTGAGGAGCAGCAGTTCCTGAGGGAAGCGCTGTATAACACTGGAATCTTAATTGTGTGGGATCCAGCACCATATCACGCAGAAATTCATGAGGTAAGCCTGAGCGTTCTGTGAATTAAATCAGATTCATGTGCTTTGAAGTGCATCTGTTAACCCACCTCCTCCTATGTGGGCAGTCAGTCATTTTAAGGCCGTCCTTGGTTACCTCTTCATTATCATGGATATATCTGTCTGTACTTCTGAGACTATCCCATGCATGGGTACTCCTAGGGAAACACTTGCCTGTTCCTGATCCCTGTGAAGGCCTCAGGCCAAGCGTAACAGGTCACCACCTTTACTTTCCCATGGGCTGATGCTGCCAGGAAAGAGGTCACTACTGACTGCAAAGGTTGTCACCTCATCAGAGTATGACCTCCTCTTTTTGACAGTTGCTGTAAAATTTGCTGACAGTCAATGGTTGGGTATCTCAAGCACTATCAGACACAAGATAAACTTGATGCATTATGAACAGATTGGGAAACCCTCTGTAGATCTTAGCAAATGTCTCCTCACTGTGTCAGCTAGGCTTTCAGTTGGTGTTCCAATCCCTCTAGCATTCACTTTTCATTTTGAGTACAAAAGTACTTGACGAGTGATGAGCTTGGAGGCTCAGGGTGAAAGCAGGTGGGACTGAATAGTCCATTCTTTACTTTTATTTTAAGCTCTGTCTGTAGCAGAGAGCTCTTTGCATTCCTTTCTCTGGGCTGCATTTCCTATTTTCTCAGTGATGTTAGTTCTTGTGTCTCGTCCCACACTTCCAGAAGGCATGAAGGTGTATGTACAGCATGTTTAAGAATCTGTAAAACCAGGATGGGATATTTTTAGCATAGGAAAAAAAAATACCTCAAGATTACTTTAATAAGACAAAAATCCTTCCTAAGCGTTCTATTGAAAGGGATAGTTTTAGGGTGCAATTGAGCTCAGCCTGCCTTAGGAGGCTGTGATGGTGACACTCATCTGCAGAACAGGATGCTTTGTACTCCAGCATGCAGAGGGGTCAGGGTCTGTAAAATTTAAGACAGACTTCTCATCACCATCTGCTATTGGGGAATACAGAGTGAAATTATACAAGATGGCTGATCTCATTTAATGGTCCTTCACTCCTGGAGAAGGAGATTTGTGGTTTTTTTCTGCTTTGTTCACTGAGTCAAGCTACCTCAGTGACCTAAAGGGCAGATGAGGTGTGGGACAAGAGGGTGAGTGTGTGTAGATATAACAGGACCATTTCCCCCTGGCAGGTTCACTCATCGCCAGTTCCTGTTGGTGACAGGAAAGAGTGGGATAGAAATAAAGAGTCTGCCTTCTTGCTTCTGTTTTGCAGTGGTACAGAAAACCAGACTACAGCTTTTTTGAAAGCTATAAATCATACCGTAGTATGCATCCAGAGCAGCCCTTCTATATCCTGAATCCAAAAATGCAGTGGCAACTCTGGGATATTCTGCAAGAGAACTCCTTGGAGCACATTCAGCCTAATCCACCGTCGTCAGGAATGCTTGGTAAGATATTTGCCCTCTAAATTTATCGTTTGGTTTGCAGGAACTTTCCAGGAAGTCTTTTTTCCAAGACAACTACAGATTTATGGTGCTTATCAGACTTGCTTTTCAATTGTTTGTCTTATGCCAAAATTTAAGCTTCCTGTCTTTAAAGCAGCAGCTCAGTTGTGTTAAAGTAAGCGGTTTGCAGCACCCCTCGGAAGCAGCAATTACAAACATGGCCTGGTTCCACATGGAAACGGGAGAGCAGATTGCAACGTTGAGATGGCCTCTAGGATTTCTAGCTACTAGTGCCAGAGGAGTTCCCACGGGGTGCGAGAGGAAGGATACAGCTCCTGCAGGCTCAGATCTTGACAGGCAAATAAATCTGCTTGCTGCAGCCGAAATCTAAGTGGTTGCCTATTTTTAATATATGTATAAAAATATATGTAAATATGGAATTATAAATATATGGAAAAAAATACAGCTAAAGACTCGATGGAGGGCGGGATGGTGGATGGTTAGAGTAAAAAGTTCTCCTGAAAAGTTCAGTGATATTCCCCCTTATTCAGCATGTGAATGTTTGTCTTGTTCATCAGCATGCTAAATCCAGCCTCTCAGCAAAGACATTGTGCATTCTGCTGTTGCAAAGCTTTTCCTTCTTATTGGAGAGCAGATCTCATGATCAGCTGAACAAAAAGGAGTGAACTTCTCAGGAAGTTCACGCATATTTGGAGTCATGGCATAGATGTATGGTTTTGTTTGCCATATGGATGTCCCACTGCTGTGCTTAAGCCCTTCCTCTGCTCCCATCGCTGCTGGGGCACAGGTGCACTTCTACATCCCTGCAGACAGAGTGAAGTTCTTATTTATGCCAGTCCAGTCTCTAGTTTTCTTCCACAATCTTGCTCTTGCCCAGCACCTCTTTCAGCATTGCTGGGATACGTGCAGAACAACTGCATGATGGCCTGGTCAAAGACTTCAGCAGCAAAGTTGTTGTTAACTGGAAGCAGGGGCTTGGAGACAGGCACTGGGCTGTGTCAGAGAGCAAATTCCATTCTGGCATAACTTTGGGTAAAGTTACCTGCTTTGTTAAGCAAGCCACCTCGCCAGACTCAGGGGCACAGGCCAGTTCCAGTTTGCAGCTCTGGGTTTCCTGGAAGGTGTAAGTGTGAATGAAAACAGTAATTTGTAAAGGTGGACCAAAACGTGTTTAAAATGTGCCTTAGTTAAACAAATGGTTTCACAGATGGGCAGTTCTAATGTTTTGTGAAGTGTGTTCCTCTAATCATGCGTGATCCCCAACGCCTCGGCCGCTGCATGAATTTTCTGTGATTCTATACGCTGGGTCTATCCCCTTAGTAACGAGAATATTTGCTGTTTCTTGCACTTGGAAGGCAAATAGCCAGAAACTACAGCTTACTTCTCAGCTGGCCAGCGAGTTGACAGGTCTGTGCCCAGCACTGGCGTGACTGTCCTCAAGTGATTTGTGTGGCTGTCACAAAGCACAGGAGGGCAGCACTGGTCTGCTGTGGGGAAGCTGGGGGGGCTTGAAAAGCAGAAGATGCTCAGTCTCCCTGAGCCATCTCCAAGCTTTCATATCCCCTGCCTTCAACAGAGGCAGGTGGGGAAAAGGTGAAGGTCTCATCACTGCTTCCTCAAGCAGGTTTGAGAGGGGGTGTTTGGATCAGCTAATTGCAGTGCACTGTTGGCAGACGCCCGAGTTTCCACGAAGGTCAAGGAGAATGACAGAATGACAGTGCTCTTAAAAATCGGCCTTTCAGCATGGCTGTCCCTGTAAACAATCAGCTGTAATCAAGTCGGTCGTAGGCTTTGCAAGAGAGGGCTTCAGAAAACCATTCCCCGTGGGGCTGGATGCTCCTTGGTGACCGCCTGCCTCGCGGGCATGTTTAACCAGTTCTCTGGTTTGACGTGGGGCTGTCTGCTTTCTTTTCCTCCCTAGGCATCGTGATCATGATGACGCTCTGCGATGAGGTGGATGTGTACGAATTTCTCCCTTCCAAACGGCAGACGGACATTTGCCACTATTACCAGAAGTTTCACGACCGTGCCTGTACCATGGGAGCTTACCACCCCCTCCTGTTCGAGAAGAACTTGGTGAAGCATATTAATCAGGGCACAGATGAGGACATCTATACTCATGGGAAAGTTACTTTGCCCGGCTTCCGAAATGTGCGTTGCTAACAGATCGGGTTTTAGTGTGGTTAGGAATTTTCCTTGACTGTCAAAGCACTTTCTAAATCAGCGTTGTCAGATTTGTTAGGTATAAGCACTGGTGTGTTTTTACAGCTCTTCCATGTTACAACACTTGCTCTTAAGACTTTGTTGCCTAACTTTTCCCAGCTGGAAGGGGGTGTTAAAACATTGTGGTACGTCCACGCAGTATCTGCATGAGCCGCTGCAATAAGTTTACTCCAGGAGGAGCCAGGCTCGTGAGGCAGGTGGATATCTCTGTCTTCATCTCACCTGATCATGGCGTATGGGAGCTGCAGGAAATGCTTCCTAAGCAGATATCGCCCAAGTCAGGCTCAAATACTGGATATAGTTTGTTTTGCTTCAAAGGGGTTATGACAACCAGCAACTTGGTTGATTGAGAAACAAGCGAAATAATTTAAAACTTGCTCCTATAGTCCTAGGAGCTCTTTGGAGCAGGGCTGGTTTATGGTAAGACTGTCAGAGCTGTGTACTGATAAGCTAAAGGCTTAGTCCAAAATATTTGATAAACACTTTGTAAAATAACAGTGGCAACTTCCTTTCAAATTCTAAGATGTTGGAAATGATTCTTGTGGCATTCTTGGCAGAGGGAGGTAGTTCACATTTCAGTGATTCTTACAAGACTTTTTAAACTTTTTACTTTTCTTTTTTTTTTTTAAATGGCTTAAAATAAATGTTAGTGAACATTTAATTCTCCTGTACAGTGCTGTGCTTGGTACAGAAGAAGCCTTATTTCAAAAACATTTTAGGGAAGGTGCTCCAAGGCACAAATGGGAGAACTCACTGGAAGTCAGCACCTCTTTCCAGCTCTCATGCTTGTCTACCTTTGCAATTATTAGCAAATTATTTGCTGGCTCATCTCTGGTGACAGAAATGCCACGGAGCTGCTGGCCAGATGAGTTCCAGTTCTCTGCCAACTAACCCAGGTAATCTCTCAGTTGCTGTGGGCTTTCTGAATAGGTGGGGAGCAGATGCGTTGCCCCTGTGCTTCATGAGCGGTGGGGAGGGAGAGTGTGCTCTGCTTCTCACGCTGAAATGCAGGTAGAATTGAGGACGCCGCCTTTTCCCCGCTCCAGGGGATGGTCCCTGGCAGCATGGTGGCAGCAGTAGCTCTGTGATCTCTGTACGTCAGTGAGAACACTTGCCCTGTCCTCCCTCTGTACTGTTGTGTTTCATGATGTCTGTAAAGAAAGCCTTTTCTTCTCCTGTTTTGAATAAATCCTGTGAAGTCATTGGCCCCTTCTTGGCTTGGTGAAAGCAGCGTAAATGTTGTTGCTCTGTGGCCTTGGGGACTTGTACCAGCCTTGCACCAGTGCAAGCAGAGCTGTTTGCCTGCTTGTTGCCCTGTCTTGGTGAGAGAGCTGCTGTGAGGCTGTACCTCGAGCTGTGGGGCTGTCTTTTTCTGCACACCCATCTGTTGGGATGGATCAGATCTGTTAGGGTTTACAAATTGTATGTCAGGCAGGAGACGTGAAAAAATTCAGGTCCTTACACTGCTGCTCAGGGGCATTAGGACAAGAACACGATGAAGCCCATGAGCAGTTATGTCTTACTAAGTGTTTGTGATCACTGTTAGGGGAGAGAGAACATAGGGAGGAAAACCAGCAGAGGCTGTCCAGGAGAACCATAGCAAACCTCTCTCCATGTCCACCCTCAGGTTGTAACTGTCCTATCTCTCGCTCTTGGATCATGGGGTTTGCTGTAGTGATGTGCCTTCTTAGCACGTGTTTAGTTGGGATTCAGATACCTTCTGCCTTTTTTCCTAGGCTGTCTCATTTGTTGATTCTTACAGTATTACTCTCCCCCACCTCCCCTTTTTGGGGTGACTGGTACAGCTACCCTCCTTGGCGTGGGCTGTGTGATGGATGGGGTGCAAGCTGTAGGGGTGCAAGCATGGTCTGTCTGCTGTTCACCCAGAGTCACCCAAACAACCTTTTCCTCTGCAGTGCTCCTGCAAGAAGGCAAAACATCAAACACACCCCCCTGGGGTCTTTCTGAGCCCCCAGTTACTTACGGGCAATGGCATTACACTGGGCATGACATTTCCAACATTACATGAACGGTTTTAGCTGCATCCAACATGTGATTTGTTTACAATCTAAAAAGTTTTACAAGAATTATGACAAAGCTTAAAATAGGCCAGTGTGAACCCTCTTTTTTTTCCTTTTCTTTCTCTTTTTGGCTGCATAGAACTAAATCTGATATAAATTGCAAGTGATGACAAGTCTGGTATTTAGAAGAGCCAAGTTTGAAGTTAGTGGGCAGCAATAGCTAGACTGTAGCAAAAGCCTTATCCCTCCTGCAGTCTCCAGGGCTGTCCCTCCTCTAGTCTCCCCTCCTAACTGTTTCCAGAGTGTCAACAGCTTTCTATCCACGTGCAAAGCGGGAAAGCAACATGTTCCTTTCCAGTTAGCCACTGGAGGTCCAAGGACTGGGAAAGATGCTCCATACTGATATGGGAAGGCTGTGGGGGAAGATCAGCAAGTCTGGGGAGGAGGAGAACGAAGGAATTATTTTAGGTTTTAGTTCAGGGAAGATCTCTCCTCTTGATTGTGCTGTTATTTCTGTTTCTGAATATAGCTGTAACTTCATAACTTTTCCCTGTAGTATAAACTAATCTACAACATTCGCAGAAGCTACAGTCTTTGAAGTACTGAAGGGGAATGAAAGGGAAATACTGGAAGGGGATGGAAACTCTGCCTTGATTTCAGAGAGACATCACCCCTGAATTGTCTTATCTTCAAGTTTAAACTTTGCATTATCCAATATTCCACCCTATTTCTGCAGCTCTGCTGATTAACTGGCATAAAGTATGCTGTTTGTGTGGCAGTGGATTGTTCCTTCCTCTTTGCCTGTAGGTGTACTAGGGACCCAGGGGCAAGGCTGTGGTGAAGTTAACTGGTAAGACTGGACCCCAGAGGAGGTAAGAGGAACTGTTGGGGCTCATGGTTGCACGCGGAAGTGTTTGGGCAGTGTACAAGCAATGACAATGCGTTACTGGCAGAGGAACATCAGACTTCATTGTCTTTGGAGGAGAGTTTTCCTTGTCTGGGCTGACAAAACCACCTGTGGGTTTTTTTGTTTTGCTTTCACCAAAGGAAAAAAAGGGAGAAAAGTCCCATAAACTCACACTGTATGCACCTGAGTCAACACACCCTTCCTCACCTCCCCGAGAAGAATGGAGCAGTTGAGTGGGATCTGGATCTGACAAGACAGTAATATATCAACAGCCACGGTTAAAAACTACCTGCTGGCACTCCCTGGAGAGAAACACAAGCCACCCCAGCCTCATACACCTTTTGTTTTCTGGGCCTCCACCCATCCAAAGGCTGGGTGCAAGCAAGATGGCTTATTCTTTGTTGTGTACCACGAAGTCTTCATGCTCTTGCCTTGTAGCGTGGATGTTTGCTTTCACTTGTGAATTGTACCATCCTGCCAGGGAAACACATTCATTTGCTTTGGGTGATGGTACAAGGCACACTGCTGAAGCATCGGGCTTCATTTTGGAGCAGATAAATTTGTGTGCGTGGCCATAGGTATCTTAGGTCCCAGTAAATGCTCCAGAAACAGCATGTCAGCGGGGTGGAAATGCCCTCATGTGTTTACATGGGAGATGAAAATGGGAAAGAGATTGTGGGGGTGTGGATGGACTACTCGGTGTCCCAAGAAGAGAGCTGCCTGCAGTCATCATGTTCACCGTGGCATCACCTGGAGCTAGTGAGCTCACTGGGAAATGCTGGGAGCAAGCTGGGAGCCAGCTGGTTTTGTGTCTTACTCCAGGTGAGACAGCGACACAGATGGGGGCTCCTTTTTGAAGACGGAATTTGCAAGGAAATTCCTTTGTTTCTAGCTTGTTTTTAAAATGCAGGTGAAGGTAAACTGGTCCATGGCCCTCTCTGCCCTGTAAGCAGGTAATAATTTCTTTTCTTATTGAACTAAAGGAGCAGCTTAGTAGCCTTGTCTTGTGAAAGGTATGGAAAATGGTTTCAATACACGAGACTGTGAGCCGGCATCCTGATAACACAAGGGAGGGAGATGGTGTTATCCCAGTGTCTCCTGGAGTTGGTAATGCACTGCTCCTGTCATGCACAACTTGTCTGCTGTTCAAGAGTTGGGTATGGAGGGTTTCTTCCAGGGGATTGTGCTAGAGGGTTGCAAACACAGCACCCTCACACTGTGCCTACTGAAAAAGGAAGGACCCCTCATAGGGACCAGCTTTCACACTCCATCTTTCATCTAAGGCCTGTGAAATGCCTTTCCTCTTTAGATAAGTGGCCCCTACTGATGCTTACCCTCCAGCACATCACTCTGGGTTCAGATGGGATCTTAGGCCTCAGCCCAACTCCTCTTACAGGGAGAGCTCTGCAACTCACATGTTCATCATTCCTTCATCTGTTTGCCCTTCTGAGTGTGTGTGTGCTGGCAGGCCTTTGTCCACCTGCAGGCAGCAGATGTCCAGCAGGAGAACATGCACTGCTGCCCACCTCTGGTGGAGGGTAAGGTGATGCACTGGAATGCTTGTGTCTCTGCATATGAGTTTGTATCTGTTTGTTCACTCACCTAAACCTCTCATGCCACTTCATGTGTGACAAAGGGATAATGCCATACCGATTACTTCTTTTGACAGCCAGGTCAGACTTGAAGCTTAGTACTCTGCCATTAACTTGTGTTCAATGTACAATGAACAAAACTAATTTGGGAGAAAATTTAATCAATGAGTGTTTGTAAAACAAAATCCTCTGCTAAGGTATGCTTTGAGATGATACACACATATTTGCAAAGAATGGGGGGTGAGCAGGGAAAAGACTATATTGGAAATGGTTTGGAATAGTGTGTGTCTAGTGCAATTTGTTTCAAGCAATTCTCTGAAAGCCAGAGAAGGAGAGGAGCGGAGGGAGTTGACTGAAAGTGGTTTGGTTTGGTGCAAGTAACTTCTGGCAGAAGCTAGATCTCTCTAATCAGAAACAGATACTTCTCAAAGCACAGTGAACTTGGTGTGCTGGCTCCATACCAGCTCTGAGCCTCCTCCTGGTTTTGAAGATCGCTGTGCATTGGAAGCTGTGCTTCTGGGAACAAAACCAGCTTGGAATGCCTTGATTTCCATTCGTTCAAGTATCTTGCAGTGCTTTTCCTGCCTGCCCCTGACATCCTTTGCAAAAACATTAGCAAAGGACTTGCATGAGCCAACACCGTTTCAAACCTGTGACAGACCCCTTCAGTAGATGCCAGTGGCTGTTCTCCACGTTACAGGTTTAGCACAGAGATATATCATTTGCAGTTTCAAGGAATTCTAGAACCTCATGTGGGCTTGTGAAGTCCCTGGGGTGTTGTTTGCTGTAACAGGCCAATGGGAGCTTTCAAAAATCTCTGTCTGGGTTGGTGACCCTGTGAACGTTGCAGAGGTTATTTCTATGTCCTCTCTGAGGAGGTAGCTTTGGGAGGATTCATGGGGTCATGGCTTTCAGCACATGAAAGAGAAGATGATGCTCCCCAGTGGTGTGAATGGGTGGGTTGATGGAGGATGGAGGCTGCATTAGTACTGCTGTGGCAGCACTCCTGCTGTCACTGAGTGTCCCTGTTAGCCACTGTGGTAGTGCCTGCCATGTAGCATTGGGGCAAGCAGAGGGACAAGCTCCTCCCTCAGCACAGGGGACATAAAAGTGTCAGTAGCAGTGTCAATCCTTCTGTGTCTCCCATTGCATTGGTGAAGGAGAACCTCTGACAGAGGGTCCTTGTAACCTGACCTGAAATGTGGAAAGACTAAAGTGAAATGCAGGGCCCTGGATGGTGAAAATATTAGCATTTGTAGCACTTATTTTCATTCCTCAAAGAAGCTAAAATCACTAATGTGTGTGGAAGTAGGCTGTATTCATTAAAAACCAGTTTCTGGTACATCCGGCAGCATAAAAATAGGAAAACTGAATTGTATGGTCGACGTGTGCTTTGTGTTTTACAAAATCCATGTTATTTATGGTGTCTGAAGTGTTTCACAAACACTAAACCAGTATATGAAGAAGGAACTTCACTTATTCCTCTTCAGCTGAGTGTTCCATACCTATTCAGAAATGCTGAATAGCTACATTACCACTTAAAATACTTCTTGAAAAAGGAGCCAGATCTTTAATTCAATGAAGTGTCATGCCTTCAAGGAAGTTATAAATCATTTTAATGAACTGAGAATCTGTTTCCCCTCTCAGTTGCCTGTTTTTTCCTTGGGTACCTTCACAGACATTAATAACATCTTTGGTAAACCAAGAGAGAATCAAATAGGATAAAGGCCCACATTTCTTAAGGAAACGTATGGGGGGGAGCATTTGCACTTGAATTTAGGAAGAAGGCTGAGCAAACAGTTAAAGCTGGACCTCCTGTGTCGAGGACAAACTGCAAAGCAATTTGTTGCTAGGGGAATGGAGTTTTCTAGGTAATTTAGAAGGCACTGTCTTGCTCCATCTGCCAGTGCAAGGCTATTTGTACAGCCTGTGTGAATTAGGACTCAAGCTGAAGAACTGAAGGGAAATGATGAAGAAAACTTTATTTGTTAGGACTGAGATGCTCAAAGCAGTTTTAACAAGAAGGAACTTGATCTTGTTAAAGTAGGACTATCGTGGCAGATAATTTAAGTTTGACCGGGCTGATTGCGTCTGGTAGCTTAGGGAAACTCTTCTTATTTATATGCAAGAGTTCTAATTCGCATAAATAAGATACACAATCTGTATTTTTCCCACTTCAAATTCCAGGCATCGTTTGCATGGGAAGACTGATGAGTGACTCGGACCATGCGATAGTGATTCGGCATTTTTGGTTTCGAATGGCATGAGATAATGCTATGGGTGAGCCATGTATCCTTGGCAGCAGGTCTGAGCTCTGTGTGTCCAGCTGCTCTTCAGCTGTGCAGGTCTACAATGGCTCCAGGATGCTTTGTCTGCCCCATGATTGCAATCCTTTTGTAGTCTTGTTCAATAAGTTTTGTAGCTGGAGCTCCCTTTGAGCGCACTTGAGCTGTCTTTGAGTTCATCTCACACGTGAGGTGAACCATTGCCACTGAGCTTGTGTCCGGGCCTGAGCTATCCCTGTGGCCTTGGGGGTAAGGCAGACTACCTCTCGGTCTCAACCATTCTGGTTCTGTCACCAAGTGGAGGTGACACAGCGGTAGCTGGGAGTGGCTGCTTTGCATGTCATGATCTGATGGGAGATACTGGTGAGAGATGCCAACAGAAAGCCACAAAATGGGTATGTATTCATAAATTAAGTCATTGTTGGATTGACTTCTCCTTGACCCTACCCAAGTTCTTCTGGGACACCGGTGTTGGAATTAATTGGCTGGGTGGGTGCTCTGTGCAACATGTATTACAATGCCAAACTCTGGGTTTCTCTTCTGATGAATAAGAAACTTCAACACATTCCTTTTGTGCCAGACTAATAAAACTGTGTCCTCCCTAGCTGTGTCCTACAAGGAAGGAAGGAGGTATCTCCAAAACTCAGTTCTTAAGATTTACAAAACAAATGAGGGAATTAATGTGGGAAGGTCTAGGACATGCAGGAACACCTGTGGCTGGGCTCTGGTGAGGGTGTAATGCGGCAGGTTTCACGGTGACAGTTTCATCCAGCTCTGCACACCAGTCCCTTGCCTGCCACCATCCTCCTGCCTGCCATGCACCCAAGCTGCTGTGCTGAAGGAATTCTCATTTACTCTGTTTTAATGTTACAGCTTTATTTAATAATGTAATATAATGATGGTGCTATATTACAGCTTTATCATATGTGGCAGGGAATTGAAAATAATAGCAAATGAGTAGACTCTGTGGTATGTGTGAACAAAGAAGTGGTATGTCAAGACATGAGCTATTTCCATTGCTGTTTGCCATAAAATAGACAATACAGGAAACAGCCTTAAGTTCAATTCATTATCAGTTCTCTTTTATAGCTACTAATATTAAAATGAAGCGTGTGTTGCTCCTTGTTTCCTCTGACCCAAAGCATGTGAATGGCTATGCTGCATTTCAGGGTCTACGTGGGGACTCCTGCACCGTGCGGGGACTGGGTTCCACCCCGCTGCCCCTCTCCTTGCCCTGGAAGGTCTCTGGGGACTTGGAAAGCCATGGTGAAGGCTGTGAGCGTGTTTCTCCTTTATGAAACCTGTGTGTATATAGCGCTCTAATCCTGTCATCATTTGCTCTTTTTCCTATCTTGTGAGCAGATGGCTTCTGTGTGCTTGAGATTTAGGTAACCTCAGCACTATGTGGATGCTTTATTCAGTAATCTTCAAGCGTAAGCAATAAAGCATCTTTGGAAACGCTGATACAGAAATTAATAGCAGCTGAGCTGATACCATCACCTGAAGTCACACTTTGTTTTCATGGATTGTAATTTGCCAGTATACCCCTCTGTTAGCTGAGGTCTTAAATTCCCTGCTGTGCCCAGCCGTGACTGTGAGTGGGTGGTCACAAGGGAGTTGCTTTAGAGGAAAAAACAATAAAAAAAACCGGGAAAGTTTTAAAAGTGGGTCCTGGAAAGGTAAGCCTCATGGTTTGCTGAAGCAGATGAAGCTGAGATTGTCATGTGGCAAGAAGATCATTGAAGGATGGGAAAGGTGTATGACAGGTCTGAAGAATAAGTCTTATGAGGAGAGGCTGAGGGAACTGTGGGTGTTCAGCCTGGAGAAAAGGAGGCTGAGGGGAGACCTTCTCACTCTCTCCAACTACCTGGAAGGAGGGTGTAGAGACGTGGGGGACAGTCTCTTCTCCCAAGTCACAGGTGACAGGACAAGAGGAAATGACCTCAAGTTGCACCAGGGGAGGTTCAGATTGGATATTAGGAATAATTTTTACAAGGAAAGGGTTATCAAGCCTTGGAATGGGCTGCCCGGGGAAGCAGTTGAGGCACCATCCCTGGAGGTATTCAAAAGACAGGTTGACATAGTGCTTGGCAACAGGGTTTAGTGATGTTTTTTTGTCAGAGTTAGGTTGATGGTTGGACTAGATGATGTTATAGGTCCCCCCAACAACTCTATGATTCTAAAAATATTTAATGATGATCATCAGGGAAAGCGACTGGGAAATGGCGTATTTGGTGAGAGAGGGAAAAGCTGTGAAATGAGTTTCAGGAAATTGTATGTATGTTTATAAAATATATATGTTTTTTATATGTTCCCAGTTGGTAGCCATGAGTGTGCTGAGTCAGGGCGATTTTGCTGCAGTATCAATATTGTCAGGTCCTTCACTGAAGTAAATACACAGGCACACATCAGAAGCCCTGTAGTGCCACAGAAGGCTTGTCCACTTGCCAACCAGGATAAGCCCTTGCCTGGTGCAGAAACTGGACCAGATCCCCCCGCCACATGTAACTGATTTGAGGACCCAGTGCTCCGTGAGGAGACTGCAGGAGGAGATTTTGTGCTGATGTGCCATGTTGCTTATCACTTAGCCAGATTTATGCCATTCAGTGCCATTTAAGAAGCTTGTTCATGTACTGTTGGGACACTGCTGGCTGTTACTGCCATATGATACATGTTTGTGTGTGTATAGATACCCATGCACTTGCACAAGGGTGAAGAAGGAAAAATCTACAGAGCAAAGCAGTAGTGTTTGAAGCAAGAATGGCAGTGAGGGACATTCCCGGCTCCAGGGATAACTTTTAGGGTCTGAAGGGCTTTTTTACTGTACGTGCTTCCTGCAGCTCAAGTTTTCCTATAATAGTGCAGTATGTGGCCAGATTGCACTTCTGTATTACACTTGTTAGTTTGCTGTATGTTTATATTTTAATTTTGAAGTCTGAGAAAGGTGATTAGTCTACTTTGCTAATGGATTACTGCCCATGTGCTACATTCAGACCCACAAGCCGGAGGGATCTCGTGGGTTGAGATTCCGTTTTTTAGGGCAGTGCGTTGTCAATGCATAAGAATTGTTATTTTTGCCATGGTTAGCCTCTTTTTCTTGTCTTTTTGCAGAGGATGGAAGTCTCCAGGTACTTTTCTCGTACAGGTATTGCAGATATTTCTAACAGTACAGCAGTATCCATTATGATGGATGGAGGGAACACAGGTTGGAATTTAGGTAGTTGGAAACGTTTGCACGTGCTTCAAAATGTGAATAGGTGTAACCAGTGGGGATCTTCACACTAAAATGAAAGGACCTGTGTAAACGAAAACAAGTATCTTTCATTCAGCTTCTATTTAACAAATTTTGTCTACTTTAATTGACTTTCCAAGGTTACTGCTTCTAGTCTACTCAGGTTGTTGTAGGTTGGTTTGTGCTTTCATTGCTGCTTTGAAGACTCTTTGCTTAGTTTTGTGGTATTTGAAGTAACTAAAGTTGCTAGTATTGTCTAAAACTGGCTTTCTAATGTCTGTTACTACAGCTTTTCCTCAGTTTTTCTCTCAGGATTGGCAATCTGATGCTTTTAGATATCTGGCTGGAAGACAAGAACTCAGGAAAAAAAAAAAAAGCTAAATATATCAAATACAGCCTCCCCCCTCAACCACAAGTAGATACTTCCCACAGAGAAAGAAAAATAGCCTTTAAAAATATAATTTTAAATCAAAACAGCCTTTGGAACGAGTTATAAAAACTTGCACGATTGCAACTTTCTCATTACAAAGCTAAGGAATCGAGTATTTAAAATGAAGATTCACTTGAATTGTTTGAGCCCCTTGAAAAACCTGGTTTTCTCTTCTGAAATAATTTATCATCACCTCAGAAGAGCAGTTGCACTCATTTGGGGAATTTGCCTTTGCCCAGTTCATTAGTTTTAGTTAAATTATTACCTCCCCAAGTACCTTGATATGTGTGGAGTTGTCCAAGGGGTGGTGTTGCACTGGTGGATGAGCTGGACCGTGGATGGTGGGAAGAAATAACACCCAGTGGTTTCCTTTATGTTCTGTGTTTCTGTGTGAGAAGAGGGTGCAGCTGGGAAGGTGCTGCCCCTTAGCCCCTTTTCCCTGCTGCCTCCAGGCAGGGAGAAGATGGGGTGGCTGCTGGGATAGCTGGGGGAGTGGCCCCTGCTGCAGGGGGTCTCTCAGGGCAGGGGCTTTCCTGAGCATATGGGAGATACACTGTTGTACAGGGTCAGCAGTTTCATGTTCCTGTCTATTTTTAATAAATTGGGAGAAAATTTATACCATTTTAGTATTCATCTCAGCTATTTAAATATGTGCACATGGCTCTCACCCTCTTGCATGTTTTTTTTCTAATTATAATTGGCTGACATGCTTTCTTCCTGGAAGCAACAGTTATTAATGTTTATCCTCCCAAGACTGAATGCCTCTGTTCATCTCCAAGTCACTCCAATTCCAAATTCATTTATCCAGTGTTGCTCTCTGCTGCTATAAGCAGTAAGGAGAAACACACCAGCCTCAGACTGAAACATATCAAAGGGAAGCAGTAAGATATCTGGGGTGTATCTTTGGGATACAACTTCATGAGAGGTACATTGGAACATGCTGACCAGTTGGGAAGAAAGTGACTGATTTACTCAAAGGAGTTTTGCAGTGAGGCTTTGCCCAAAGTGTGGGGGGAGCTCCCCAGGGGTTTGGTGCCTGCGTGTCTTCTCCCCCTCACCTTCCCTTCTGACTCAACTGACTCCAGCTTTTAAATTGGCCTTGGCTTCCTTCCTGCTAACCTATTCGGGAGAAGACACAGATTGCTGAAGGCATCTAGCGCTCTGACTTGCAGATCAACCACAAACTTGCGAAAGGAATGGCTTGTTATCTGCCTTAGCTGGGTAGCTTCTGATCCCTCTTCCCAGTTTGAACAAAATGCAAATACTTAGTTGTTTATGTTACTCAAAATAGAAAATGCTGTTAAAAGTATTCTTAAATGATATAGCTGGAAAAAATGAAGGCTAGAAAGATCTGGCTGTTTTCACAGCAATGAATTCTTCAGTGCCTGTAGCCCAGCTGGATGGCACAAATACCTGTTGGAACAACAGAGCCACTTGTCCTGAAGAAGCCTGCAGGGAAATTGAATGCCTGAAATGTGGGGAAATGGCATTTGGTGTCAGATTGTCTGCCAGGACAGAGAAGTCTGTCTGTAAGTACGTACATGAACCTGCTGTGCAGTCGGGGTTATCAGTGAAAAGAGAAGCTAAATTCCCTTTGGGCTCTCCTGAACTGCAGCAAGGATGCTCCCTCACTGTAGCCACATTGCCCAAAGACAGAATTGATGTCTGACCTAGGGAGCTGCTCATTAAAAGCTTGTTGCTCAGCAAGCTGTAGTGTTGCTTGCCTGAATCTCACTTACTCTGTAAATAAACCTCTGCCTTGACAGATGGGTCAGACCTGAACTCCTAATTGATGGGTTTGTATTCCTTCATGGGGTTGCACCTATTCAGAGAAACACAGCCTTGCCTAGGGTGTTAGTTTCCATAGCCGCTTCACTTTTGTGATCTGTTCAAGCAGGTTTAGATGGATTTCCTCCATTCCCCATGTCTTAATTGCATCATTCTTAACTGGAAGCTAATTTGGAGAAGTACAACTAAAATAAACATCCTGTCTCTTTTCTTGGAAATACAGATTCCTGTTTGCCAAACAGGTCTACAACCTTCCAGGTTAATGAGCTACTTTCTGATGCAGCGTGAGGGTAAAAGTCTCCTCTAGTTTGGTATCAGATGGAAAGTTCAGTAGATGGGGACATTTCCCGCTGAGGGGGCTCATAAATTTGTAGTGTGATGAACAGCATTGATACAGACATCTGTATCAGGCAGCTGTGTGTGGCATGGTACAGACTCAGCCATAGATATTTGAACACTGAAAACCCCTGCTTTATAAATCTTACTGTCATCAATTTACTCCTCTGTCTTTTTTTTTTTTTTAATGGAAAGTCTTTTTATAAAAAAATAAGACTATTTAGACAAATGATATTAAAAACCCAACAGGTAGAAATAAGATTGAATGGAACTCTCACTGTTGCTGGGATTAATCAATCTTCCTTTGCTCCATAAACATTTTTATTCTATCATTGTGCTTTTTTGCAAAGGGAATTGTCACAGAATTGTCAGAGTTGGAGGGAACCTCTAGAGATCGTCTACTCCAACTCCCCTGCAACTATTTATGAAAAAGTACTGTCTGTGTTAGATAATTCCAATAGTAAAGAGATCTTGGACTGTTAGTCCTCCTAACTGTGTGCTTTCAAACATTGTATTTCCCTAGACTGTGTCTATCTTATGGTACTCTTTTGAGATGTATCTTACGTATGTTCTGTAGAACAACCAGCTAATTGTGAAAGCTGTGGCGTTTGTAGGGCATTTGTACAGATCCAGCTGTCAAATGTGACAATGAGAAGGCAAATGTGGGCACGATTGCCCTCCTTTTTCATGCTTTGCACTAAAAGAAATACCACTCACATTTAGTACAGTGAGAGATGATAGACTTCAACTTGATTAAACAGAAAGACTTTTCCACTGAAAATTAGCTTCACTGGACGAAGGGGTAGGAAATGATGTGGGTAAGAAGACTATATTGACTTGAGTAATTTTATTCCAAACCTTCGTATTCCCTTTTGCTTCAGGAAGAACAGCAATGCCTGGTAAAGAGGAATTAATAGGGAAGCCTTATGTGGTGATGGCTCACTATTAGGGTTTCTCCTGCCTTTCCCTGAGTGGCTGAATCTGCCTCCAGGTGAAAGCAGCATTACTGAATGCCTTGCTGCTCTTGAGGAATGTGGCAAGTCAAAAATGGGGCGTTTAATACTGTACAGGAGACCAAATCTGAGCATGTTTGGTGGAGAAGTCCAACTTCACTCGGAATGAGTGGTGCCTCCCTGGAAGCCAGGCAAGTGGTGGGCAGTCTGGTACACATCTTCCTTTCACCTTTAAAGCCTAAACCGAATAGTAAGTTTTAGGATAAGCCTAAATAAATAAATCCATCCTGATTTCTGGTTCAGTGTCGATCAGGTGATGCTATGCTTGCCATGAAGATGTTATATTGTAGATTAACCTTGTGGGTTTATTCTGGTATGTATAACTGAATATGTTCCTCTGTTTGGATGAAACAAGTTTTGTCTGAGTTTACCACAGTTGACTCTGGCAAGTAGAGTGGCTTTGGCTTGTAATCGCTTTGACACCACAGTTCCACTGATTTTTAAAGAGTGTGGTTCTTAATGGGTTGAGGGAAAGCAACAGCTTTTGTTATATTGCTTAATCAAATGCTTGTTAAAATCCAGAGAGCTTCTCTGATAGCACTAGAGTACTAGTTTTATTTCAGTTATTCCTGAGCTTCTTAACAAGGGTGGAGAAAATGGAGTCCTTCAGCAAACATAACTGAACTGCCACCAAGTTCCAACTAAGCATTGATGAAAGCCTGACACTTTTTTTCACTGCTTTTGTTGGTCATCCATAGGCAGCCACCTACAGCCACCATTAGTTTTCCCTCAAGCACAGCTTGTTGGAGGTGCTGTAAGTGGCTACGCCCTTGTTCTCAGTGGTCACAGAGGAGAACATTTTTTACTCTTTTTTTTTATTATTTTTTTTTTTTTCTTTCCTTCTTTTGAACCTGTGGTAGGTTTTCATGGGCGTCTGAAGTCCTGCTCCAAGAGTTTGCAGCAGTTTAAAGTCTAATTACTCCCTGCCTCCTGGAGTGTTCAGACATAGCTTTAACTGTAGCCCAAAATACCATCTCAGAAACAAACGGGCTTATATACTAAGTCATAAAAGCTTCTTATAAGACATGATCATCCTACTGGGAGGAATAACTCAAATCCCAATTTAAAAAAAAAAAAAAAAACAAACAAAACCTAAAACTTTTGTCTTTATTTTTACTAAAAATAAACCTGTTGTTATACTTTCTACTTTTGGATTAAAAGGAATTTTTGTTGTTGTTGTTATGGACCAAATTTGCAAGTGAGTTACTTTGGCTTTTGCTTTCCTCTTTTCCTTTATCTGTATGTAAATAGCCATTTCAAGATAAGAACCACGTTGGGTTGGGGTTTTTTTGCAATGGAAGACTGATGTGACTGGAGAGTGCCTACTATTGCCCTTTTTTATATCATGCACAAATGGGTCATGTGGACCTTGACACATCATCTCTGCTGCTGAGTTGGGCACCTCCTTTCAGCTCAAGCACAACGCTGTTGGAGTTTGTGGTACTGCAGGACACTGCCAGGCTTAGAGACCCTCAGCTGGTGGAAGAGCGTTGTGGGGAGCAGCCATGGAGAGGTCATTATAGGTCTTACCATGGAAAAGGACTGTGAAACTTCCTGCCGAGGTATTTGAGATCTCAGTGTCTTTCTCGCTAATTTTAAACTTTAAGATATTTCTCATGGACTATTTATAGATTGGTTGGCTCTTCAAAGGCCCAGAGGGACTTCTTCTCTAGAGCAGGCCTGAAAAATTCTGCTGGGAACACTGGCAGGGGCCCAAGTCATTAATTTCTTATACTTGAATATACAACTCACTAAACAGGCTGGATCTTGCACAGATTTAATGCAGCTTCTTAGCTCAGACTGACCATGCTGGTGCTGAGGAAACTACCCAAAAGCCTTCAGAAACTCCAGTACCCCAAAATCTTTACCTTTTGAAAACTAGGCTACTGGGTTATTTCCTGAGTGAAGATCTTCTCTAGCTGTCATGCCCCCAAAAAAGTTAGGAGAAGGCAATATACATGCTCACAGACCAAGAACAACTTATTTTGGTGAATCAGTTTTCATACCCGATGCAATTATTTCTTTCTTGGTTTCTGTTCTGCTGCAAAACTTGCAGCATGGCTGGATCTGAGGTTTTGGAGCTCAGATAACCGTTTTGTGCTTGGTAGCGCGCATGCAGAGGTTTCATACCGGAAGCAAACACCTCTGTGTGGCAGGGATAAACATTGATAGGCAGAAAGAAATATAAAGAAATGGGTAGTTCTTTCTGTAAGGTCATTATAGAAGGGCTTATAGAGAAATACTTCAAGTTACTGACTGTACTTGGGTTAGGTAGGATTTTTTTGTCCTCCATGTAGGAGCCGCTCCCGTTTGATGTGAATGAGTTACCAAGCCCAGGCAGCTCCCCAAAGCAAAGGCAGGTAATTTGCCATATAATGCTTGTATAAATCTATTTCCAGATTGTATTATGAAACAGGATTGTGTACATTTTGACTTTAGTCATCCTCTGTCTTTTGTTTCATATCTTTCTTTTAATAGATACTGATATTCTTGTTCTGTTGTTCACCTCATTTGGGGCGTGTAACTGCATCAGCGGATAATTTAGAGTGAGTGAAATGGGAGGAATGAATACAGAGGATCTCATATCTCTTTTAATAGGATGTTTGCCTTCTGGGATCACAGTAACTGCTGCTGGAACTGTTTGTGACTAGCACTTTTGCTACATTTAGATCGTAAGCTTGACACTTGAATGAACCCTCATCTGCAGAGGTTTTTGCAGTGTCTTTGCCCTCAAAAGCACTCCAGGCTCTTAAGTCTCACACCTGGGAGGTATTTTGCAAGGGTTCATTAGGTGTGAGCAGTAGGCTTTGATTTATTTGATGGAAACATGGTTATGATGTGTAATGGGACTGAAAGCAATGAGAAGTCTCATCTTTTAGCAGCATCAAATGTGACATGGCAAATGTGCTGCCATTAGGAAATAGCAACAGGCATCCTTCGAGCTTGTTAAGATCTTGGCTGTCATTTTTATCTTTGACTAGAGCTGTGGCTTAGGGTACTGCAGGCGAGCTGCTGGGTCGTGCTGTCTTGTACAGAAACCATCAACAAATCTGTGGTGGTACCTCATTAAGGCTTTTGAGGTCTGGAGCATCTCTAGTGCCTGGGGGGGAGACCAGTCCCACAGTGTGGGGGTCTATTGTGGTGTCGGTATTGATGTATCTCTGCAGTGTGGGTAGGTGGTACCCAAACCAGCGCAGAGCCACAGGGGCAAGCACTTCCCCCTCTCCGCTCACATCTGTCCCGCTTCCTGCTTCCTTTTTGGCACTGCCCTGCAGCTTCTGTTAAATAAAAAAACTGAATCAATACAATGGTGTGCACCTCAGGGGAGGCTCAGGAAAGAGCTGGCAAGAGTGGAGATCGGTGACGGATATGTGCCTTTCAACAGCCCATGACATGTGCAGAGCTGTGGTGCGTTTTGCAGACAATCAGGGCCAGTTCCAGGCATTAGCAGGGTAGGGACCGACTCTGTTGACAATCCAGTGTTCGCTCTTTGGAGGACTTTTGGCTACACGAGGGATATTCCGGAAAGTTGATCTGAATTAATGTTTTAAAAGCAGATTTTTGAGTGTTAAGCCCTGTCTGGACTTGGATTTCAAATAGTCTCACTTTACTGTGACACTTCAGCTTAATAATATCTTAAAGCGGAGTAAGGACCACTGACTCAGAATTAAAACATCTTAATGCAGATTAACTAATTTACTTTAAATCTGTATCTCTTAGTTAACTTGGACTCCCTATGTCTCTGAGCAGGCACATCCAGGCTCCGGTGTCCTATAATGTGGCACTTCTTTGCCAAGCAGAAGACGCTTTTAAGTGAAGGACTTTGGTAGCCTAAAACTGCCTCCTCTTCACTTTTTCCCCTACTGGAAATAACCTTCCTCCCAGCTGAGGAACATACATTGTGCCTTATAATTAAAACCACCATTGCAATTAAAAACTATCTGCAAGAGACCCTGTGCACCACTTATAACTGGAAAATCCTGTGGAAAGACCTAGTGATGCTCTCAGTCTCTAATGCCTCGGTGACATATTTCACTGGCAGTCTCAATGCTGCTCTTCCTTTTATGTTTAAATCACAACCTATAACTTATACTTGACACAAGAGATAAAGCTTTTGCACTTATTTATATGTTGCTGTCTAGCCTTCTGGCAAAGTGCATAAAGCTAGTAATGTATTTTAAAGTACTATTACATGTAAATACTGTGGATAAAGCAAGAGTATTCGGTGATGCCTCCTATCCCCTCCTATGAAAAGATGATAAAACTTCTGCAAGGAAACTTAGGGAAGTTTCCTTCCAGTACAGAAATCAGCCATGGACTGCAAGTCTGACCAGCCCTGACTAGTAGGGCTGGTGTAGTGGCCGTGTGATTATTAGCTTCTGGTGTTCGGTAGTCTTGAAAACAAGGCCTGTTATTCATATAATGGAAAGAAAGGGGGGCACCTGGTCTGTTCTCTCTGCTCTTGTTGCCAAAGTGGCACAAAAATGCTGCATAACCTTTTACAGGCTGGTTAAGGTCCTGGTGTCATTCTGCTGTAATTTGTCTGTCTGATGTCAAATTCCCTTATTGTTTGACAGGCAAAACCCAATAAACTCGGAAAGATTTTCTAAGTTTACACCAGGGGCTGGGTGTTATTTCAGTTGTGTGACCAAAAAGCACCACCTTTTTTGGGTGACCCTCTCAAAGGCCTGTAGGAGAAAATATCCATCTGTCCCATGGAGAAGACAAATAACATCAGTCACTATAGTAACTCAAGTAAATGTTAATCATGCTAAATATAGTTCTCCCCTGGCACTGCGTTACGTAAAAATAACTTGTACATCAGCTCTTGAGCTTTCTGGGTGCTGTCCTGTCTGATTCCTGCACTAAGAACCTTGCAGGAATCCCACAACATTCCTTCTATTAATCTGGTTCATCCCCACCTGCACTAGTGAGAATCCAGTGCCACTCATTCACTAGCCACAGAGCTACCTCTTCCTATTGCAAGGCCAAATATAATTTTCTCTTCCAGGCTACATTAATTCTCAGTGTAGACAGAGCAAGTTGAATCCCTTTCTGAAAGTGGATTTTTGTTTCTGCCTGTTGCTGTGCCCAGCAAGGGGAATTTATTTGTGCCTAAACTTTCCCAAACTCCTTGCCTGGGCAGAAAGCTGAAGCACCCCAAATGTGTAGGAAGGATTAGAAACTTTTTTGGGCTATGATATTCTATAGGTGTTCTTTCAAGGTTATGCTGAGTGGTGGCAATCCTATTTGTCAGGTTGCTATCCCTGGTGCCACGTTGCTATTTCACCTGGTTATGGTGAAAAGCAACCTCAAGTTCTCTGTCAAAACCCGTGAAAGCACAGAGAGACCAAACTGCTCCGCTTGCTCCCAGGAAATAAGGCTAGCAAGGTACAGCACACGAATATTCTTTATTTAAAGCTCCACCGTCCTGCGTTTGCAAACAGCATCCATGCAGTTAGAAGCCACTTGCTGGGGGGGAGCTGTTTGCCACAGGTTACAAGGTTAATGGAACAGAAAGGGACAATTTGTGTTGAAAACAAAAATATGTATCACAAGCCACATCTACCGAAGCCAAACTTGTGTACTCTAGGGCAGAACAGATTCTGGCACATACAAAAAGCACCAATCACAGAATTGCAAAACTAATATTAAAGTAGAACTTAACAATCCACCTAATGACAATATCAAGGAAAGGAAAAGACGAACTGAAAAATTCCTGGTGTGCTTTGTAATCTGAAAAATAACAAACTACCCTTTAAAAGCATGTGCTTGGGAATAAATAATTGATGTCTATTCATTAGCAGCATGTGCATCCATGGCTTTGATTTCATCCACTAACATAACCTCAGCAACAGCCTCACTTCATGGGTTTATCTTCTGTTTGAAAACATTTGGTGTTATTTGGGTTATTACTACAATTGTGACCTAAGTATAAAAAAAAAAAAAACAACAAACAAACCAAAAAAAGAAGACCTAGGTTGTGCAGTAATGCATGAGGATGGAGAAGCTTTTGTTAATGTTGCAAAGTAAAAATTAACCCATCCACATCCCTGGCAGGAAAAGACAGTTTACAGTCACTTGTAAAAATCAATATCTCTCTGAAACAGGGACTCTTGTAACGATGTGCACAGAGTGCTTGTGGTGGTGAGGAGGTGGAGAGGGAGACCAGTCTGGAGGAGTGGGTGGGCTGGGCTGTGCCAGCCCCATGGCTGGCTAATGCCCTCTGACTCCAGGAGGGCACATGAGGGGCTTCAGTCCTTGGCTTTTGATGTATTCAAGGATGTTTTGCAGGCTCAGTGGGGGAAGAGGAGATGCAGGGGCTTGCATCATCCCTGGGAGGCTGTTTGAAGATGTCCAGAGTGGGCTGACTAGGGGATGTGCTGAGCCTGTGAAGGTTTTGGAGGAGTTGTTGCTCAGTACTGCTGTCTCTTAAATGCAATACACGGTTTGAAGGTTGTCGATGGTCTGATCTGATGGGCTTGATGTTTTACTTCCAGGAAAGAATTGCAGGCAGATTCTTGCATCCTCGCTCCTGGTCAGCTGCAGCTGGGGACTGTGCTGAAGTCCTTAGTGCTTCGCTTATTCCTGGAAGTGATACATGTCCACTTGTGTAGGGAAAGATCTAACATGGGCAATTTGAAACGGATCCAACTCATGCAGGCATCAAAAAAATCTGATTAACTTTTTCTCCCACTTCACCCTTTCACCCAGACCTCTGCATTCCCTGGTTGTGGCTTGGCCAGTACAAGGTAACTAACTAAAGTGCTGCCATGCCAGTTTTGGATATTCACTGTGGCAGCCCTGTGGACATACTTCAGTGTGAAATGCACCTGAAAGACTGCACTTCCCTGTGGTTTGGGATGCGATAAGTGATTCTCCACAGAATCATAGAATCATATAGGTTGCTATTTCACATTTTCCTTCCCGTTGGAGATGACAAATATTGTCATAATATTGGGATTGTACTCAGAGCTAATGAGAGTGAAGGTTGCTTGGGTTTGTTTGTTTTTAATTCTTCTTCCAGCTGTACTTCTGAGGCTTTGCAATGCTTTTCTGTTTGTAGACGATACCATCTGTCACTTCAGTTCCCAGAGATGGTCCAGGAGGAAGATCCCGTAGAGTGTCCCCAGCCAGCTTTCCTGATGGGGTCACTGGGATTATTTTGGGTAAAAATACGCTGTAGCTACTACTGCTTGATGCTGTGGGGTTTCATCTGGTATCGATGAATGCAGCTGCTCTGCTTGCAGCCTGGCCCTTTTGGCTCCACAAATCCTCAGATAACCACCCCGCTTCTCAAAAGAGATGGAATCGCTCCTGCTGTTAACTCGTACAAACCAGTGGATTTCCAGAGGTGAGGGCTTCACCCAACGGTGTCCTGAATATTCAAGAGGTGTTTGTTTGCCGGGTGTTACAAGGAGACTATTCTTTGGTCCAATAACTTTGCAAGCTGATAATTTAAAAACCAAAAATCCTGACAGCACTTGGTTTCTCAAGCTTCAGCTGCAATTTCTACACTTTGAGACATATTCAAGAACTTTATATTTTAGTAGAGCTTTAATTTGTAGCTGAAGCTGTTCATAATCTATTCAGGTTTGTATTGAATATCCAAGTGAGACTTTAAGGTACAGCATAATCCAAACCAGAGAGAAACCGTCTGCAAGTTTGATTGTTTTTCTTCTGGAGAATATCCTGTTTGCTGCCCCCCTTTGTGTCCCGATTGTTTCTTGGAGCTATTTTGCAGCAAAGTGCTCTGAATCTCTGTCTTCTTCTGGTTGAGCTTGGGGTTCTGTGTTTGGTTGGGTTTTGGCAGAGGGTCTTTAGGGTTTTTTGAAAATTACTTTTTAATACCGTCCTCTAGAGGCATCTGGTTTTGGGGGTTTTTTTGTTTGTTTAGGTTTTATTTTATTTTGTTTTCTTCCAAAAGTCCCATAAAACAACTGGTGCTTGATTAGGGAAGAGACTTTGAGAAACAGGAAAATGGCTTACTGGTGATGCCAACCTCTGAGGAAGCAAACAGGCAAGTTTTCATCAGAAACAAAGCCACAAGGCGAAGTTGTTTGGCAAAACTCTTGCATCTGGACACAAACTCCCCAAACAGAGTGGCAGCCGGTGGCGTTAGCTCAGCAGCCTGGCTCAGGTGCTGTAGTGGGCCACCAGCACGGCTTGTTTGGCTGCCGGGGTGTCTCGCAGAGGCGGCTGTGGGCTCTCAGCCGAGGGGTTCCTGGCCGAGACAGCCACCGTGGGGCCACTGTCACCCACTGCCCGCTGCAGTGCCCTGCCAGACCTGGACCAGGACTTATTGCTGGAGTTCACCGATGTTTTGTTGCATCTCAGCAGCGCCAAAAAGCACCTGTAAAACTATCACACACATGCAGAAAACAGCAAGTTAGCAGGGTTTTCTCTATTTTTAAGACAAGCTTCATCTGATGGTCTTTTTGTATTGAAGTTCCTGGACTAGTCCTGAAAAAACACGGATGTAATAACGTTTTGTATTAGAAACTGAATTGCTCTGTAGAAAACAGTATGTCCTTGTGCTTAGTGGGAGCTTACGCTGAGGTCATGGTCTTTATAAGCTAAGGTGGGATGGGCTCCCTGGGAGCAGGAGCTGGGGAAAGAGATGCCTGCCTCTTTCCTTCATCTGGGCACACAAACCAGACACATCAATGAAAGAAGAAAACCAAGGAAAAGAAAAGTAGTCATTTTGGCCAGTGTTTCATGAACAAGGTTAGCACCATTGCAACTTTTGGGTACTACAGGGGACAGGTGAAGTGCTAAAATCCAGAAGGTGCACTGCACTGGCTTTGCTTGCACACTGGGTGCTGTATTTATTTTGGGGTAGTTGGCCTTTTAAATTCATTTTTAGATTCATTTATATTCTCAGTGTCCCTCTGTTAAAAAGCATGGAGAGGGGAGAGAGCCAGAAATGAAGTTTTCAGAGAGGACTGTAACAGTCATCCCGTGGTTTTATTTAATACAAATATTACTGACTGTATTGTAAGATGGAGAATAGAAAGGCCTAAATGCTTTTCAGCCTATTTTGGGGTCTGTAGGTGCCTGTTACCTGACTGAGCTGGCCACATGCTCAGATATCGATGCCATCAGTCTGCTGTGGGGCAGAGGTTTGGGGAAGCTCTGACAGCCTGCTGATGCTAGCCTGCAGCCCGGCTGTTGATAAATCCCCTTACTGAAAGCGTGGTGGGGATTGAGCTAATTGAATTGCCAATGGAAGAGATGTTGGCTGGTTTGATTTGTGTTCCACTAGGGAAAAGATGAGCAGCTGTTTTTTAACTGGTTTAAGCTGGTTTAAGCTCTCAGATGGGGGTTGGTTTGGCATCGAGGGATGTTTTTGGTTATCTGGCATCACACATAGTGTACCTGAGAGCAGGGGGAGGCTCTTGCATGAAGTTAAGGGAAATGCCTGTAGCAGAAGAAATACGTATTTTTAGATCTTACAGATTGTCTTTATGGCCTCCTTACAACTGCACGGTCAAATACTGATAGCTGATCTCTCTAGTGTCAAGAGAGTCCAAACCAACTTTAGTGGTGACTCCCTGTACAACACAGCTGATAGCAACAAGCTCTGACAACTCTTGCTATTTACAGCCAAGGGAAAAATCATGCTGCTTTTTGTTGGCAGAGCTGCTTGCTAGGGAAAATGGCTTTTGAGAAGTTTCACACAATTTTTGCATCAGCTGAAAGGCCCTCTTTTAATGGGAAACTGAAGTTTCACAGGAATTACAAACTTCCTTTGTACAAGAAAGTAATTATATTTTTTTTTCATTTAATTCCATTATATATAATATGTGTATATATTTTATTAAAATGTCTATTTTTCTGGGTTTTTCTTTCCCTCCTCCCCTTGTGGTTAAGTTTGTGTGGGTGTCTGAGGCCCTTATCAGCCATGTTTCTGTAGTTCTTTAATTCCCAGGAAATTTCTCTTATAGTATAAGTCTCTTTTTAAATCTGTTTAACCTTCACCTACCCCTTGTCTGGAGGTACTCGATGTAAACGTTATTTTATCTGACCTGTTCTCTGATTTTTATCCAGACTGGTCAGAGACTTCTGAACATTTACCAAAGCTGAGGGAAGCCTGGATGTAGGATTGGTTTAGAAATACTTTGAAATTCGAAGGAAATGAAAGCTGCATCAGTTAACAAGATGTCTCTTATAGATTTCCATAGCGTCTGGAAAACTGTCTGTATTGAGCATGGTTATCTGGACGACCAGCAACTCCTGCTTGCACTGTAAATCTGTTTGTGCCCGGCCACCAGGAGGGTGGGTGCAGTGCTTATCCCAGTCTTTTCTCAGCCCTGAGTTTTCAAAATGCCCCAGGAATATTCAGTAAATCAAAAAGGCAATGGGAACACCGCTGGACCCACCCCACTTTGGGTGTAAGGGCAAGGGGGTGATTCTCATGCAGGTCTCCCAGTATCATCCAGGCTGTAGCTCCCTGGGTGCTGGACTGCTGTCAGCAGATGGACTTTCCTACAAGAGCCCCTGCTGCCAAGAGCTGGGCTGGCTCCCATGCTCATCAGCATAGCTGGCTGCTATCCCAGGGGCAGCTGACAGTCACTCAGCGGTCAAGAAAACCCCCTTCAAGGAAACCAGGAATACAACATCTGGGATCAGTTAGGTGATCCAGCAGCCAAAAAAGGTCAGACAACATTTATGTATAAATAAACACTGGCAGTTTGAATGCTGCATGAACAAAATACCCTAGTTCTTGGAAGTTCCTCTTGTGACTGTAGTTGTGGAGCTTAACTTAGAGATATGAAAAACATTGACCTGCAGTGCTAGACAGGAAAAGCAGGTGTGAGAACATGGATGGGATGGAGAGGGCAGTGGAGGTAAAAAAAAAAAAATTGTGCTGAAACATAACCTGAGACAAAACAGGTTAACTCATTTAATTTTCCTGTGTGGTTTGTGGTTGGTTTGTTTTTTTGGTTTGGGGGGTTTTGTTGCACGGCTTGCTAAGGAATAAATCTCACTTTATCCTGCTCTGCTCATCCTTCCTCTCTGCACACAGCTCACTTTGGAACCAGTTTTGGAGCCAGATTTAACAGAGGAATTAGCAGTGCCACTTTCCTGGATGAGTTTTACGAAGAGAGGCAACTGGATGCAGATGGCAGAACTGGGAAGAAAAAGCAGAGTAAGCAGGAAGGATCTTACAGTCCACCAAGGAGCATGCTGTGGAGCCTGTCTTTCCATGGCTCTGATGCTTGTGGAGCAGCCTCTGGGCAGGCACTTGGGGGGTGTCCCTTGCACAGGGGTGGGCACAGCCCCTTGTGCTTGCACAGGAGCTGGAGGAGCAGCAAGCTTCTCTGTTCAGGGAGCAAAGCTGGCACCAATAGCAGAAAAGCTCAGGTATTTAGTATGAAGAATTTTACATGTGTGAAACTTCAAAACAACCTGTGTCAGCATTTTCTGACGAGGTGCTTCTACTGGCTCCTCTCTTGACTATAGTGAAACCTGGAGTATTGAATTCTTGGTGGTCTGTACCGAATATAGAAGCATGAACACTGATGGCTGCTAAAACACTGACAAAGCAATTAAAAACAAATGGCAGCCAGTATAAAAAAAAAAAAAAAAAGGCAAACTAAAGTTTGTACATAACCCTAGTAAAATCTTAAGGGGGACGTGTTTGACATGGATAAACCCAGTTTAATTTCTGCCTGCCTGCTGCCTCCAAGCAATCTATTTAGCAAAAAAGTTTAATTAAGAAAGCACCTGAAGAAAAGATAACTCCTCACCATCTGTGTCTCTTTTAGAGCCCAAGCCCAAGAACATGTTAAGATTACCCTCTGGTTTTTCAACTGCTGCTCTTGACTTAACTGGGGTTGAAGGGATGCAGAGTTATCTTTGCAGGATGGAGGCTCTGGCCTTGGGAATGGCTCAGGTGCAGAGCGAACTGGGGAACAGCGAGTCAGCCAGACAACTTCTTCTTGCCTCTGCCATGGGATTTGGGCTGAGATGGCAGTTACCAGTCACCATAATTAGCTCAGGGCTTCTGTCTCTCCCCTGGGTACCAGGATGGACAGGCTGACTGCCTCTTGGCTCTGGCTGGTTGCTGCTCCTGGGCTTGGGAGCAAGGCTTAGGGCTGCGGGAAGCACAGGGAAGCACTGGCAGCCCTGGGTCTGCCTTCCAACTTTTCCCCTGGTAAAGAGTGGTAAAGTCTCTTCAGTGTTTCAGGCAGCTTCATGGGAGAATTTATTTAAAAAAAAAATAAATAATAAAGGAGAAGGGAAAGAATTGTTTGTGTCACAGAGAAGAAGTCAAGGAATTCTGCAGGAGGCTGAGCATGAGCAGAGAAAGCAATGTACTCCCCGAGCTGTTAGTGTCAGGGAGTAGAGCTGATGGACGGCGTGAAAGAAATGTTTTACTGACTGGGAATTTCTCACACCCTGGTAAAAACACCTGCAGTTACTGCCAGGCTTCAAATCAGTCCCTTACTGTCATTATTTGTTTTCAAGGGAGTGATTTACTGCCTGTGCTTCCTAACAGCTTCCAAAAATTAATTACAGTAGATTTGCTGTATTCAGATAAAAAAAAATATCCACCTGCTGTAACATCAGGAATGCCGAGATCAATGAAATGTGCCTGACTTAAGTGGGCTGATGGAGCTGAAGGTGGTTGAGGGACTGAACGAGCTCTGATGCTCTCTGCTTTTTCCCTGTAGATCTCTGTTCAACCCCCCCCTTCCTCTTCTGAGCTCATATTCTCTGTCCCTATGCAAGGGGCTACCCTGGCTCCTGCCCGTTGTGTGCTGCGCATCACCTTGATGTGGAAGTGTTCAAAGCCAGGCAGAATGGGGCTTCCAGAAGTCTGGTCCATGTCCAGAAGGTCTGGTCCAGAAGTCTGGTCTGTGACAGGGGACATTCAAACTAGGTGATCTTTAAGGTCCCTTCCAACCTGAACCAATCTATGATTCATGAGCAGCGTCATATTTTCTTAGCTCTCATAAGAAAATGTAGCCTACCAGGAGGGGAAAGGGGAAGGTTTCATGATTTTGAACCCTTTCTCCTGCTGGATTATGAGTTTTCCCCTTGCTGGATGTGGGACTACAGCTGGGACCAGCACAAGGTCCTCCACCTGCCTACCTGTCAGGAAGGGCTCATGTTTTACCTAGTAGGGTACCCAGGGGGGTTAGAAGTATAAATTGGGAGAGAGAAAGTTGATGTTGCAAATAAGAGGTGTTACTGTGGGCAACGTGCTGTGCTGGAACATGGTGTAGGGAAGGAAAGGCTCACATCCTTACAAAACTTCATGTATCTGAATCAATTTCAGACTGTCTGATGCCTTCATGCTTGCTGGAACATGGATTTCTTCTCTGTTTTGAACATGCTGTTCATCAAATTGTGTAGGGGAAAGGAAGGACTCATTAGTTGTTATTTGGACATGTGGAAAGTTGGTTATTTAGCTTCCAAAAGTCCAGATTTGTCAATTAAATTTGCCCCCTGTAGCTCTTTTTCTGTGCTTCCCTCTTGTGGCTTTTCAGTGACGTGACCAATGCACTCCTTATTTCCCCTCATTATTCCTTTACTTCTTGCGTCCATTGAATCGGAGTAAACATAAGGATAACATTTTACTTACCTGTTTGTTCAGAAATATGTAGATGATGGGGTTGTAGACTGTGCTGCTTTTGGCAAGGATGGATGGGATGATGCTGGCTGCAGGGGTGATGAGACCAGGTTTCCCAAACGTGGCTATAAGCGCCACAGTCGCATACGGCAGCCAGCAAAGGAGAAAGCAAATTACCATCACCACCACCATGATCAGGACGCGCTGCTCCCGGGTCCGACCTGTCCCCTTACTGATGCCACTCACCTGGGTGAGAGAGAGGCACAAACACACTATTAGCAGTACTCGTACTGGGAGCAAATGGTGATGTGTGGGAGCTCCTGGAGGGGTCATACAAGGGGCAGAGTTGGCAGTGTCATCTGAAATGTTGTCGTCTGCAACGTGAGCAGGGTTTGTGTGTTTTGTCCCAAAAATGTGTATATGATGCTTCAAATAGGATTAGCAATAGCACCGTTTCTCTAGAATAGCCTTCTCCAGCTTCCTCTAAGCCACAGCATTTGATGTGAGTATCTTGGGCAGGAGGGAAGAAGGGGGGGAACTGCCCTGGTCTAACTGGTCCTGGAGGACGGTTGACCCAGTGCTACCAGAAGCACTGCTTGCATGAGTCCTACCAACAGTGATGCACCCAGCCAAGGATGAAATGCTGTGGACCCAGAGGCTACTGGGGCAGGACAGGAGACCGACAAGAACATGAAGAACAAGCATTTGAAAGAAATTTCTTCCCTGAATCCATTGGAAAAGTCAGCAGTGGAATTAAGCTGATTTACAACAGGCTGGTAAGTAAATCATACTGTATATAAATACTGCTGTCTTATGCCTCACCCTTGTTTCCTAGTTTTCAGTACATTTTTCTGATTGCTGTGTAATGCCTGCACTACAAAGTGCTGCAGTAAGCATGAGAAACTAATGATTACAACCAGTTTTATGGGGAATCAGTGGGATGTATTTGTGTTCTGGAAGTCACCTTGAGACTAATTAAAAAACAAACCAAAACTGTTCAAAAAGTAGAACATATCTGTAATTGCCTGCTGAGGGAACTCTAATATTGAGTACTTTATAAATATCCTGTTAATGTGCAAATGAAATCTTTTATGACACTTGTCCATGATTTAACAGAAGAAAAAAAAAAGTGGTATTTGCCATAAGGCAAATAAAGTTGTTAATCAAAACATTGCCATTAGTGAGAGGTGAATATTTCACTCGGAGACACCCGCAGGCATCGATAGCTCAGATTTATTCACAGACATCTCATAGAGAAAGCTTGCATTTATCTTCTTGTATTTCATGGAGCTGATTCTGTATGACATTATCCCTGTGCTTGGGGTTTTTGAAAGTCTTCCCCAACTTAGTATAAAACTTTACAAGATGCTCAGGCTGAGGGATGAAGTAGAAGCAGCTGGATTGGAGCAAATGGGGACGGGGATGGAAATAGAAGAGGAGAGTTGTATTTTGCACCATGTGTGCTTGATTTTGAGGCTCCTGAGAAGAGGAACTGAAAGGCATTGGCAGATGGCTGCCAGAATCCTTTATCCACCCACAAAATCCCCAATTTTTTTTGCCTTCCTGAGGCCCTCCTGTCCTCTCTCTCATGCCAGAAGACACCTGGGGCGGGTGGTGAGCAATGCCTTACAAGTGGTGCGCTTTGAGGAAAACAAGAAGCTCCTTGTTTTCTATTGATTTCTATTGATTTTAGAAAAGACAGCCCAACAGTCCTTTCCTCTTTCTTCAGGTAAGGTCAGAGAAGACAAATGTTTACTGAATGTTTTCCAGATCAAAATCAGCCTGGTCTGAGGCTGGGTGTGAGAGGAGGACTCTGGAGATATTTCCTACCTAATAACCTTCAGCAGAGCTCAGGCACAGGGCAGAGGGTGTACTGCTTGGCCTCTGAATATCCTGATGCTGTGTGACACAACTAAAAGGGGAGAAAAAGCTGCTTTTCATCACTGGGCTGAGCATTGAAATAAAAGCTAGTTGGGTAATTCTGATGGCACATGGTCTACCAACACAACGTACCTTCTCATGCAAATCTATTATCATGTATTACTCTTGTTACTTTTTAAGTATTTTCTCTTATCCTTAAAAAAATAAACACTTGCAGTTCTCAAACTGATGCTGGCAGGGAATGGCTTTGTGGGTAAGCAAGGGAAGGTTTTAATTTCCTTTCCTGCAGTAGGAAATTATTATTTTCATCCTATAAGGCCAGAAACTTTGAATATCCTCCCTCTTCTGTAATTTTCCTTGAAGCACTTTGCTTTCAATTCTGAGGCTTCCCTGCTCAGTCAAGGAAACGCGAGACCTTGATATTAATATTCAAGACAGACGCAGAAAACTTTTGCAAAACTAAAACCCAACAACCTTGAAATGTTGCTAGCACATCATCGGCACATGGTGCCATGGTTTATACCACACAATTCCAGGGCTGTGCCTGGACTTTCATCATCAGATTGACTTCTGTAGCTGGAGAGGAGCTTGTGTGATGCTGACAAGTGATGCTGTGGGCTATTTTAATTTTTTGTCTTCATAACTTCCAGGGAAAGTAAAGCACAAGTCTGGCTCAGGCAGCTTGTCCATGGTTGCTGGCCTATAGAAGGCGTAAAGTCAGGCCATGTTGTTTCTGGCTGAGGGCTCACAGCAGAGATGCTGCTGCAGGAATTTAGCACAGGGTTACCCTGCCAGTGCACTGAGCCGCTGTAGTGTCTTTCACTGCTGGTTTGGTCAAAAATCTCTATCTGCTGTGTGAGAAATAAAAAAAGCCCACCTCGCTATTTCTGTAGGTTTCAGTACAGAAAATGCCCACAAAAAATGTGCTCTTACAGCTCTATGTTTTCTTTTCTAGAAATTGAGTCCCTGTTTCTTCTAAAAATTATATTCTCAGTTTTCTAAAATTTATGATGCCTCTGTATCCCTCATTCCATATGTTGCATGCGTGGTCCAGTGTGCTGAGTTAGCAGGATTGAGGGATTCACTTCCAGTGTAGTTGGAGGCTCTGGTCACATCTTGTTCTTATGATGACATTTCCACATGCTTCCCATAGGTGTTAATCTTGACAGGAAAACCAGCAAAAAGGTCCTGATCACATTTCTCCTGGGCTCTGTTCAGCATTCAGTCCCTGCCACGGGCAGCTAGTAAAGGCTGATGTTGGGAACATCACCGAGTATTGAAAAGATGGTTTCCCAATGGGCGGGAGTCACATTCCATGACAACTTACGTGAGCAGAAAGAAGGCTAATGTACCAGAAATGTTACTGTGCATTCATTCCTGCATGTAAGCTGTCCTTTTTGTCAAAACAGTCTTCACTGTGCCCTTTCCAGCTAAAACTCAGCTGAAGCTTGATCACAATGATGTCAAACACTGGGGCCAATAAAGCATTTTAATGACATCTATTTTATAGGCATTTCTGTACGAGCTTAATGCAACCCATGACTTTGCAGGTTTGCCTGTTTGCCTCTGCCTGGGTCTTTATAAACCATGATGCGCCTCTGCTGAGTATCACCTTCTGCTATTAGACTGGATCCATGGTGAAGATGGCCATGGATACAGGAGGACAATCCCCGTGCTGAGGTCTATCATTTAATAGCTACGTTACTTTTTGTTTTCTACTACAGAGAATCACCTCTAGATGGTGATTCAGCCTGCAGAAGCGATTCATTTGCTTCTCTTAGTTTTTTTTAATTGACCGTAATTAGTCAGTGGTACACTCATCCTCAGAATCACAGAATTATATGGGGTTGGAAGGGACCTCTGGAGATCATCTAGTCCAACCCCCATGTCAAAGCAGGTCATCCTCCTAGTGTAGGACAGGAATGCTCTCAAATACAGTGTCCATGTGGTGTGGCATTGGCTGTCACGGACAGGAGAAGGACATGTGTGGCATTGGCTGTCATGGACATGGATGAGAGAACACGGCAACAAACAGTAAGACCAGGTTTAAATAGAGTTCACTGTGGACACAGCAAATTCCTGGTTGATATTGCTGACACACACTGTGCAGAAATAACAGAGTCATCACATTGCTAGGAAAGTAAAGTATGTTTTTTCAGCAATGCATATGGGATTGCTCAGTAACATTCAGGACAGGAGAGCACAGCTGAGTACACCCAGGCTCACCTGGGAGGTTTAGACACAAAGCTCCCCCTGGGATTAATTCCTAAATCCCCAGGCTGATCTGAGAATCTCAGCTGAGTAACTGACTATGTTTTCCCCTGTTTGTTTTTTTTTGTTTGTTTTTTTGGGGGGGTGTGTGGTTTTTTTTTGTGACGCCACCATAGCATTTAGAGCTTGGGGAGCTGACAAGGATAGTCACAGGACTAGGAGGATGATCCTATAGAGGAGGTGGAATAAAGTGAGATAGAGGGGGGAAAAAAAGCCTTGACCAAAGTGGGTATGCGGTGGCCTGAGCGCACCAGCTGAGGCCCCTGGCTTACATGAGCAAAACTGATCTATTTCTCTAAAACAGGCAGCACAGACACCCTGGAGCTGTGGCAGCAGCTGAACCACCTTCAGACATCACTGACTGTGCATCAAGAAGTAGAGCCTGAGAGCTATGAAATCAGATTTGCCCCGTTACACTCTGCCCTGGTGAATTAATTAATAGCTGCAGTTATTTGAATAGATACTAGAGAACCAGACTACAACTTGAGAAAGTTGCAATTAAATTTCTTTGCCTGTACATTAAAGGCCAATCCAATTTCTTCTGAAGTGGATGTGAGGTTTCTTGATGGTCCCTGCACGTCAGTGTATGCCCTACTTTTAAGAATTGATTAATGTAGGTAGCGGGTCTGCAGTAGATGGATGCTTCAGGGGATCCTCTCCAGCCCTTTGAAGTGTTACTGTGCCGTCTCTGTTCCTGCTTGGTGCTCATAACTCAGGTCAGGAGTTCCATGGGCATGCACATCAGTATGCCTATGTTTCGCTTGGAAAGAGCTATGAGGTGCCTAAAATGACATCAGGTGTATCCTGTGCACAAAGCAGGCTGCCAGGGGAGCCTGGCAAGCAGGGCCAGGAGGTCCAGAGTCCATGAGACCTCTTGGGATGCGAATAGCCTACCTCTGCAAGCATGGGCTTGCTTAGCAAAGGCTGAGCTAAAAGAAATGGAAGCCCAGCAGAAAGCTTCAAAAAGTCAACATGGTGCTTAGAGAAAGGGAAAAAAGTTACCATCAAAAACTATTGCTGGGGCTTACCAAGAATCCCCTTGAAGCTCTGAGACACTGGGCAGTGATGCAGTGGCTGATTTTACAATAGCTCATGTGTGGTCTCTCCTAATAATGGAAGAACTTTCTCTTGGAGAGGAAATACTGATGTTTATCAAGGAAAATAAATGGCTGATCCAGAAATGTTGCAAGATCAGGCTAGATTTTAATTTTAAGGAAGTTTTTTCTATCCTTCTTAATGTTCGAGTCTTTGAATCATGCTTAAAATCTTCTCATTGCAATCATAAAACCTAGAAGCGTTACCCGTGTTCATAATGAAATTATTTTCACATAATCTTTGATTCAGAGCTTAGGCTTTCTTAAAATTCCCATGCATTCAGTGCCTTGGTGTGAAAACAAGAGTGAGAAAAGCCTGTTGCCAACTCTATGCTGTTTTTCCCAATTTAATGCTTGTCCACAAGAGGAGTGCTTTGCTCCTGGCAGACCTTGTGCTTTTACTCCATAAAACAGACATCAATGGAACAGGTTTGAGCCCAGCAGGTCATACTGCAGCACAACACAGGCAGAGACAGGGAAGAATGAAACAGGAGACAGGACCTGAGGCAAAAAAAAGCAGCAACAATGCTGGTTTGTCACTTGGAAACTTCTGCTTCTCTGATTTCCTGGAGTGCTGCTTACCTGCTCTAGATCTAGTGAACTGACATCTTGTGAGGCTTAGCAGTGTCATTGTCCTGGTGACAAAATCCCAGATTCCTTCATCTAAGTCAAAGACAAACTTTTTCTAGCACCCTTGCACTAAGCAAGCTCCCAGCTGGCTGGGTTTGTTGGGGTTCAGGTCTTTCCTATTTACAAGAGGGCAGCTACCAAAGCCCTCTGAGGTTTATATATATATTAATACATACTAGTTCTTTGATTGTGTGAGTCCTTGTAGAAGCCGTGAAACAGAAGAGGTTTCTCAGTTCTCTGCAAGTCAGAGAGAACACACCACGACTGCCTTCTGCTGTCGGTGAAACTGGGAGGCTCTTCTGGCTCCTGCTGCAGCCTGAGGAAACCTGAGCCAGTGGTGGGGAGCAGAGATGGAAACTCATTTTACATAGTTGGTACTAGTTTCAGGAGCAAAAAATGCAATTATTCTCCAGGTTGGGAAACGGTCCTTAGGATTTCCAGGAAGGGAGCAAGCATGTCTGCTGGTAATGGGTGGTGGGCTAAGGAGACTCTTGTAGCAGTTGCACATTTCTTCCATGACCACAACATTCTTGGCACCTGGTTTCTTGCCTGGGACTAGGTGTAATTTTATGGATAGCAGAACACCTTATGCACAGGGAGGACTAAAACATCTGTAAGAAATTGCCTTTGCCTCAAACTGCTAATTAATTTCAACCAGAATCCCATCCCTTTGTTTTGGTATTTGTTTGTTGGGGTTTTTTTTGTTGTTGTTTTTTGTAAAAGTGATGTAGCCTGAGGGAGCTGAGCCATGTGCTAGGATTTGCTTAGAAGGTGCTCTGCTTTTCCTGCCCAAGGGAAAGGTCTCACCTGCACTGCCCCTGTGCCCACTTCTTGCCCAAGCAGAGATTTAAGAGCAAATGTCTATGAATTACACCACTAAGAGATGGCACCCTCTCTTCTAAGGGCATGTGGAAATGCAAAGTGAATACATTTACATTATTGAAGCTTGATGACAGTTGATGTAAAGGATCTATTTTTCCAGCTAGGTGTTTCCTTTTCCCTGTTTGTTTTCCTTTCACTCCCTCAGGCACAGATTTGGGCTGACTTGAGCATCCTGTGGCTTTTGGAGTGCTGTAGAGACTTCCACCTCACTTGGCTGTGCTACACAGGAAGGGAACCAGGTGACAAATGTTATGACCATGCATGACATGCAGAATGTCTTGTGCTCCCCAACCCCACTAATATTTATGCATCAACTTGTATTTAAAAACACACAACTCCAACCTTAAAGGTTACCTACATGAGGTGGGTTTATACCAGAACATCCTATCTTTGCCTGTTCATGTGAAGGGGACACTAACAGTTCCTTTTTTTAGTGGGTCCAAGTAAAACTTTTGACCCTTGGGGTGTGCTCTTGGTGCTGCCCAGCCCTAAGATTCTGGTGAAGATTTGCATCTGCAAATCATCTTTTCTTCCAAGACATGAAGGCTGTGGAAAATCTCCCATGGTAAGTGTATTAACAAGAATGACACTGTGGAAGTTTGGCCAAAACCACTTGAAACTGGCTGTAAGCAAAAGAAGGTGGTCTCAGGCTTCATCCTGTTGGAAGGGGATCGTGCAGCCCCTGCAGGGACCTTCCTTGCGTGGGCAGAGGGACCTGGCCCCACTGTTGCTGATTGCTTTCTGGAAGCTGCCGTTTCCAATATTAACACAGACCTCTGCTGCAGCTTGTGAGAGGCAAGAGGGGAGAAAGAGAAGAAGAAATCCATTTCCATCCACTGCTCCGACATCTTTCACCTCTTCTATAGTAGTTTTTCCTCATCTCTCACAAGGTTTGGAAGGTGCCAGGTGAGTAATATTAAGGGCCTTGTGCTGTGCAAGGGAGAGACCTCTGTGGCTTGGACATGTCCTTGGACATGCTCACAGCATCCTCTGACACTCACCTCTGTCCTTACAAGGGCGGATCACCTGATTTAAGATCAAAATTTAGATCTAAATTCAGTTCCTCATTTGCCTCTATAAACACAGAGAGCTCCATAATGGTAAGGAGAGGTCTCGTAATCACTAAAAGGGGTTCATTATTCATTTAAATATCAGAATGTTAAAATAATTCATTGTGGTTGTTGTTCACCAAAGCTCCTGTACCAAGTGCAGCATGGTGCTGGGTGGCTTCTGGGTTCTAAGTGTCACCTTGTCCTTCTCCTATATAACTTTCTCTAACACAGCAGGTGAGCTTCTAGGCTTTGGGGCACTTAAAAAAAAAAAAGGTAGAAAAGATTTACAGGTCAAAAGAAGCATTTCCTTTGGAGTTATTAATCTGCATAGCACATCTGTCAGTGAGAATGAGTATTAGAATTCTCCAGCACTGCTTATGTTCACACTGCTTTGGTTCCTCTCCTTTTGCATCTTTCCCTGATGCTTTTGATCAGTAACAACTGTGATGATAAGCACGTTCTTCTCATTGAGAGTAGAGTTTTTATCAACTATTATGTGATTTCTAGATACAAAATAAAATATTAGGAGAATAGGACCCTCAGGCTATGTTCACCCAAGATTGTCCAGTGTCCTTGGGATGTCCAGGCAGGCATGCTCAGCCCAGATCTGGTGGCTGCTGAAGCCATGTGGAAGAGTGTCCTAGTATTTCCCCTTCCAGGGAAGCAGGAGACCCTGCACTGGTCTCCCAAAGAGCACCGGCAACATTTGTGCTCCAAGATGGGTGTGTTTTAAAAGCAAATGAATTGAATTAGTGCTAGTGTATGTGATCACAGCCAAGTGTATCTGTATAGCACCTCTGTGCTGATGTGCACTTTTAAGTGGGACCTTTGCAATTGCAGAATGTCTCAGAGAAGACTCTTGGGCTCCTCTGTGTGGAGCGTTTGCAGTGCTAAACGTCTTCTCCTGGAGAAGAGTGAGCACTCACTGCAAACCCAGAGAGCTGGTGACACGGTGGTGTGCCTGTCCTGTGTTCCAGGACAGTCAGGAAGAGAGTGTAATCACTTTAGGGGTGAAATCTGGCTGCTATCATGGAAAAAACAATGGTAGAGCTTCATTAGGCTTGCAATGGCTCCATGCTCTGGGGTAGTGGTTTGCTCTCCTTTCCATCCCCAGCTGATCTACCTGGAGTTGTCTGGGCTCAAAGAGCAAGTGGGAGCCCCTTTGGGCACAGGTTACTCTCGGGTCACAGGGAGCTTGGTCTCAGTCCTCCTGTAGAGGCGAGGCAGTGAATTGCACTCCCAGACTTGCATTTTGGTGGTATTTTACTCCACAAAGCCTAGAAGGCCAGTCACTAGACTGTGGGTTGATGGCTGAGAGGCTGCTTTCCCAAGGCAACTGCTAATGAGGGGTAGTTTGCATTTGGTTGCTGAGCTCGAGGGAATTCTAAGCAGTGTTTTAAGGACTGCTGCAAGGGGTGCTCCTGTGAAAGATACAGATGAGAGTCACTCCTTTGCTGAGCCTCCTCACTAATTCTTTTTTGTTTGTTTGTTTTTCCCAACTGTTGATAAAATAACTTAGTTCTGGGGTCAGATTTCTCCCTTCCCGCTCACACAACACACTTTCCCTACAGGTTAGGTGTCGTGGGGTGAAACCCAGAGCAGTGATGGGGATGAGAATCCATCGTCCTGGAGAACAGGATGGACAGGAATGCTGCCTGGTAGGTAGCACAGCATGAGGTGGGAGCCTGGGCTGCCCTCTACCCCCCCCCTCTCCCCTGCTTCCCCACTCCTGCCATATGCAGAAGAGCACTGTGAAGAGGCAGTGGAGGAGGAAAATGTGGTTTCTGGCACTGGCGGGTGACTGTGCTCTGGGAAGAAGGAAAGTGCAGCTCAGCCCGCGGGGCACGGCTGCTCCCTGCTGTCCTGCTTTGCGAAACAGCTTCCCTGACTGCAAAAGCTTCAACACTTCACTTCTGAGGTTTAGAAGCACTTGCTGAAAAATATTTGAGCTGGGGGGGGGGAGCAGAAACCAACCAAGTATGGGCAGCTCTAATTATGCACCAAGTACCAGCAACTCTAATGAGCAGAGCACCTGCTACCATTTGAGACAGAAAATCTAAATGCATCCCACAGCTGTATTTTCAGTGGGATTGAAGTCAAATGGAGCAAAGAAAGCCAATTCCCTGTTTATTTTGTGCGTGGGTAGAATTTCTTATTTGTAGAAGTGATTGCTCTCTTCGATCACCGGGGCTGCACTGTTACTGCAGGCTCCTCTGGGTCCAGCTGTCTTAAGTCTCATTTCTCTTATTTGGCATCTGAAGTGTTTCAGGGCTTACACTTTAATGCTCCCTGCCTGTGTTTGTCTCACATCCCCACCCAGTTCAGTCTCAATTTGCTCCGGGTAAGCACTGCAGCAGCATTAATAATTGTCTGGATAACTGTTGAGGACCAGTGTAATTACCTTCCCTCTCCTTGTCAGTGGAAGGGAATCGTCAAACGGTGTCGTTTCCCACCATTTTCCTCTGCCCAAGCTGTACAAAACTATTACCTCAACATTAGAAACTGTTGAATTAATTAAGAAAATTAATGTATAGCACATCAAATGCCTTGCTATGTTTGTTGGTTTTTGTTTTTTTCCTTTCTGTAACATTTGAGGGGCCAAGAGTGCAGACGTCTGATGGAAAGCATGCCTAGGTCCTGGCTGTCCCTGCCTTGCTTGTCATTACCCCTGGAGCGAGGGTGCTCAGAAGGTCCTGCAGTTGGTGGTGAGGATGGTACAAGCCTGGATATGCTTTAAGAGCCCACAGGTGATTATTTCCACAGTGCAGTCCCTGACATGCCTTTGGTCCCTGTAGCAAGCATGTCTGGGAGGTGCTGGGGGCAGCAAGCATCACTTGGGGCTGTGCTCTGCCCTCTGGCCCTCCCCACACCAGAGGGCCAGCCCACGCATTATGTGTGTGTGCTCATGGCAGGAACGTCCCAGTGGGCCACTGGTGCTGGGTACCTGCCCCCTGGCTGGCGTGGCAGTGCCAGCTGGAGAAGAGGAGATGGGGCTGCAGCCCTGCCAGAGAACCTGACCTCTGGTGGGCTTTGCTGCTGCGCTGCTTCTCCTTTTCTCCCTGCAAGGAAGGATACTCTGGTGGGGTGGGACAAGAGGAGGTACTGAAAGTCTGGAAAGAGGTCAGATTTGGTGACTGAGGTGAGAAAGCTGCTAAACCTCCTGTTAAACCTCAGGAGCTCTGCATCACTGCACTTCAGTTTTATGCTGATATAACTCAAGCCAGGGCAGGAGCCCATGTGGGTATTGAGCCCATGTACTTATTTCCAAGGATGAATCACAGTCTACAATTTGGAGGCAGGACTTTAGATTCCTTTTGTCAAGGAGGTGACAGAAGAGTAGCCTGTCAGTGAATTAAAGGAGGGGGGAAAAATCTATGCTGTAATATAGTAACATAAAAGCTGAAATTGATTCTATTTGCATTCTGACAATTCATGGGAAGGGACTCTGTCAGAAGTCTTGTCGAAGACTCTAAATAATGACTTTTTAATCTTTGTGCTGAAGAAATAACTTATCTGTTTCCAACAAGCCTTGTCTCACGTGCTGACTACAGCCATTCTGAAACTCGGTGGCAGAATGACCGTCTCCTGCAAGTTTCATGGATGCGATGGGGGAATCGCTGCCTGTGTGTTGCTTTCAGCAAGCCGGTTATTTCCAAAGGGGGACTTGGGCTGCAAATTGTACCACATTCAATGAGACAATTCACCCAAGCAGGTATGTACTCAGCATCTTTACACCTCATGCCCTCACCTGGTGAAAGCCAGGAATGGCCATAAAGATCTTTCGCTTCTCCAGGACATCCAAGAGCTCATGTTGAACCTGAACCAAATGCTATGAAGTATGCCAGAAGGAATACTAGAGGGAATCCCAAACTATTGTTTTTGGTAGCCTGTGAATTGTTTGCACCCCTGAAGTTGGCTTTGTGGCTTGGCCATGTGCGCTGTTTCTGCTGGTTGGAGTGGTTTTGAAGAAGTAAAACAATAGATGTGACTGAGCTTTACAAACCAGTATGGGGATTTGGATGGAGGACACATACATCTTGCCTGTGCTGCTCATCTTCCTGCCCAGAGGGTCTCCCCAGCTTCAAGGAGCCGCTTGCGTGGTTCACCCTGAGCACTGAAGTGGGTTAGCCCCTTGTCCCCTAACCCTGCTCAGGCTCCTGGGACTGCCTAGGGCCCCCAGCTATTCAAGATAAGGAGTGGTTTTAGGATTTGCTTTTAGCTTCTTGCAGCCTGCTGATGGGTGGTGGCTGGCTGTCTCATAGGCTCTGTTTCACTTCTGTCGATTTTGTGAACTTCTAAGTCGATTTGAGCTGAGGGGTTGCAGCTTCCTTGCTGGTGCACGTAACATGGATGCGATCCTGTGTACTCACCTGAAACCACATGCTCAGCTATAGGGGAAATAACACACTCCAAGGCTCTGCCAACAAAACAGAGGCAATGCTAAAGCTCCCTTGCTCTTTGCAGCAAACCCCAGTCAGCAAGTTTCCTCTTTGTGGGAACGGGATCGGCCATGGGAGGCAAAGCTGGCTCTCACCACCCGATGTGCTGTGGTTGAAGCCATCCATCCAGGAACATCAGGGAGGAGAGGTAATCCCTCACACCCGAAGCTGGCTCTCACCACCCCACTGATGAGCTGTGGTTGAAGCCATCCGTCCAGGAACGTCAGGGAGGAGAGGTAATCCCTCACACCCGGCTGCCTGGCACCGCACAACTTCATCATGCTTTTGCAGCACAACAGCTTCCCCCAGGTAAAGCAGCAGCCTTTGCTTTCACCTGGGTCGTGCACAGTGCTTCACAGGGGAGGTATGACATCGGCATCAAAAGAAAGGAGATAACGAAGAGCAAAGCTCAACGTGTTTGGAACTGTAAATACCCCTCATTTTGTAATGGCTGTTTTCAGTATATGAATTTATTGTCAGCAGCATACTGTAACATGTTCATGCTTCTCTGGTATTCACTTGAAATGGCTCAGAGCAAACCCTTCCCTCTGGCCATTGCCTGCCAGCCTTAAATGAGTTGGTCGCAAAAATGCGTCCTCTCCTAGTGATGACGATTTTCTTCAGGTTTAAGGAAACTATGAGCTTGAAGCAAGACAGTAGGATCTGTCAGCTGCTTGGAAGATAAATCAAGTTATTCTCCTGCTGCACAGGAGAATATGAGAGCCTGGACCAATTTCCAAGATTTTAAGCATCCCTGCATATCTCCTGTGATGACAATCATGTCAGAAACCAGAGCATGAAAATACAAATGTCAAGCGAAAGGATATAATTTTTCATGCCTGGCTGAAACCAAACACCCCCATCTCCCATTGCAACTTTACTACTGTAAGTGATGCAGATAACCTTGGTTACAGGAAGCTGTTCACGACAGGAGCTGAAGGCATGATAAAAGGCTTACAGAGTATCGCCTATAATTTGGGATCTTCTAAAAGGAAAAAAAGTCTGTTGTTCAATTCCTTAAATATTTAGCTTGTGGGTGAGGCTTCTTTTGTTCAGTCTCTTTTTACCTCCCTCTTACATCCACCAGGGATTTTGCTGCTGCTTCTTGTACCTTGTTGCTGTGGGGGAAGCTGAGCTGGGAGAAGCCTGTGGGCAATGGCACACTGCCCAGGTCCTGGGCAGGGGGCTCTGTGGCTCGTTGCCCCTGTGGCTTCGCTGCCTCCCACCTTCCCCTTGCTCTCTTGGCTTCCCAGAGGAGCTCTACCATCCTCAGCCTTCTGTGCTTGGCTGTGGCCGGGTGCCTCCAACAGCACTGGCTTGTTTCAACTTTCCCTCTTCATGAAAAATCCTCTTCCTGGAAGGGTAACTCACATGCAGACACAGGCATGTGCCTGGCAAATTTGGTGGCCAAAGGGGGCTGAGCTTGCTATTGGGGGAACGAAAGGTATTTGTAGTGAGACAACTGAGCAGGAATAACTCAAACATCTCCACTGATTTGATTTCATTCCCAGAGCAATAATAACCTTAAGTTAAATGATTACATCTGAAATGTGGCTTATAACTTGATTTTAACTAATTCTCTCTTATCTTTCAGGTTCTCACTACATGAGCTGGAACAAAGTCAGATCTCCTAGCACTGAGGGAGCTGGTGCCCAGCCCAGGGTATGCTCCCAGGGTGAGGGGGGCCGTGGCTGTGTAGGGCAGCAAATGCTCACTTTGTGCTGAGGGAGAGCAGGTGGCCTGGGCTGAGCTGCCTGGTCCTTGCTGCCCACTGGCTGGGTCACCACAGAGGGGCTGTCACACTTGTGGATCTTCTCCCACAAGGGACATCACCATGCCATGAGCAGGCAGCGCTGGCACATCGTTCTCTTAGGCTCATGCCTAAATGCAGATGCTCTTCACCAGAAAAGAAAACATTGTGCATGAGCATTTCCAGCTGCCTGACAGTGCTGACCTGGCAGTGTTCTGCACCAAACGCTTCATTGGGTATGTGAGCACTATTAAACACAAATATCTCTTAACTTGGGAATAGATTAATTTATGGATTAGCTTTCTTTGCAAGGGGTAAATTTCATGCCCTATAGTTTGCATTTGCAAAACTTCAGCTTCTAGCTTTGTCTGGATCCTGCCAGTAACTGGATTATATGTGACTTCTCTTTTTAGCACCTTTTTTGCAGGGTTCACCCTGTTTTCAGAGAAGAAGCACTGATCATCAGAAATCCCAGCTCCCACACCCTCACGGATCATACAGCCTCTCAACCTGCAGGTGATGCTCATGTTTCCATAGGCTATGTACAGATTTAAGTCCTAGGACTAACCTACAGGTAGGTAGGTCACTCCTAGTTTTAATTCAGGGTAATTGGGAGTATTTCACGTGGTCTGGCAAACTGCCTTTATCTGTAAAGCTCTCACAGGGACATGACTTTGAAAGCCCTGGTAGACTGGAGGGGGTCACCAAGGCAGCCACAGGAGAGCCAGTTTCCAAGGGTGGCAGTGCATCTGACAGCAGAGGACTTAAAAAGGTGGAAAGTGGCCATTACTGGTTTCTGAGAGGTTTGGGATGACAGCAGAAATGCAGATGAGGAATCTACTTACCTGCCTTATTGTGCACAGCAGCTTCCCGTAGGAATAAACAATAATGACAAAAGGGATTACAAGGCAAAAAACGAAAAGACATATGATGTAGGACGCGTTGTTAATGTCCTTTGAGTGCCAGTTCACGGAGCACGTTGTCCCTGGTCCTTCCGGCCCATAACTGCTCCAGCCAAAAAGGGGGGGTGCAGTCCAGAAGAAGGAGTACATCCAGGATAGGACGATGCCTGTCCACGTCTTCCTGTAGTTTGTGGTGTCAGCCTCTGTCATTCCCGTCATGGTGCAGTAACGTTCGTAAGAAAGTACAGCCAGGGAGATGAGGGAGACAATGCCTGGATGAAAAAAATACACTTGCATTAGCAGAAATGGCTGAATTAAGGCTTTGATCTATGTCTTGAAGTGATACTGGTGAGAGTGATGGCAGTGGCTTTGGAAACCTGGTGGGCAAAGACTGGGGTTGGAGGTCTCTCCAAGAGTGAGAGATGCTGAGAGCCTGGGAGTATATTAAACGTTCATCCAACCAAAGCAAATCTGTTATAAACACCTATTAATAATTAAGCACATCTGTCTGCATGTACATATACGTGTGTCTGTGAGACCTGCAGCAAAATCCTGGCTTCCCTACCAGATTTGGTGCCCAGTGCACCTGTAAGACTTAAGGATAAAAGACTAATAGTTATATACTCCCAAAGTTCAGGGCTTATCCAGCTTCACAGGCTTCCTTACACATCACTGCTTCTGCCTGAAATGGTAACGTTGGCTCTTTGCTTCTGGGGATTTATGCTTTCTCCCAGATGTCTGTTGTCTTCTTTTTTTTTTTCTTTTTCTTTTTTTCCTCTGCAGGAAAGGTGTGTGAGGAACAAGAAATACCTGTGCCCATACGCTGATCTCTTCACACAACCTTCCCTGTCCTTGCCCTCTCCGCAGATATTATGGTCTCCAGGCATTTCTGGATGATTTTGTGCAGCCATATAACCACTGGAGACTCCCACAATCTCCAGCCCTGTGCTGGGCTGGACCTTGAGAACACAGCGTTCTCCTAACAAAAGCCTACATGAGCAAAGGGCAGACGCTGCAGAGGAGCAAAAGTAACTTCACTTAAGAAATTTCAGTTGTGGGAGAGAAAAGGCAGTTCTGTGAAAGTGGGAAAAGGGTTTGTGGCACCAGAGGAACCTGCTTAAGTAAAACTCCCAGTGAGAGCCAGGAGAGCTTTCCTTGCAGACCGTCTGTAACTCCCAAAGAAACCACAAATTCAAAATAAAGATCTGTATCTCTCAGCGTTAGCCCAGAAAGAGCATAAGGATCACAGGCACTTCATTGCTTGGGTTTGAAACCTAACTTGATTCCAAAGGCAAGAACTGCAGGTCATTAAAACCATACTTTTCTTACCTAAAGCATGAGGATGGTTTAATAGTCAGGAAAAACCCAAATCCTCTTCTGAGATGAGGAAAATGAGAGGTGCCCCTCTGCCTGCTCAAAAGTGCAGCAGTCTGAACCCCTCCTCAGGGAAGCACAGACCCCCCAGGCTTTTCATACGGATCTATGGCTGCATGCTAATAAAGAAATGTAGATTAAAACAATGCCATGAAGCCCCCTGTGCCTGCAGGTGCACTGGTGTGCCTCAGCATGGCTAGGCCAGGGCATGGGTGGCTCATGAGCCCTCACAGAGACACTTATGGGTCTCTTGCCATTGAGATACTGTCAGCAGGTATGACTGGGGTGAGAAAACCCCTTAGCAGCAAAGCAAAGATTTCTTCTGCAAACAGTCATTCAGGGGTGGGTGTGGGTGTGGTGGTGCAGTAGCTTCTCATGCTGATATTAGAGTTTGAAATTTCCCCTCCACATACTCCCCAGCCCATATTTTGGCAGCAATGCTGGCAGGTACAACTGAATGTAGCTGGAGCTGCTGGTTAACACTGACACATTCTGTTTAAACTTTCCTTGGCATGCAAAGGAAAAGTGAAAACATATGCAAAGCTGACTTGTTACCCTATATAACTTCATCAGGGAGAGAGGTGGCAGGAAACATCTAAACTGCTGGTGAAAGTATCGTTATAGTGGGTTTAAGTGATGTGCCTCCAAAAGCAGCAATGTGCAGGCTGGAAGGGGTGCTATGCTGTTTTCCTCTGGTTGTTCCGGGCTGTTACTAATGGGCAGAGCAGTGACCCTACCAGTAAAGCTTCTGACCCATAAGAGTGATAGTTGGGGGACAGCCCCACTGCTGTGCATTGGTGTCTGAAGTATTAAAAGAGGCTGGGAGAGATTTTGAGCAGTGGAAAGCTTGAAAATAGAAGATATTCTTAAACTTAGCTCAAAGCAACATGGCTCTAAACTTCTGTTTCTATAGCTTAAGCAACACCACCACAGAGCTGGGACAATGACACAGGGGCAGGCCTGAATGCTTGCTCTCCCCACAGCCCGCTTCCCACATCCACTGCACCATGGGTCTCCCTCCCTGTGCCTGGCTGGGAAGTGAGGAAGAGGTTGAAAGGCAGAGGCGTGTGATGGATATTCTTTTCCTGCTTACCACCCTCCCTTGCTCTGCAAACACTCCCTGCCTCGCCAGAAGTCACACCAGTCCCCAGGACTTGGAGCTCTGTACTCCCCTCCTGCACGCTGGGGTGCTGCTGGGGTTCCTCTGCACCAGCATCATGACTGCCCTGCATGCCAGCATGCTAGGGCTTGTCTGCCCCCACCTCACTGCCTGACCTGGGGTCACATCTGAAAGTCAGGAGATTTTGGGGAAATCACAGCTCTTTGAGGCTCAGAGCTGCCCACCCTGGTTTCATTCTTTAAAGTTTGTGGAGCTTTTCAGTAGCCATGAAAAACACGCACTTTGCAGCCTGAAGGAGGACTTGCACTTCACGCTGCCTGGTGGCTTATGAGCTTTTTCCGGAAAAGCAACTGGAGTTGTGAAAGTTTAACCCTCCCTCCTCGGGGAGCTGCTCCCCACACACAGCCAGGTGAGAGCCCCGTCCCACATACCCTGCTCACACTCGGTCAAACGCCCGTGTGGGCACCTCACCCTCCGCTCCCCTGGACCTGCCGGGGGCTCTCCCGTCCCCGCCCCGGGCGCAGTCGTGTCCCCCCAGCAGCGTGGGGCCGCCTCCCCACCATGGGCGTAGCTCCCCCCACCACCACCCGGGGCGCCGGTTCGGTCCCACTCACCACAGAGGGCATTGGCGAAGCCGTGCCAGGCGCAGGCGACCCCCGGCAAGCCCCGGCCCCGGTCGNCCGCAGCCGGCAGCGGCGGGCACCGGCATCCCCGCGAGACTCCCGGCGCGCCGGGCATCGCAGCAAACCCTCCCTGCCCGCTCTCTCCGCCGCTTCTGCCGGTCCCTGCCCGCCGTCCGCGAGTTTCTGCTCCGTTACACTAACGGGGAAGGCGGGCAAGCACCGTGCCTGCCGTGCTCCACCCAGCGGCCGACAGCAGCCGGCTCCTGTGCCCCGGGAGGCTGAGACCGGACGCGACCTCATCACAGGTGTGCGTCGGGAAAGCAGCCCGGGGGAGCCGAGCCAGGCACGGAGCAGCTGCTGCGCTGCGGGCTGGGGGAGAGTGTCCTTCACTGCTCTCCTCCCATGGCTGCTGCTTGGAGACCTCCACAGGGCAGAGGTCGGGCTGGGGGAGCTCGCTATGGAGCAAGGTCTCACACACAGCTCAGAGCTGCTGCAAAGCTGGGAGTATAAATAAATTCCAATCAGAACAAACGTTGGCTGTGTTTGGGCAGCAAGCTACATGAAATATGGAACATACATCACTATATATAACTACACATAAATATATATATAGCTATATAGATATATAAACTATACATAACCACAGCACTAAGTGATGTACAGAATCGTAGAATGAGAGAATTGACATAAAATGGTCACAGAATCATAGAATTCTATGATTCTATGAAATGCAGAAGATACTTAACTGTAGCACTAAGTCCAGTGATAGGACAAGGGGCAATGGGTGCAAGCTGGAACATGAGAGGTTCCACTTAAATCGGAGAAAAAACTTCTTCAGGGTGAGGGTGAGGGAACACTGGAAGGGGCTGCCCAGAGAGGTTGTGGAGTCTCCTTCTCTGGAGACATTCAAAACTTGCCTGGACATGTTCCTGTGTGACCTGCTCTGGGTGTTCCTGCTCCAGCAGGGGGATTGGACTAGATGAGCTTTCAAGGTCCCTTCCAATCTCTGATATTCTGTGATTCTGTGTGTCTCAGATCTGCCAGATAAAGCCTTTCAGAGTAATGATGCGAGGAGCATGGGGTGATACAGATGCTCCTGTCAGTTATTACTGATGGGTCTACTTTTTGGGGGGGCCCGTAGGAAGCAAGTTTCTGTCTGCAATTGTAACAAAAATAAATGTCCGACTAATTTCAAGATTCACGTGCTTAGATAAGGGGCAGTACCCAGGGTGGGCTTCTTGCTTGTGCAGAGCAATGCCTGTGGAGGCAGGCAAAGAGCCTGGCAAGCAAAAAAGAAGGCGGGCAGAGTTCACTTGTGGCTGGCTTTTTGGATGTTCGAGAACACCAGATAATCTGCACGACCCGCGTGGCAGCTATAATATAACTATTAATCGAAGTAAAATAGATACGAATGTAAGTAAAACTCCAGACGTGTTTCTTGAAGGGAACTTTGACTAGAGATGAGCGGAGGCTGCAGGCTCTGGGGGAAATAAAGCTGAAAAGTTGTTTCCAGTGGCTTGAGGTGCTTCAGACCATTTACTGAAAATGCACCAAATAATCATTTTGATGATACAAAATTGCTTTGAACTGACCAGCTCATTTTAAGTGAAGTGATTCTCTAGGTAAATATCATGGAGTAGGATTTTTCATTAAAAAATTCATAAAACAAAACCCAACAAAAATATATATATTGGATGTGAAATTGTATTCTGAAAAGTAAATCCATTAAAAACCTCAGTTGAGATGTCACATTTATTTCTAGCTAATTACTACCACCCATTTTTCAGAGGAGAAATGAATTTCCCCAGCAGCTGTGGAATTTGAGTCAAGTTCCCAGATGATCGAATAAAGAAAAGAGCAGCACCTTTCTTGCAAATGAGATGCTAAGTCTCTTTGCTGCATTAAATAGCAAGTGAAGAGGAAAGCAAGGGAATGGGAGATTTTAGGCAAGGCAGAAAGACAGCAAAAGAGCATTTTGCACTTTGCAGAGGTGGGGAACTGAGCTGCCCATGCAGGACCTGTGACCAAGCATCCTCAGTTGCTCCCATAGAATATGGGAGGTCCCATAGAATTAGGGGATCCAGTCTGCACCCCTGGCTAGTCTAATCCTCTGGTAACAATCCCACTGTGATACATCCTGTGAGACTTGTTTTCCTAAATTCCATCCTTGTCATGGACTTATTGGCAGAGAAATCTAGTTAGTACACTCCCTGAGGCCCTGCAGCTTGTTGATTTTCAGCTGGATGGAAATATCAAGCTGCTGAGGTTCCTTTGAGGAGCAGGTCTTGGTCTTTGAAGGCAGAAGAAAGGTATTAGCATTGTAAATGCATTTATCTCTGTGACAGCTCTTTGGGGATGTTTTGGGAATGGTAAATTCTAGTTTTTAAAAAATGCAATAGGAGTCAAGGAGGAAATGTTATTTTTTCACGAAAGACCCCAGCTCCTGCTTCTAGCTTAACTTAAGCAGAGTTTCACTGGTGGAGGCATGAAGGATGGCCTGCAGCTTGGCAGAGCTGCTTGAGAAACCAGCATCTTTTGCAGCCCCAAATTCAGTAAGTTGTGGGGATTTCTCAGTGCTGGGGCCTGCAGCAGCCCTCTGTGGCACTGTGCAGGGATGACTTGCCCTACAGGACCTTCTGCCTGGGTGTGAGCAGACTCCAAGGAGGGCAACTGGAGGGAGGAGTGGCCCAGCTGGCTGGAGGGCAGCCCTGGCACTGCTGCCAGCAGTCCCCTCCCAGGGAAAATGGTGGCTGAGCTGGAGGAGATGTGAAAATGGGGAGAATTCATCCCTTTTCCAGGTCTCCTCTGCTCTGCAGAGACAGTGTAAAATATAATTTTTGCAGTGTGTATTTATATCTTAGGTTTCAGAGCTAGGGTAGAGCTGGTACCTGGCAAGGAGCAGGGTGCTGTTTGGGCACTGGGGGAGCAGCACAAGTCTCTGCCAAGAGCATCAAAACCATTTTTTTCCACCAGTCTTTGCTGGGAGAAAAATAAATAAATCCATATAGTCCTGATGGTTTTTCTTGCCGTTTCATGTCTCATCTTCTGCTAGAGAGCTTTTCCACCCTTCCTGACGTGAATAAAGATATACTGCACTCCTCCTGAGGTCTGTGCACATGCCCACTTTAATTTAGGATTAATTCATAGACAACAAGAGCTCTGTTATGCATGTGATGTGCTGATTTGTTAAGTTTTGCTGGCAGAGCAAGCAAAACTGCCCTCTGGGTTGGGCCAGGACCCCATGCCCTGGATGGGACCGGCTCCAGTCCTGCCTGGTGTGGTGGGGTGTGTGTGTGTGGGACACCTCGCCTTCTTGTATGGCATTTAGCATACATCTTCTGTGTTAAGTTAGAGGTAAATTTAGGACATATTTTCAAGCAGAAGCACATCTGATTTCACTTCAATTCTCTTTTCCATTTTATTAAAAGAAACGCCTATTTCACAGCCAAGCTGCCACTGCAGTGGGGTGTCTGCAGTGGGGGGCAGAGCCTGGGGCTGGAGCTGCAGCCAGCAGCAGGTTTTGTTACTAGGTTTGGTAAAGTTTACCTCTATTTTCGAAATGGCCACAAGATGTCACAGGGCTCCTCCGAGGAAGCTGCAAATGTGACCACCGGTGTGTTTTTCAGGTTGTCTGAATCCAGGCTGAGCAAAGGCTTGAAAAGGAAATACAGGCATATGATGCCCATGAGATCTGGGTTTCAAGCCTTTTCTGGAATGTGCCAAGCATCTTTTCTCTCTTAATAGTGATAAGAGAGGTAATAATCCTCCTACTGGACTAATTACAGCCAGTGAAAATATGGTAATGAAAATAACTCCCATTACCAGTATTTGAAGAGTTATAATTTACATGAAAAAAGAGGCTTCTGTGAATAGTGATTATTATTTTGTACATGGCTCTCTCTTATCCCATCTATTCTTATCTCAGTAAATCATGGTGTAATTAATTACAGAGGATTAAATGCTGCAGGGAAACGACTAGGAAATCACATAGAAGCAAACTCTGGTTGGTTTTGACTTAAAGTAAACTTGGGTTGTCTGTCACAAAGAAGGCATTGCCTGCTACACTTCCTACTGCAAGTCCTTTCTTGCTGCTGTCAGAAATCAGTGTAATTTCCCCAAAGGTTTAGGTGTCTCCCTGGCACTGGACAGCTGGATCTGTGTGGATTTGGAGGCAGCTCCCAAAATCTTTGGGACATGTGTTGGGAAGGGGTGCTCTCCTGCCTTATCCATCCTTGCTTGCAAAATGCTGTTAGATAGGGATCAACCAACCAGATGCGAGTTATGGCCAGCTTTCTGCTGGGAGGTCATCACCTTGCTACGCTGGGGTCTGTAACTGTAACAGCCAGAGCTGCACATGGTTATCTGCCAGTAACATGCCTGATAAAGTCCTCTCACCATTAATTTACCTTGTCCTGGATGCCCTGGCTCTGTAATTCTAGTTACTGCACAGGATTTCTTGCCCTCCACCCTTGACCATCGATGGCACTGAAGATGTGGTTTTTCTTGGCAGATCAGCCAAGTTCCTCCAAAAGCCACTACTCTAGCTAAAAGCTCATAGTTGAACATTTGATGTGTGTGAGGTACCATCTGATATTATCTTTTTGCTGTTGCAATCTGTGATGCTATCTAAATTCCACGAAATAAACTCAAAAAAAGTTAACGAGTTTCCTAATGTTTGTGCGAGTGATTCCTGTGTGAGCGGTTGCTAAGCTTTGCTATAGATGGGCAGGCTCAGAGCAGACTTTTCTGTTTAATTCTTCTTATTCTTGTGTTTGGGGCTTGTATTTTTTGGTTCCTAAAGATCTTTCCTTATTTTTATTTTTTTTAAAGTCTTTATGAATCCTCCCCTCCTTGCGGGGCCGTTAGCCTCAAGGTATCTTAAATGGGACTTGAGTTTGAACAGTGCAATCTCCTTATTTTGATACAGACCATTACAAATATTAGCTATTGCTTTTAGGGAGCGCTTTTTAACGCTAGTCCTACTAGATTTTTGGTAGGATTTTAGTGAGGTGCCCAGTGCCTAGAATGACCTACTTTTTTAAGCACCCAAATATTTCCCATGTAAAGTTCCCCTTCACGTTGTCCCATCAAACGTGCTTTGTGCTGGTCCTCAACAACTTTTGAGACAAATTTGTTGCTGTTGTGAGAGCAGCAGCTCTGTTCTATGTACTCTTTTCTAGCCAATAATGAGTAGTTTTGTAATTAAAGTGTTTCTTACTAAAACTCAAATAACAGTAGCCATGGATAGTAATGAAGCCTTTAGGAACCACAATGAATTAACAGCCTGTTCTCCCCAGGTTGTCAGGAACATTTTGCAGTGTGGACAAATGGCAATAGCTGAAAACACCTACAGGCAGCGGAGATGCAATCAGATGCTCAGGACAAGCTTTGCCTGCGGTAGTGCTGTCCTGGGACACAGCCACAGCAAAGCTACCCCCAGGGGTGCCTGTGGTGATGCCAAGTGCCGCCAAGGTGAAGACAGGAGAAGCAGGAGCACAGATCTGTGCTGGCCCTGGGGGTCTCCAGCTGGCATGGCTTGCACCAACCCATCCTGGTGCCCAGGAGTGTATGCTCCTCCCCGCCCCCAACACACACACACAGACTTAATCCGACTGCCAGTACTCCCCCATTAAAATGGGACCTCCACTGGGTAGCCTGTTGCTGGTTTTGAGGTTGTTCTCTAAACTGCACCTGATGCTACATGAAGTCTACGTGGGTCCCAGTGATGTTTTTGGTCTGAGCATGGCCATGAAGAAGAGAAAATAATACACTATCATGGAAATATATTGAGGTCTGCTGGGTTATGCTGGGGTTAGAGAAACTTACTGTACCTCATACTCAGCTCTTGCCACAAGTCAGACAAGCAGTCAGGGAGACCCTCCCGTTGAGTCCCGAGGTTCAGAAAGGACCCCCTTGCTTTCTAAACTCCTTCTCCAAGAGGAGTCTAGGTGCAGCTGGATCCAATCCTAGTCCCAGACTTGGTCAACAGTTTATGTCTAAAGGATTATAAATGCACAATCAACCCCTTATATCACTTAGCTGAGATTTTTAGCAAGTTTAACATGCTATTAGTCACTTACCAAGAATCTGTTGCAGCAAGGAATCTCTCAGCCTTGAGGGTAGGATCTTAAGCGAGCATCCTCACAAAAGGTGAGATCCTGGTGTACAGCCACTGCTGTACAGGAGAGCTCACAGGGCTCTTGGGCCGTCCACTATTTACAAGATAATTGACCTGTAGTCATGGGAACAAAATATCTAGGTCCCCATTTCAGGCAGTGTTTTGCCTGTGTGGCCAGCCATCCCCCAAGCTCCAGGTGCAACTCATCACAACTCCCACTGATGATTATGGGCTTACGCAGGAGCCAGGTCGGGGGGAGGGGAAAAAGAGGGAGAGCACACTTCCACATAGTAGGTGGGTGCACATCAGGTGAGGATCCTCTGGCACAGCTCAAAGGCCATGACATGAAAGGGATCCCTGGGATACACTGCTGTAGAAAAATGTATCCTATAAAATCGATCAAAGACACATAGAGTTCACAAGTGACATTTTCTCAAATCCTAAAAGGGTTAAATCTTACTTTCTTCTACATTTTTCTTTTTTGTGGTTGGGTTTTTTATTATTATACGTCTGGTTTATCTGTACAGGAATAATAAAAACCACAGTCCTCAAAATATTCCTCATCCACCACAAGCCATTGTAGCAAGAGGTCTGCCTGTCCTCTCCCCCGCTGCCCCAGCAGCATTTCACAAAGCAAAGCATTTGCTCACTGTTAAGCCCCAAGCCCCATGCTTGCAGTGAGAGCTGTGTATGTTTGGGGATGTAGAAAGTGTCGATACTCCATTCTTGGGGAGCTGGGAGACCGCAGTGTGGCCAGACTCCCAGGCACTCCCCAGTAAAGCCAGGCAGCACAGGGAGACTACTAGCACTGAAGGCAGTTTATTGCATTATTTTCCCTATGATGGGTCAGGAAAGAGATTGTCAAAGAGGAGGGTAGATAATAGGCGGTGAAAAAAAAAAGAAAAAGCTTAATGGCTTTTTCTTCTCTTTCTTTCAAGGTCTATTAAGGCTTCTGGAGTGTGCTAAAAGCCCAAGAGGTCCCTGCACTAAGAATGCTATAGACATTTCCAGAATTAACTTTTTCAGAGTTAGGAAAAGGAAAAATACTCAGGGAGTGCCTCCCTTTCAGCCATCAGATGCCGCCGGGTGCACATGAGGCTGCCCCACTCCCATGGGTGTCCCTGGCGCTGTGGGTGCAGCCCAGAGCTGGTCCCAGCGGGGCAGTGCTTGGGGTGTGGGGGAAGAGCACTGGCTGTGGATGTGGCTCCATCCAAACCCCTAGATGAGATTTAGGCAAGATCACTTAATAGGGTCCCAGATTGCTTGCTCGCCTCTGTAAAGCCCAGTTAACTGCGGTGAGCCCAGTGTCAGCTGCCTCTTTCCACTTTGAAGTGTGCACAGGTACGATGGCCATAGCATTAGGTGAAGGTTTAGGGTTGGTGACCAACAAGCAAGGTGTCCTGGGACACTGCACCCAGCTGGACCCCAAAAGCAATTCTGGACCTGCTGTTTAGCTTTTTCTTTTTTCTTTTTTCTTTTTTTTTTTTCCCTAACTGCATGTGTTTAAAATGTCTTTGGGCTCATCTTCACTCCCAGCAGTTCAGTCTAAACATCTCACAGTACAGGAAGGTGAAGGTGGTCCTGCAGTAAGACTTTGATTTTTCAGGACATTTACAGTATGTAGGAATCTCATTAGAAGCAGGAGTGTGTATAGGCTTTTCTGTGGGGAGACCTTCAAAACTTTGCAGCAGTCACTAAGCTGTAAGAAGCAGCAGCACAAAGCGAACACTCACTGGGGTGAGCAATTGAGCAGTGACCTGTTGCAGCCTCTCCTCAATATCAGCTGTAAGGTGACATGCCACCGAAGGAGTGAGCTCTGCCAGCAGCCACTGAACCGGAGGGGATGCTGTCGATGTGGGGAATGCATGGGCAGGTTTCCAAAGCCCTTACTTGGGTGCACACTCAGTTAAAATTTCAAGAGTTTTTTAATTCTCATCCCCAGTGGCCTTATCTTGTCCTCCTATGCCACTTTGCCACGCTTCACTGCAGAATCCAAGGACCTTGTCCCCATATGGCCGGGTTAGTGTCACCCTGCATGCTTTGCAGTTGGGTTTGCCTGGGCAACATCTACAGGGCTGGGCTTCCCAGAGGCTTGGGGATCATTGGGGTGTCACAGCAGCCTCATTTGAGAGGGGTCTCTGGAAATACACTTGTCTGCCTGCCTGCACCTCTCTGTTAGGATAATTTCTTGAAACTGAGGGGTTAGAAATAGAGCCGTCCCTGGGTACGGCACCCGGGGCTGCTGGAAAAGTGTGTCAGTGGAAGAAGGCTGTGTGTGTTATGGTCTATAAGCCTCTGACAGGCAAGGTACATTTGAAGTCTTGTAACCGTAAAATGTCGAGCGGATGATACCCTTTAGTGTACTAGAAATCTGCAATATTGCTGCATGCCTGGCCGGCTAGGAAATCTAGATAAATTGTGGTTCACAGACATGAAAGCCATACATTCTGCTATGGTCTAGGGTGTCATTTCTCTCACGGGTAAATGACAGAAACAGCCTGGAGCCTGCTGCTGAGCTGAGGTGTTCTGCTGTCAGCTGCACCAGAGCTCAACTTCCAAGACACGACACTGACCAGTTCAAAGGGGTTGAAATACAAATGTGTATTTCCCTGGAGCCCAGTGTTATTCCCACCTGATATTTGTGGTATCGATGGGAATGTCTACAAGATAGACCTTAGATCTCAAATGAGCCAGTTTCCCCTCTCTGGCTGCATTAAAATTAATTTGAGCCTCTGTTCCCCCGGACAAATTTAACCTGGGTGTCAGCAAAGCCCTTTAGGTCAAGGTGCCAAAAACGACCTCCAGCAAGAGCACGGTATCAGACACAATGAAGAGCCTGAAAACAAGAAGCCCCTCCTGAAAGAAAGAATGACAATAGTGGCTTTTGGGTTGTTTTTTTTTTCAAAGAGCTGATGAGGCTCTCAGCAGCTGTAGGTGTAAACCCCTGTTCTCTTTGGGGGGGTTCTGGTTCCCCCTCTCTGCACTATACCAGCCCTTGCCCTCTCCTCAGCACTGCAGTTCAGCTGCTGCAGAGGCTTGCCCTCAGGAAAAATCAAATCTTCCTGGCCCCAAAACTGCCCCACCAACCCCTGCTCACATAAGCAGATCAAGATGGCAAAGCTTATAAATCTGTGTATGGGTCCCCTTAGACAGCAGATATAAGTGACACATTTCACCCACTGCAAGTACTGCAGGGGACTCCCATTAGGTTGGAATGGCTGCACATATTAAAGAAGACAAGATGCAGGGCTGTAAACTCTGATGTATCTTTTCTTTTTTTAAATTTTTTTCTTTTTTGGTTTGTTTGTATGTTGTTGTTTGTTTGTTTGTTTTTAAACAGAGAAGTGCAGAATGCTGCCTGTGAAAGACCTGTTGTGACATATCAAAAAAATACAGCAAAAGCTCTGTCCTGGAGCCAAGTCTTTGGTGGGACCATTGGGTGTAGCAGGTATGGCTCATCATTGCCATGGGCACATGTACCATGCTGGGCTGGTAGGGCTGTTTGTGTCACGTTTTGGCTAATGCTTTCAGAACTGGGTGTTTTAAACCCCAAGGGTTTTTTGGGGCAGGAATGGCTTTTACTGTGTATTTGTAGGACCTAAATATAATAGCCCGGACCAGATTTAGGCCTTCAGGTGGTACAGATGACTGCCTCCCTACCAGGCAGGGGCTGAGCCCTTTCCTGGAGAGGGGCCTGGGGCTGTGGGCGCTGTATCTGCCCAAATGTCAAGAGGAAATGTGACTTTTGTCAGGACCTGCCCACACACTGTGGGTCTAAAACAAATTGTGGAGAGTGCAAACTCTTGCACTTAAAATCTCCAGCTAGACTGCAAGTGCTGATATAAAATTAAAACATGACCTTTAGACACCTAGTTCAGACGGTATTTTTCCCTGACTCTAACCTTCTGATGACCTGCTTTTTCCATTAGAAAATTAGAAAAATAGTAGCATTAATTCCCAACTACTGCAAAATAACCTGCAAGCACAATGAAAACTGGTCATTGTTTAAAGGAAAAGCAATGCAATGATCCAAAATTGGGAAAGCAAATCAGGCAGAGGTGTACGATTCATGTCACTGAGTGGAAGGGAAAGGAGGAACCACAACTTTTTGAATTAAGCACTTTAGCAAGTTGAGCAAATGATTTCTTCCCTGTTCAAGCAAGGGACATGGTTTTGCTTGGACTTAATAGCAACAGGTACTTCTTTCTGTATGAGGATCTAGGTCTGTCCAGTTGTTAAAAGTGTGACTCTGGATTTATGCTAAAGTAAGTGGGAAAAAAATACAACCTACACGTGGTGTGAGGTCTATGAATTTGGAAAGGTCAAAGAAAAAAAACAAACGTGCTCGGAATAGTCCTGGAGAAGAGGACTGCCCTCGGAGTGACGTTTTCTGCTGGGGAGAGCAGTTCTCTGCTGATCAAAAGCAGCTCAGAGCCCCCTACCTGTGCATTAACCTTTAGTGACAGTAAAAGGAAGCAATTCTCTGGGAAACTACCATTTGGCAATGGAAATAAAAAAGATGAACAGATGTGTGAGCCATGGGGCAGCAGGTCACAGCAATGCGGGGTGCAATGGCAGCTTGGGGCAGGGTTGGTGCTGGAGATGCCTGTCACAGCTTCCCCATCCCGCTGTGCCCAGAGACCCTCCTCCATCCTGACCCTGTTTTGATCACTGCTGACGGCTCCTCAGCGCAGGGCATGGGACTGTTCACACTGAAGGAAAGCCTGTCTGTGTGGCTGGTGCCCCTTCAACGGTGTGCTGAGCCCCTACAGGAGACCCTGCCATGGTGTCACTGCCGAGGGACATCTCACCAAGTATACACACAGGTTTACATGGCTAAGGAGACAGGCCTGTGCTTGCAGCCACATAGGATCGATGCCCTTCTTCCTATGGTGGCTAAGGGTTACAGGCATATTAGTAGTAACTGTGGTTTAGCACCCTGGAGTTTCAATAAAACCAATCTATAACTCTGCCACGTTGTAGCAAAGTAGAAAATTACTTTTTAAATTAATGTAAGTCACGGAGAATTATTTGCTGTACCTGCACGCTTCTAAACCCAGGAGTCTATGAGGCAAAAAATAAATACCACATCTGGCTTTGTTGTATGCCTGCTGGTAATACCAGCAGAAGAGATTAATTTTTCCTTGACCTTTTACTTCAGGGGGGAGAGGAGAACTACTAGAGAAGAGATTTCAGCTGTGTGCAGGACACACCATACTGTGCTCAAGGCCATGGTGAGTAGAGTGACTTGCACATCTTAATCAAAATGCCCAAAAGATCCAGAATCAGTGAAATGAATAAGGATCGTGTTTGAGGAGGGGCTGTTGGAAAGAAGCAGTTGCCTGGAGATGCAGCATCTCACTGCAGAGTGTCCCCAGAGGTTCCTGCTGCAGCATGACCCAAGGGTTAGCGAGTTTACTGTCTAAAAAGTATTTATCGTAGAGTGAATTTTAAGCGTGCATTGTAGAGACTGCCAGTGGCAAATTTCCTCAGAAACCTCAGGTTTTGGTTGGAGATTTCTCACGAACTTCTGTGTGCAGCAGTGTTGACATCAGCAGAAGCCAGAGGCTGCCCAAACGTTCTCTCCTGCATGGTTAGCACTGATCTGTTAACACAGGCCTGGCACTGAGAACGTGGCTCGGTGCTTTAACCCATCTCCAGCTCTTTGAAGCAATTGGACAAGCACTAGCGGAGTTGGTCACATCACTATGTTCCAGTGACAGGTCCTGTTAAATAAGAAAGCCAGGAGGTACCTGTGATGTCTCCTGAGGGCCAGTCTCCCACAGGAGGTTTTTCCTTCTCCGAAAGCACCAATACTGCAATAGATGAGTATTTTAAACCATTAGAAGTATTTAAACCTTTCAACCTAGGGAGAAGTAACGGAGGGAACCCAAATATGAGGCTGGTGTGACAATGACAACACTAAAGCTTGGGCAGGTGAAGAAGCCACTTGACTAATACCAGGTGAAACCCTGCCTTGAAAAAGCAGAAGATGGCATTGATGTCGTGAGACAGTGTGTGTTTATCTGCAAGCTTGGGTTCCGTATCTCTAGCATCTGGAAAATGCACTGTGGTCATATCTTTGCACAAAGGAACTGTGGGGAAATTTCCTGCTTTCCTGAGTAGGAAGTTGTGGTGAAAGGCTGTTGCACGGAAGAAATGTAGCAGAGCAGAGCAGACAAAACCCCAACCGTCAAACAAACTTTGAAGTTAAATGGGATCCAGCACAATGTTATGGATTTCTTGGTTTTCCCCTCCTCCCGTGCTCCCTGATGTTCTGTGCAGCCCCATGCTGGCTCAGTGCTGGTGAGGGCCGGGGAGGAGAGTGGCCACCACCAGTGGATGGTATGTCTTTGGCCAAATTTCCTGCCCATATTTTGTTTCTCTTCTTTTCTGTACAACACTGAGGTCTTCACGTGGGAGGCCCACAGAGGGCATGTGTACGGTGGCAAAGCTCTCGCATTTTCAGGGTGTGGGACAAGAGGCTCTCTCTGGCACGAGGTCAGGGGGTTTCAAGTGCTGTCCTGCATTGAATTCTCACTGGTGACAGAGTAAATGAGCAATTAAGTAAGAGAGAAAATGCCTTGGTGCAAATCAGCCCCTCTCTGTAGGTGTGTGGCTTTCAGCTCCGCTCCCTCACACAGATTTTAACTGTGAGATGCTGAAAGCCAAAGTGTCTAAGTTCAAAAATAAAATTAAAATTAAAATCCAGTAGCAGAGCTTGGAGCTGAACTTCTCTAACCACATTTTCCTTGCTTTGTGCCTGTGCAAGGGGGTAATATGCCCATCTCCCAGAGCCTGTGCTCATAAGCCAGGCTCATGTTCTTTGATGTTCTGTTTTATTCTCTGAGTGTAATATGTCAGCACAGCTCCCAAAAAAGGCAAGGTTGACATTTATAGGTATGTGTATATGCTTCCCAGTCCTGAGAAGCAAAGCAAAAGAAGAACAACTTAGTCTTTTAATCTAAAAGGCAGTCCTGCAAATGTTACCAATCAATCCAATCACTGACATTACATTTGCTATGAATGCACAGACAGATCTATAGCTCACCCCACCTGGCAGGCTCAGGGCTGTGTCATTTACTTTAAAATCCCTTTATTCCAGTTGTACAGTTTAATTATACTGAATGCTTGGTAGCATACACAGGAAGGGAAAATCCAGCATTAGCTGGCATGCCCTCCATCCCCAGTGCTCTGGAGTTGTGTAACATTATTTACAGCTCTGGTGAGTCTCTGATCAGAAACAAGTATTTAACCCCTTAAACCTTGACAAGACAACAATCGTCAGTGGAGCTGGGACAGCGGGTACTTACAGCACTTGTGCATCATAACATTAGCTGTCTGTTCATACAGGAGGGACAAACAACATCCTAAGTCCTTCCACACAGTCCTGTCATGTCCTTGGTTAGCTGGGCACAGCTTAAGCCTCACGTATGGTTTGGAAACTGATGGTGTGCTTGAGGCCAGGCAGAGCTTTAAACGATGGGTTCTGTAGCGACGCTGTTAGCAGGTCTGGTGCAGGTCACCTGTGGCATTTGGAGGACCAGATGGACATCACCAGCCAGCAACTCCTCCATGCCAGTCTACCCTGGTGGTGGGCGATTTGATGTCCCTGATTACTGGACCCGCCACCAAAAGCTTTTTGGTGGGTTTCCACCTCCTGTTCAGTGCAACCCGTAGAGGACACCAGCCCATGAGCAGCGGTGGCCGTGTGCAGGCAGCGCCCTCCAAGACGGTGACACAGTCATTTTATCAGCCATCGCCACTGTGTCACTAACAAGGCTGCCATGTCGTCCTATGCTTTTTCATGTGGTTTTGCGGTTTTTTGTTCATCTTCCTGAGCATGGCTCAACCCTCTGGCACAACCATGCATGGTTATCTGCTACCCAGTAATGAAGAAGAGGTTAAAATATAACTCCTTGGCACTAATAACCTCCCTGCTTGACCTCCCTCCCCAGAGTCAGTTAGCTTGTTGACCTTCAGAAACTATTGAGTCAAAGGGTGAATGAGCCTTTCCTAAATTTGTTTTCCATTTCAGGAAATGGAAACAGATCCTTAGAAACAGATCAGAGGAAACATTTGCTCATGAATGTTTTTGAGGTGCAGTATCACCTTTCACGAATTAGGTGACACAGATTTGAATTTAATTTGTCACCTCTCCTTTGCTGATTCATTGCTAGTTCTTAAAATTGGGGGATGGGATAATTTTCTTATTGAAAAGCACATGTTGGTGGAACATTCTTCCTCCCTGTACTTCTGTGAACTCTCTGACTGCTTTCCTGCCTCTGGCCTCCCGCAGCAAAAGGTCCACAGTTTAATGATGTACTGGGAGTATTGGGTTAGTATGGCATGGTATGGTCATTTTCCCATAAAGGCAAGATCACCTGAGGAAATGGGACCCTGAGGGGTGGCTTTGAAATTGAGAAAACGGCCATTGGCTTTTGACTTGTTTTCCGCTCCGTTTCTGTGTGTTCCATTTCGCGTGCCTGTGGGTGCAGAGTGCACCGTTAGCTCCAGGTCTTTGAGCAGAGCTGTGATGGAGCCACCACCCACCTCAGTATGATGGTGTGCTGATTAGCCACCCCTGCCCCCGGGAGGAAAGAGCAGTGGTGCCATGCCCCTCCTGCCCCTGCTGTTAGATGGTGCAGAGAGCGAGGCAAGGGCTGGGGAGGGGGCTTTCTTGTATGTCTTGTAGAAACTGCCACCACATGTGGCAATGGAGACATTTCTGTAGGGGACAACCTTTCAGCCAAACTGTATGTTCTCATCTGCATTTATAAAAAACAAGATGTAATGCAGTTGAGAAGACAAGTGGAAAAATAAGCATGGGGTATGAAGGGTAATGAATCCAGCGGGCAGTGAGTTTTAAGGACACTGTTCTTCCAGGAAATCAGTATAGGTAACTTTAACCTAATCTATGCCAGTAATGCTTAAAAGACCAGGAACAAAAAAAGTGACATGGGCCAAGTCCAAAAATATAAGCAAAAAGCCTCTAACACTTGCATATGCTACAATGTGGGGGGAGGAAATGCTCCTCCTGGTCTGGATGGGCCTCTGTCCAAATATAAAAATGGGAAGGCAAATTATGGGCCAGTTGCCCAAACTGGAGTGTTAAAATTATCAGAGCTACCTCCACTCTCCTCTGGTGCTTCCTATTAGCAAAAGCTGTGTGTGTGTGTCTGTGGTCTGAGTGTGTGTGCGTGTCTTTGCCTGCCTGTGGTGAGAGGAAGATAAACAGCATCACACGTAAGCAGTCCCCCCTGTTTTGCACCACAACCAAAACCAATCTAGTTCTGCTTAGTGTACTATATTTTAGAAAAACACAAATGTGATCTGTGTTAGTTTAGCATTCCCTAGCACTGAGATTTGGTAGGAGACTGGTGAAAAATGCCAGGAAAACATACAGTTCCTCAGGAGACCTGGCATGCACAGCCTTCTCCTGTCTTCCTTGGAGGAACAAATCACAGTGTCCAGACTAAACATCGTGCTTGCAGGCAGATGCCACTGGCCTTACTGGCACAGACCTACCTTCTCCCAGTGCTATTTGCCTGCCATCATCCAAGAGGTCCTCTCCTCCTATGCTCTTGTGTCCCTGGTCACTTCCAACCTTTGTGCAGGGTGGAGCACATCAGTCTCAACCATGTGGCCAGCCTGTCCCCACATGGATGGTCTCCTACCCTAGCCACCCTAACCTCCTGGTCTACATCCCTCTTTTGGGGCTCTTTCCTAGGCCATGCTCCCTGCATGCTCATGGCAGCACACAAGGCTGCACCAACACCACCACAGCCATCATCTCTGGAGAAGCTCATTTACTCCTCTGCTTGCCAAAGGCTGTACCCTGCAACACAAAACAACTGCTGCCACCCAGCCCAGGGTAGGGTCAATCCCCTGGATCACAAGGAAGTCCATGAGGAAGGCAGAGATCCTAGACAGGAGGCGGTGCATGTGAATCCAGCCAGGAAAGGATCCCACCACACCTACCTCAGCTGGTCTTTGGGGCTCAGTGCTAGGACAGGTGACCTGTGACATTCTGCTGTCTCTATCTGAGGGGGTCACCAAACCATGTGGGAGCTACTCAGGTCCTTCTGTCTCATCTAGTGAAAGCTGGGCAGTCTACCCTGCTGACAGGAAAAGCTTATGGATGACAGAGCTCGGATGGACAATGCTGACAGCTTTCTCAATGACAGGTTATGTACAGGGTTTCTTCCACAGGTTGCAACAAACTGTGTTCAGGTCACCCCTCACACTCAGGGAGACCTCTGTGTCCTACAGGCAGCAGGCAGGTACCCACCACATGGGCCACACCAGAGCTCCCTAACCCCCACCATGCAGTGAGACAACCATAGGAGTGTGTAGCTGGGTGACAGGCATGTGACCTGTAAGTCATAGTTCATCCCTGTCCTGCCTCACACTTCAGGGCTCATCATCGAGCTCACACAACATGGTGAGTGTGGGCACTACTGACATGGAGCCGGCCAAGGCTGAGGGCTTTGTTTTCCTCACAAACACAGCAGGAGAAACCGAAGCTCTTGTGCTCACCTTGCCTTGGAGGGGACCTCGTTGGGCACAATGGATGGTGAGCATGGCTGCCTTGGTAAATACAGAGGTGTCAGTATGCATGGGGACAGCCTTCTCTCTGCAGCCTCATTTCACTAGTCCAGCACTGATGTGTTTGCACAAGGGTGTACGTGGCAACTGGAATGTTTCCTATGACCCATGAGACACTTTTCAACGTATCAGTGTGCTTCACTGCCAGTGCAGAGTACGGCCCTGGGAAGGCTTACGTTGGTGTCAGGGGCACACTTTACAATTTTGAGACAGAAGTGCCTGTACACAAAGACATTAATGTCTGCTTAAGTGACAGGTAGGACTGGGAAGCGAGCTGAGCTGTGATGAAGAGGAAGAGGAAAGACAAGACAAGACATACCGGGGCGATAGCACTGCAGATGTGTGCTGTGGGCAAACCTGATCTGAAACACCCTCACACCTGCCTGGTGTGTTTCACATGGGAGCTCTGCCTCCACGTGACAAAGGCCTCTACCATGACTCTCCTGATGCTGTCTGTGTGTCCCCCTGCCCAGCACCCTGCCCACGCAGGCCACCCTGGCAGCTCATGCAGGCAGCACGTTGGGCTCAGCTGCCACTTTGCCCAGCCCCATGGCAGCACACGATGCTGCCACCCTTTCCCACCCATCCCTCACTGTTTGTTGCACGACTCCCTCTGCAGCAGGGTGTGCAACAGCCACTCCACAGGGACACAGGGGTTTGAGAGGCTCTAGCTCTCCAGCTCTGCGGGGCTGACAGCTCACCTGTACAGCCATGGCGGGGATCAGGCTCTCCCCACAGTGGGTGTCTGGCCCCGTTGCAGTGGGGCTGTGGGCACAAATACCCCCAGCAGTGAGCTCTCAGGAGGATGCAGTCTGGTTCTCAGGGCTGACAGATACCATTCTACAGAGCTGACACTCGTTTGACTATCTCAATGCTGTTTCACACTCTGCGGTGTGACACAAACACACTTATCAAGCTTTCCCTGGAAGGGGAGGGCTTCTGTGGTTTCCACTGCATCATTTCCACCACAACACATTATCAGATGCTGAGGTGCAATGCTGTCCTGAAGCATGACCCCCTCACAAAGCCCCAGGGAAGTATCTGCTCTCTTTCCCACTGGCCTGTGGCTTTTGTCCACTTAGCATTTCAAAGTTCTAAGCCTTGTTTCTTCATTTGGAAGATGGATGTTTCTGCCTTTCTGCTTCCCCTTTTTCTCTGCATTTTCAAGAGGCTACAGCCGTCACACTCAGTGCAGTGTTTCTATATGAAACTCCTCCTGTCCCAGGCACTATACCCGGATTTTTGGACAGCAGCAGCTAAAGTTGGAGCTGGTCTCTTCCACAGAACAGCTTTTATTTTCACTTCCCAAAGTAATTTTTCCTTTCTCCTTTTACAGCCAGGTCTGGCACCCACGATGTGGTCTTCCCTTTAACTCTACTGACTTACTCAAATTTGACCCCAATCTTCAAGAAAGGCAGGAAGGAGAGCCCAGAGAACTACAGAACAGTCAGGGTCACCTTGATTGCTGGGAAGGAGATGGATGAAATCATCTTGGAAACCATTTAAAAGCATGATAAGGACAAGAAGGTGATTGAATTTACAAAATCATGCCCGACCAACTTGATAGCTGCCTTTGAAGAGATGGCCTTACTTGGTGGATGAAGTGAGAGCAGTGGATGTTGTTTATCTCAACTTGAGTGTTGAAAGTCTTATTGTCTCCCATAATATGCCCATAGACAGACTGAGAAAGTATGGGCTAGAAAAATGGACAGTGAGGTCCATTTATCTATCCATTTATCCAGTGAAAACTTGCTGAACTGCCAAGCTCCAAGGGCTGTGACCTGGCACTAAGACAGTGTGCACCCTCAGCAAGATTGCAGATCATATTAAACTGAGAGGAGTAGCTCATACACCAGGGGGTTGTGCCACCATTCACAGGCAGCTCGGCAGACTAGAGAGGTGGGCCGACAGGAACTTCATTGGGTTCAACAAGGGGAAGAAACAAGTCCTGCACCTGGAGAGGAACAACCTCGGGCACCAGTAGAGGCTTGGACTGACCAGCTGGAAAGCAGCTTTGCAGAGAAGAGCCTGGGATCGTGGTGGAAACCAAACTGACCATGAGCTGGTAATGAGTCATTGCAGCAACTGCAGGCAACAGCATCCTGGGCTGCATTAGGAGGAGCATTGCCAGCAGATCAAGGGAGGTGATCCTTCCCTTCTACCTAGCACTGGTGAGACACATCAGGAGTGCTGTGTCCAGTGCTGGGCTCCCCAGTATAGGAAAGACACGGACTTCAGAAGTTGAGGAAAGGGCCACAAATATGATTAAGAGACCGGAGCATCTCTCGTGAAGAGAGACTGAGAGAGTTGGGACAGTTCAGCCTGGAGAAGAGAAGGCTCACAAGGATCTTATCCATATGTATAAACACCTGGTGGGAGGGAGTAAAGAAGACACAGCTCTTCACAGCAGTGACAATAGATGATAAGAGGCATCAGGCACAAACTGAAATACAGGAAAGTCCATTAAACATAAGAAAATATGTTTATTCTGAGGGTGATGAAACACTGGAAGAGGTTGCCCAGAGAATTTGTGGAAATATACTTGGAGATATTCAAAACTAGACTGGACATGTCCTGGGCAATGGGCTCTGAGCAACGGGTTGCCTCAAGAGGTCTCTTCCAACCTCAACCACTCTGTGAACAAGGCCAACCTCCTGGGTTCTCAGTCAAAAATAACTCACATCATCCTCTGTTTGGGAAGATGCAGCTTCCACAGGCAAACAGCTCCCACAGCCTTTGTGGTTCTTTTCACATATGTCTTTCCTGGCCTTAAATACCTCAAGTGACTCTCCAGTCCTTTTTCCATGATGCAACCCAAAGAGCCACTGCAGCGTTTCATATCAGTACACTTCCCTGCCCTCTTCTGTCATAGCACTTCACAAATGCCAGATGGTATCAAAGGGTCTTATCAGTGTGTGGTTCAGAGACATTTTATGTGGCTTCTACCTTACCATGGTTTGTCCTACATGACAGATGAACCTGGGGGCTTTGAATGCCTGGTTGCCTCCTGAGAACTGTGCTTGGCACACACAGCTCTGCGCTTACAGGGTAGCTGCAAGGTGGTAGGGCAGAGCAAGTGGGTCTTATCTTTAGGATCTTCTGTTGGGTCCTTGCCCCTGCACAGCCTTGCGGCATAGTTGTGCTGCAGCACTTCCTCTGCTTGATGCCACTTGTTGTCTCCTGAGCCAGGGACACCTAGGCATCCTGCCGTCCTTTGCTCATCACAAACTCAACCAAGCAGGCTTCTCTTCTCTCCCAGCTCACGTAGCCAGGAGGCTACCTGCCATGCTGTTTTATGAGCAGCCAAGCACCATTAGCATCACTGCAATGCAGAAGTGTTAAGAGATGGCCAGGTACTAAGGGTAAATGGGCAGTGAGACAATTCCCCACTAGCTATATTGCATGCGGATTATTGGCACCAATTAAATAGCCCATCACTGAGCCCTTTAAGGCTTACAGCTCTCTCTCCCCCCTCCACTTTTCTAAATGCAAGGTCTGCCAAATGTGGCTCTGCCACTCATGTGAGATGTCAAGACCTTCAGTCACCAGCCTGAAGCTCTCAGGTGCTTTGGCAGTAGATGTGCTCAAACAGGCGTGCAGGCTGGAGATCTGCTGCTGGCCCCACTGTGGCCATCTCCTGGCCCATCCATGCTCCAGGCACCAAACCCATCCCAAGGAGCAACCCCCCACATCCCCAGAACTGTGCAAACATGACTCAGTTCAGCACTCAGCTGGCAGGTCCTGCATCTCCAGCTGCACCAGGGGATCTAATACCCGAATTGATAATATCGATAATTATATATAATTATATAATAATTATAATATTGTATATTATATATTGTGTAATATATTATATATAATANTGCATCTCCAGCTGCACCAGGGGATCTAATACCCGAATTGATAATATCGATAATTATATATAATTATATAATAATTATAATATTATGTATTGTATATTATGTAATATAGTATATATAATATTTATATTATATATTATATACAATATAGTATATAATAATATAATATAATTATAAAATGTTGATAAAATTGATAATACCTGACCTTGCTTGGCTTAGGTTCCAGCACAACATTTCAAGTCCACAGTTGCAGAGTACCACTGCTAGCTGTTGGAAACACTGTTTTAGAAAGTAATGAGCAATGAGGTGCTAGACTTCCCTAGAAAGTATTGCCACCATTTATTTTCAAGTTGAAACTGATTTGAAACCTTCTGCGCCAGAGGAGGAGGAGGAGGTGCTAGAGAAACATTCAAGTTCCAGTGAGCATGCAGCTTGTGCTCGTCCTCCAGCCCCACTGAGTGGCCCGACTAGCCCTGCTCCTGCCGGCCAGGACGTGTAGCTGCATATACTTGCATATACGTGCCCTGCTTCTGGCGGGACCCACTGCTGATTTTGTGGCATTAAACCTACAGGTAACATCACTTTGTTTCATTCTCTCTCGCTGTCTGTGAACTGCTGCTTGGGGTCCTGCTGTGGCTTGGAGGAGGAAAGGAGGTTTAGACACCTGATTTCTGCAGGGCAGTGCAGTCCTGGCAATGCAGAGGTCCCTGCAGTAGATCATGATCTCTGAGCCTTTCGGTTTCTCTTCTTACTCTAAAGTATTCTCCAGGTACTTTACTTTAACCTTTACAGCATATTACTTCTTAACAGAGGCTGGGAAGCAAACTGGAAGCTAAATTCATCCCAACATGGGAAACAAGTGATTCCAAAACACTTCTTTTTTTTTCTCAGTGAACTCTTGCATCCCCCTCTAGGGTCTTTCAAAGTAGTTCTGTGGTTAGGGTGACTACATTACTGTTTTCAAGGGATGCAGATAAGACTGGAAGAACACAAGTTTCAAAACAGAGAACAAAAAAGTCCTGTGCCTTAGATCACTGTGTTTGACAGCAGCAAATGTCAGCAGCAGGTGGTTTCCAGGTTTTTTTATGCTATTTGGAAACAGAGAGGAAGAGCACCTCACTTGAGTGCTGTGCCGAGTCCTCACCTAGGGCTCTTCTACCACGGTGGCAGTTTATCTGCTCTCTTTCTGGCTGCGCTTCCTTCCCAGGTCAGCTTGCTGCCCAGGGCCTGGCCAGCAGTGCCTATGCTTAAATTAACACCCCTGTGAAGTACTGCTCTGTCCAAGTCCATTCTGATACCTGTGCAGTGTATTTATTACATCTCTGCAGATAGCTCATTCAATTTATAGGAAAGCTGGTGAAAATCAGGATAGTTGCCATGGAGGTGGCAGGTTTGAAGGCAACCGATGCAGAAGTTGCTGTGCTGTACCCCATCCTTCCCACCTCATTCTCTGTCTTCCTCTCCTTCTGCCCAGTTCCAGGTCTCAACCACCCCAGCAGCCCCCCTCACCTCTCATGGTGTCCTTAGTCATTTCACCCACCACATTCACCCTTTCAGGATCAGGATCTACTCCACAATACAGATGGCCTTGTCTATCGAGCCCCCGATGGTTCTCTAGCATCTGTAAAACACGCTGATTTACAGTTGTCTCCATCCTTTCTTACAGCTGTAGGTTCCCTAACCCCCTGATGCTGCAGCCATCTCACCCACCCCACCCTAAGCAATTCTCTAAGCCACAGGATATGCTACCGCTTACCAAACAGTATTTCTTTAAAAAAGACTTGTGCTCAGAAGAAAATCTATCTATCTGTGCTATGTGGCCTGGTTTAAAACCCTCTGCTTGTTTCCTCCTTCCTCCCCTGAGAGTCTGGGCTGTCTCATGGCCTGGAGCACACACAAGCCCCAGTGTTGGGAACTGCATTTGGGCCCCATCCCCACCTCCAAAGCTGGTGTTGCCCAGAGCCCCTTCATGCTGCAGAGCAAACCAGCATGGTTTACCTGCGTTGAATGTCAGCACAGAGGCTGCTGCTGGAGTTGCAGACTGGGGTCGATGAAAAGCAACCTGGAGGTCAGCCAAATACACCTGCCTTGTGCCATTGGTGAGCATAACGATGTGGTGGCTTCAGCCTTTGATGTAAGGTGTTTCCCTGGCACTATCTACTGCAGTTCAGAGAGGTATCCCTCGGGTGACAGCTGTCAGCTTCCTTCCAGCACGCAGGCAGAAACAGCAAGCTTCTGTTGGGAAACCCAGACCTGACCATGTGAGAACTGGGAGAGCGCTCAAGGCAGAATACACAGCAGTGCCTGCTAGTGCCCAAGGCACTCACATATCACCCCAGCAATTTAATTATTTGCATGTTTATCAGTTTCTTCAGAACTGATGTCTGACTTTGCAGGCAGGGCCCAGACCAACTGACTGCAAGGTCTGCATTGCTTGCAGAGGCAAACAACTGCTTAACCAAGCATGTTCAGTCATGGTGTCCCTTCCTACATCTCTGGAAGCTGTAGGATTTCAGCAGCTCCATCACCCCTCTCCTGTTAGAGTGGTAAAAAATGTATTTTAAATTAAAAAGATTAATTCTTTCCAAAGTGTATTTAGACAAGCAGGATCATGCTTGAAACCCTAAGGGAGTGAAGCACGCTGCTCTCCACCCCTTGGGAGAGGACTATGGGGTGGAAGGATTAACCTTATTTTAAGTCCAGAAATTCAGTGACATATACAAAGAATCACCAGTTCAGAGAATTTTTCCACATGCACGTCACACAGAGCCATGTTGCACAGGATGGCATCTAATGAAAGCTGATTTTTATCAGCCCATGAACTCACACTCCTCACACAACCAATACTGCTGCAAAACATCTAGTAGCAAGTGTGACAGAGGCTCAGTACTTATAATTATATATATATATGCTACTTATACCTCATGGATTTCTCAGGATGGCAGGATGTCTGCCTTGAGCAGGAACTATCTAATGCAGGTCCTTGTTTTGCACTGGTGTTTCCTCTTTCAGGTGTGTCTTTCTGCCTAACATCTGCAGACTCATGCTATCCTGGAATGAATGGGCTTAAAATCAGGTTAATCCTTCCACCCCATAGTCCTCTCCCAAGGGGTGGAGAGCAGCGTGCTTCACTCCCTTAGGGTTTCAGGCATGATCCTGTTTGCCTCAGCTTGGAGCAGGAGCTCTAGGTTCACAAGGCAGCCCAAAGGCTCAGAAACCTCCCCAGTCAGAGCATGACAACGTCTACGAAGTGACATCTGCTATGCCCTTGCAGGCCTTCACCCCTCTCATCTCTCCCAAACCAGCTGAACTGATAGAAGAACTTCTGTTCATGGGTTGTGCTGGGCTTTAGCTTTGGTTGCTGCACTTCCTGCCTAGTTCAAAACCAAGCTAAGTATAATTTTACCTCATTTGCACAGCCTGGCTTGAAGAATTAGTGATATGGGATGCTCCTGCTACCTATGGGGGCTCTTCTAAATGCTATTCCTCCCCTCCATTCAAAAGGCCCCTATTTAATAACGGCTGTCTTATTGGAAGTGTACCTTGAGCTATTTACTCATAAACTGAGTAAACTCACATTTAATCCTAAACAGAAACAAAACTTGACAAAGGATGCATTCCAGTTACAGGCTGACTGAGAAGGTCAGCTTTGTAGGCTTAAATACACATTCATAACATTGTGAATATTTACTTAAATACCTTTTTTGTAGGAGCCGTTCATCTACTAATAGGTAGGAGGAAAGTCTAACTATGTCTTTTCTCATTCCAGGTCTCAAAACATCATACGACACCTACACAGCAGGACAATGAATGCATCCAACAACTGCAGTGCCACAGATCTAGAAGTGTATTATCATGTTCGTCTCACTGGATTTGTTCTGTATAACCTCTTTTTCTTTCTTGGAGCATTGCTTAATGTTCTTGCTCTCTGGGTTTTTTTCTACAAGATAAAAAAGTGGACAGAAACCAAAGTGTATGTAATGAATTTAGTCTTTGCAGACTGCCTCATCGTCTGCACCTTACCTGCCATGTCTTATTTGCTTTGGAATAAGTCAATCCGACATGAATTCTGCCAGTTTGTAGAGGCAATGTATATTGTCAACATGGTAGTGAGCATCTACATCATTTCATTTATCTCCATCGATCGATATCTTGCTATAAAGCATCCCTTGAAAGCCAGGATCTTCAGGTCTCCATCAAAGGCTGCTCTTTTCTGTGGGCTTCTGTGGGTCTTTGTGATAATCGGTACCACCGTAAACATTTGGAAGAGACGCGCTGCTCAATGCTTTGAGAAGGATAGCACCACACCGCCTACTCTGAGCCTGCTTTCCATTTTCTTTGCTTTTACTCTTCCATTAGCAATCCTGACTTTTTGCTCCACAGAAGTAATCAGGAACCTTAAGAGACATCTGAACGCAAATTCACCAGAGAAGGAATCAATCCAGAAAGCTGTTCAGGTCATTTATGCAAACCTGATTGTATTTCTAATATGTTTTCTGCCAGCTGGCCTTGGGGTACTTGCTAGGTTCATAACGGAGACAGTCAGAGCTACCTGTTTTCTGCTCCAGGTTACAAAGAACTTCTCCTCCATAACGATGTGTATTGCCACATCCAACTGCTGCCTGGATAGCATCTGCTACTACTTTGTGACCAAGGAATTCCATGAAGCCCTTCCACTGCCCAAATCTAGCACCGAAAAAACAAATCAAATTCCCCCCTTGGAGACACACACCTGCTAAAGGGAGGGAGAGGGATGAAAAACACCAAACCCAAAAAACACAGTAACAAACACAGTAACAACAACAGTATCATCAAGAGAAGATACAGCTTCAGTGTAATTGGGATAATTGTTGCTCTATCTCTCTAGCGATACCTTTGCATTACTACGTTAATTGTGATTTATACTCCGTGTTTCTATTAAACCAGTAAGTTATTTCACCGAGAGGTGTAGAAGTGTGTATGTAATCTCTGGCCACTAAGATGTCTCCATTCCACCCTCCAGCACCTGTTTGTTACTCCTGCAGGAAGGCAGGTGATGCATATATGTCTCCCTGCTGTAATTCATTTTGCATCTACAGTCAATTGATCTTTATTGCCAACAAGCACAAAATAATATGTTATGTTTTACTTCATTGTGTATTTTAAGTTTTTGTGTTATTAAAATAAACCAACTTATTTTCATCCTGTTCCTTTGGCGGGGGTGGGTAGACCTTTGCCACCTATACATTGCTATTCCCCGGGTGTGACACCCAGCTAGCCCTCAGGTTCATCCTCCTGGCCACAGCCTGGGGTCAGGGTATCACCCTGCAACTGGGCACAGCTGGGTCTGGGTTTCCACAGCCCGCCCACGCTGATACCCCCAACATTTCCTTGGGGGAAATCCATTTGTCTGTGAGTTAGCTGCCTAGAAACATCAGGGAAAGTGGGGAGTGGGTTTACCCTCTTCATGTTATTCAAATGTTCCCTAGGACTGGTTGTTTTTTTTCCTTTCTAAATGCTGAAAAACCTCCCAAGTGGCCTCCAAGCTCTGCCCAGGCAATGCTTGGAGTGCTTGGAGTGCTCAGGAGAGAGTGTGGCAGAGTCTTCCCCAGCCACTTACACAGTTTCCCCTGTGGCTTACATCTGCCTTCAGGGAGCTCATGGCTGCTGCTCAGTCTGCCATTGTCACCTTTGGGACTGCAAGCCCAGGAGACATGAACTAATGGGGCTCATCCTGAGGGAGTCAGCGGCTGGCTCATGCAGATGGGACTGCAACTGCTAGAGCCAACTGACAGCAAAAGCCTTCAAAACGACTATAAAATACCACTGGTGCATATTCTGAAACACGTTTCTAAAGGTCCTGACACCCATGATGTGCTCAGTGCCACACCAGTATCTCTCACCTCTGCCCTGTTGGCAGTTGCTGTCATTACCAGCTTGGGCTTTGCAGTGGTGCTGATGAGCAGTGTCAGACACCTGCCTGCTTCGCAGAGGATGAGCAGGCCCATAATGTCTGTCACATTGCCTGTAAAGACACCAAAAAAAAGCGTGCTGAGCCCCCTCCCCGTGGGGTGAGGTCCCTGCACTGTCATGAGGTGTGGGACCACTGATGTGCCCCCTCGGAAAGGCCCTCAGCCCTGACACTGCCGCCTGCCTGGGCATGTTCTGCAGCCGCTCTGCCAAGCTGCTCTGCTCCCTCAGGGACCTTTAGCTGCCAGAAGCACAATTTGCAACCATTATGGGTTTTATTTCAGAAATTATTTGCTTTCCCATGACTGAAATAAAATTTTAATTGCTAGTTTGTTTGAGGCAAGTGAGGGGAGCACAGACTGGGCAAATTATGGCAAAGCATTTAACTGATGCAAGAACAACAGAGGGCACCAGAGACCCCACTGTCCCAAAAGGTAGCGATATGAATCACTTTTGGAGAACAAGAGTTCATTGCTGTGTTACAGCGCTCCTGAGCAGTTGACAGCAGGCTCCTGGACACCTGTACACTGCATGGAGTAGTACCCTGCACCCGCACCTGCGGCCGCAGCAGGGACACCTGCATCTACACTGCAACCTGCCTGAGGACCACCTGACAGCCTCACAAGAAGCAGGTAATGGCTTTTAATTCTTCCCACGCTGGCAGTGCATGGCAGTCTGCTCTGCTCTTTACTTCAGGGTGTGCTTTCTCACCTCCAAACTGAAGTGCTAGCTGGGGATGCCTGCTTATTAACTTAGGGGTCAGTCCTCAGTGCCACATAAATGCCTTCGTCTCTTCCTGCTTTCACAATTGTTATGCCTCAATTTTTTTTAGATCCATGTGTCATTCAGGGGAGGTCTTATTTTTTTACTGTGGTTTCACACCAGTGCTTCTTATCACATCTTTTCTGTGAGCCTGGAGACACTTGGCACCAGACATGCCGTGGCTCAGGAATCTGGGAACCGCCACCAGCTCTGTGTTTACATGGGGGATTCAGTGTGGCTGGGCTGCCCAGCCCATCCTGGAGGGCTCAGCTGCTCCTCGGGACAGTGCTACACATGCAGAAAGTGGCTTTTTCACTGTGGCATTACCTCAGTAGGATGGCAGGCAATGGTTGCAGGGTAGGTGGGTACCACAGTGCAGCCAAGGACCTGTGAGGCTGAAAGCCCAAGAGAGCCAGCACACTGACCATATGTTAGTTCCTCCATAAATTCCACCCTAAAAATGACCATATCCTTGTGGTTCAGTAATGCCATACCAGTTCAGTAATGCCGTACCAGTTCTGGTGCTAGGGCAGGGGCCACGTTTTCCTCCACGGTTGCCAGACCTGTCTCTCCCAGTCTCAGACACTAAAACCAGTCCACTTCATTCCTACAGCTAGTCACTTTCCCTGTAGTTTGGACATTGATGCTTAAAAGCTGCTGACTTAAAAGGTGATGTGTTTATAAGAGATTGTAGGAATCTGGGTATTTTCCTTTCCCGCCTCACTGCAAACAGTTTCTGTATGAGCTGCAGACTAAGTCTGATTCACCCTCTGCAGCCTCCTTGCTGGCAGTGAATGCCCTGACATATTCAAAGGAATACCAGGCAATAGTCTAAGTTCTTGGATTCGTGTTTGCTGCTCTAGCAGCATTCTGGCATCCCGTCTCTGAAGGTTGAGATCAGGTGCTCTCTTTCCCTTCTCTCTTTGAAGACCTGTTACCTGCTGGGGCTGGTAGTACCCGTGCTGAGCTGTTCCTCCCCTGCAGCACCCTGCAGCCAGAGAAGCAGGTTCATGCTTGGGGACAGCCTGCCCCCAGCTGGCACCCACCCACCAGCACCAGGAGTAAAGCTGCCTGAGCTATCTGGATGGGCTCAAGTCCTGTGGAGATTTGCAGGCTGGGCAAGACTCAAAGTAAACCCATGGGGTGGTTTCAGCAGCAAAGCAATGGCCTTGGATGGAAAAGGGGGAATGCTGCCCAGCTCTGCTTTGGGCTGCCCTGAAGCCAGTGACTCTCTCCGATAACCACAGCGGCAGCAAAGATAAAGGATCACAAAAATTACCATACTGCTTTGCAGACCCTTTGCTATTACTTGATCTGTGCAAAGCAGGACTGGATGGAGGGCTAGGCAGCCTTAACCCTGTAAGATCTGCAAGAGAGGATTGCTTCTGCATTTTTCTCTTAGCTGGTGCTGAGAAACGGTGTTACTTTGATGGCTGAGAGATAGATGATGCCAACGAGCCACTGAGACCCTCCAGGGGCAGCCAACACAGGCAGTGCAGGGGCGAGAGGAGCCACATGACAGCAAGGGCTCTGCAGCACGACCCAGCCCAGAGGTCATGTCCCCAGCTCAGGCTCATGCTTACACCCTTTTCTTGCAGAGACAGCCCAACATGGTGAACTGCACTAAAGACGACATGCTGCAGAAAGGCATCATTCTATTTCAACTTATTGTCTACATCCCAATGTTGGTTTTGGGGATCCCACTGAACATCACTGCCCTCTGGGTCTTCTGCTGCAAGATCAAGAGTTGGACCGAGACCAGGGTATATATGATCAACCTCATAGTTGCAGATAGTTTCCTGCTCCTTGCCCTGCCTTTTGTGATATATTTTACCAAGTATGAGTATCCTACAGACAACCTGTGTGCCACCATAGAGAGCATCTATTATACCAACGTGCCTATGAGCATCTTTATCATCACCCTGATTGCAATTGATCGATACATTGCAATCAAGTTCCCTCTAAAAGCAAAGATGCTTCGATCCCCCAAAAAATCAGCTTCTGCCTGTGGGGTTCTTTGGATAGCCCAGATAATTTATGTCTATTTGAAGCGAAAATTTAAGCAAAAGGAAAAAGTTTGCCTTCAGAAAGAATCTCTTCAACCTGACTATTTATCGTTATTTTCCATTATCTTTGAGTATTTTATTCCCTTAGGGATTGTGATTTTCTGCTCAGTACAAGTCATCTCATGTCTCAAAAAGAAGATGGCCACAATCCCTCACGAGACAAAGTTAAGACAGAAAGCAATCCAAACAATTTCTGTGAATTTGTGTGTGTTCATCATATGTTTTTCACCTTTCTACATCACACTGTTCTTGCGGTTTGCAGTGGATTTTGCTGAAGCTTGTTCTCTGCTCTTGAAAGTTAGGGCCTCCCTTCAGATCTCTGCATGCTTAGCAAATTCTAACTGCTGTTTGGATGCATTTTGCTATTACTTTGCAGCCAAGGAATTTCTGGAATTTCCTTCTGTGTCCCCCACCTGTACATCATTTAGGTTCAAGATGAACCAAAGCCAAGCATCACAGCCACCCACGGATCAAGTAATGGCATAAACAAGGTGCGGTGCATTATAGGAGAGCCACAGCGCTGCTGAAGTTTCAAGGCAGAGGGAATGGGACCACCTACAGTATTTGCAATCATTGTAGGTATAGGCATATCTACAAAAAGGGGCAATCCCTTCCAAGGGGTCTGGTAATTACTTGAATTTTGTCCTTTTGCTGACAGTGACTTGGCTCTAGCTAGGACTATTTTCATGGATTGTTGCATTGCAGCTTCAGGCATCTCCTGGTCAACAGGGAGAGCCACGTGGTATGGGGACCATTGTTTCTGCCATGTGTTTATTCATACATATCATGCAGTTAAACATAGGAAGCTGAGTACCCTTACAGTTATACACAATATACATTTCTAGCACTGTAAAATACATGGTCACTTAAAAACAAGAAAAAAAAACATATACTACAATGCCAAACTTAATACATCTGTGCTGTTCACATCAAAGAACTTGCCCTTACAGTGGTAGTTTCATACCAGCCTATGAATTTCAAAGCTTGTGGCTATCACCAGGATGCAGCTATTGCTGTCTTTGGAGTAAACTGTAGGAGTCAGAGAGTGGCCTGAGACTATCGCGCCATTCCTGCCACATAACACTTGTATTAGCTTGTTGCAATGCTCTGGCATTTGTGAGACTAAAATCATTGTGGGTATAAATAAAGCCATTATTGCATGGGAAAGCTGAGCTATGCAAAGTGTTGTGGACCACAGAACAGACCCTTAGCATTGTGCATATCAAGTATAAAGCCGGGAATATCTGATCTCACCCAAGTGACTACCATAAGCTCTGGTGAAAGGTCCGTTGTTGTACTTTAATAGGATCAAACCTCTTCAATGGGTGTCCTGTCAGAGGAGAGGTGATCACACCTGCCAGAATCATCACAGCGTCATGCTACAGGAGTGTTGACGTGCAGAGAACAGCAGTGAGCAACATGAAGCAGATGTAGCCCTGATCCTTCTCTCACCATCCATGAACAGTTTTCAGGGGAGGTTTAGTGAGACTGGCATGTCTAGAGGCCTTCTGCAGAGCAGACCCGCTGCTGATGGCTTCTTGGCTTTGCCCTGTGTGATGAAACATTGCTTTGGATTTGATCTTTTTCTCTTCCAACTGCTTGGCCAATACACAGCGGGAGTTCAAGAGCTCTCCTGCACTACATGTTGAGACATTCAACTCTTTCCATGCGTTATAGAGAGAGCCCTGATCTACCTCAGCTGCATCCCAGACCAGGCATCAGTTTTAATGTCTGCCTTTCCAGGTACCAAATTCCTCTATACTATCTGTGTTTGCTGACTATGCACACGTATCCTCCCACCCCACAGGGAGGTGACAACAAAGCAGCTCAAAATAGTTAAGCCACAAAGGGGAGAGGTCTTGACGCACTGGAAAAATTAGTATCTGGTTTATATGTCAAAGTTATCCTGATGTTCATGACGGGTTTCGGACACCTTTGCTGAGTCTGAACATAACCTCAGCTCCCTGAATGCTCACAGTAAATGAAGCAGAAGAGTTATCAGCTCTCGGGCTACAACAAACTACCAGCTCAGCTATCATACAGCACAAGAACAGCAATCCAGGAGGACACTGACATGGTTATCCACAAATCTTTCACATTTCCCGGCACAAGAGTCTAGCTAATAACAGTAGGGGGCAGCAGCCACAGTCCAGCAGCAGCTCCAACAAGCAGGGCTGGACCATTGCGTTCTGCTAATATTTCAGCAAGGTATAATCTCTCTGTCCCTTAAAAGAAAAAGATGCTAACAACGGCTTGAACTTTGAATGAGCAAATTGATGTCGCAGTCAAAATTTAGGCTTGAGAAAAACAAGATAATTCAAGGAAGGAAAAGCCTTCAAAGTAATTCCAAATCTTGTTTCTAAGTGAGTAGCCATCAGATTTAGCATTTTTGGCCCTTCTAAGCAGGGAAGGCAGGGGCTGGCATAACAGTACTTTCCTGTTTGGTGGCATTTGGGCAGGCCTGAAATCTGAGTTCTCTCCAGAAGTTTGGGCTCCAGCAGCACTCCTCTCCTAGGGGCTGAAGGACACTTATCGGGGAGTTCTGCATTTTAGCAAGTCAGGTGCTGCTTTCAGATTTAGAGGCTTCTCTGGGATTGTGGTTTCTCAGTGCAGTGCAGTTGTTCCAAAGGCGAGCATAGCCCAGCAATCTCCAGGGGGATTCTGCAAGCACCAAAGCAGCAGCAGGGAGCTGGGAAGCACGGGTTTTGCCATGCCATCCCTGGTATATTTGCACAGAGACACAAGGTTGGTGTGGATGCTCCAAAGGACCTTTTGCTGGAGAACGGCAAAGGTAACAGTACAGAGAGCCCTGCGAATGCGTTATCTGACACGGCTCAGTTCCTGGGTGGCACTAAGGAAGGGGAAAACAGTTGCAACAACCATGTGTGTTGAGGTTGCTGTAGTTAGCCCAACACTGCCATTTCACAGGCTTTTCGTGTTAAAAACAAGAAGTAAGAATGACACATGCCTGGTGACACAGTTTCTCCCACTCAAGCAGGACATCGAGCAGACCTTACAAGGGAAGGAAAAATGATTTTGCAGAACAGAAAGAAGTCTCAGATATCAAGAAGGGTAAAGATCAAATGGGTCTTAGTAAATTCTTCCCTTAAATATGAAAAGCTACTTAAAACATACAAGCAAGGAAGTGAGTTCATCTAGGACATCTGCTGATAAAAACAACAAAATTATCCAGGTATGTCCTGAAAACACATTACTTTGTCACAGCTTTCAATAAGGATGGGGAACCTGAGAAGTCCAGAACTTTAAAGGAATTGACACATGAAAGCTCACTTCAGCAATAAAGCTTTTAAATACGTCAAAATAGGATCGGGGGCAGAGACCACCAAACAGTCCCTTCTTCAGGGCGCAGCAAGAAAGGGAAGAGTCTGGCCAGTAGCATCTCTACTATGCTCAAATCTGAAAAAAGTCCAGCTTCGCACTGAGTAACATTAAACAGGAGGGAACAAACAGAATGGCAAAAATTAGGTGGTGCTTTACCTTACAGGAGTATTTTGCCTCACTGGCTTCTTACACTAAGAAAATCACTTTTCCAGCCAAGGTCTGGTAGACACCGGTGCCAGCAAAAGGTCCTTTGGAGCACACTGCAAGCAGTAATGGACTTTTGACAGGCAGTGGTACTCACTGGTGCTGTTAGACTCCCCAAATACTCTGGCAGAGATCTGCCAGCGAAGAAGTGAGAAAACAGCACAAGTGTCACCACACCTGCGCCACATGGTGACAGCACTTGCAGGGATGAGACAGGCTGAGAACTGCAGAGGCAGGGGAAAATACCCAGTGAGCATTACTGGTCTATGGCAGGTATGATAAAACCCGTGACAAGAAGGAAGAAGGGAGCCAGAAGGAGCTGCAAGAGCCCAGAGGGATGCTGACAGGGAGCTGAGGTGGAGATAAAAGAAGCATGAGGATTCTATCCCCCTATCCCAGTGGTGTCCAGGAATCAGACAGGGACCTGCGAGCCACACCAGGAGACATGTAAGTTCTCCATAGGTAACACCTCATCATAGCTATTGTTGAGTTGCTCTGACATATCCTTTTGAACCTGCTGATTACAGCTAGCTTTGTGCTTGGTGACACAGTTTGTCTGAGCCTTGAAGTCTCAGCAGGCTGATGGGAGCCATAGCTGCCCTCATCTAGCAATGAGGGCACCAAGTGGCAGATAGGACACATCACACTGAGAGATCCTATGAGCTGAGTTCCCTCCAGACCTGATTTTGACTGCTTATGGTTAATACCATGGAAACCCAAGGAGGAGACCCTGACCAGGAGATGTCTGCAACTGCAGAGCAGTCACAAAGTCAGCAGGTCACAAGGTCACAGCGCCACATTTTCTCAGAATTACTGGCTGATGAGAACTATAGACGACAACAGAATTATCGTGATTCAGAGTGAAACACAGTTATAATAATCACAAAACTGTCTGCAAACCACAGCTCTGACCTCTCCAACTGCTCTGTGAATGGGTCTGGGGGCTGGCTGGGACGGCTCTGTCCTGGGGCTCAGCAATATGACAGCAAATGGCAGTCCCCGTCCCAGCCCCAGCAGGAGTGGCAGTCTAAAAGACAGAAGACATCAGGACCCTCCAGGGTCCCCTTCAAGCAATGTGCACAGCCTGTTGGGCAAGGAAGGTCTATGGCCATTACCCTGTAAGACATCAAGTACTGGAAAGTAAGTCAAAGGAAAAACCCAAAGCCATTCCATCGCAGCAGGGACTGCTGCAGAACTGCCTGGCAGATGAGTGTTTCACCTCGCTGCAGGGCTACTACAGTCTCATCAGTCAACAGGGGGTGTTACCAGCCATGCTAGCGGTGACAGAGGAAGCTCAATGACAGAGATGAGCACTGAGGATAGGTAAGGGTGCTTTCTCCACCAGTGTTGCTGGGGCCAACAGCAAATGGTCATCAGAGGACACCTTGCTGGGCACGTGAAAGGAACAGCGCTAGGAGGGCACGTCGCAACTATGTGCTGCACTGCAGCTGGTCTGGAGGAAAATTCACTCTCTCCAAGGACGGCGAACGAGCAGGTAATTCCCCCTGGGTATTTGCTGACCTGGTTACTTGAGCTCTGCAAGACACTGGCTTTCCCCAGCCATAGCGGGGCACCAAAATGGTGGTAGAGGAACTGAGAGGGCTAGAGCCTGTGTATTTTCAAAGGCTCATTTGGATACTGGCCACATTAGATATACTTTGGGTGCTTAAGGGCTGTCTCAACACTTGCTAGATCTTCCTGTTTTCTGCTATAATCTACTCTCATATATTCTGGCCTCATAACCCATTCCTGGTGTTCAAAGCACACAGTTGCTGCAGGCACTGGCTGTAGCACATTCCCTCACCTCTGGAGAGGTCTCCTGGCATTATTCCTCAGCAGCATGATTTTCAAAGCTAGTCAAGAGCTGCTAGCGCATAGATACTGCAGCACTGCCCTCTGGTTTGTTTGCTCAAGATGCTCTTGAGCCCTGGGAATCTGAACCCATGGACACTTGTTCCCCTTGCAGGGAAAATCCAAAGACATCACGAACCTCCAGGTCTTTTCTGTTCATGAAGAGCTGCACCTGGAATATGATCCTGCATTAACTCCTCCGAAGCAGGAGGGCAAACAGCAATATTGCCCTTAGACCCAGGCGCTGAAACCAGCCACATCTCTCTATTTCACACGGCGGCTAATCACGTTTCTTGCCATGGCATTGCTGGGGTTGTTTTTTTCTTGGAATTGAGGCAGATTGCTCTAATGCTTCCGAGATTAAGGCCAACTTTCATGATCCTTGAAAGGCAGCATACAGACCCCCGTACTGACTCTTGCCGCAGAGCACTAAATGCTGCCAGCTGAGTACGGGATTCAATGGCAGCTAAAACTAATGAGAGGTGTACTAATAATTGCTCTTATCACTAATGAGAAGTGTAGCAGAGGCAGCTTTGGACTGAAGGAGAGGACAGTTCTCCTCCCGCTGCACGTAGTCCGGAGCATTTTGAGCTGTGAGGATGCTGGCTGGCTTCTCCTGAGCACCACTATACAGAAAGGAATAAGAGCTAGGTTTAGGCATCCCCTTTCCATTATCAGATGGTTGTAACAGTTTGCATAACTCTAGGATACCTGCTGCTGGTGATCTGAGGCTGGCCTACAATGGAGACTCAAGCATTTTCCCCTGCTGCCCTCCACGAGCGGCTTTTCCTGCGTGGGACCCAGCAAGAACTTGCACTTTTCTCTCCTCCACAACTGATCAGGTTCACGTCTCGCACCCTCCTCATCCCACAAGGTACCCTACAGCCAGCTCTGCTCTGCAGAGTCTTCTCTATGGTCCGGTTTTCACTGCTGGTAAAGCACTAAACTATCTAAATCAATCATCAATTCAGTCAAGACTCCAGATTCTAAAACGTTTGATCTGCTTTTACAGGAACTGCACCTCTTAATACCCCCAAAATGAACCTCAGCAACTGCAATATCACAACCTTTGAATTATTTCCACTTGTCCAGATGTATGTTTACATCCCAGTTTTGGGTTTGGGTATTTTCCTGAACGCGTTGGCACTCTGGGTGTTCTGCTGCAAACTCGGCAAATGGACAGAAACCAGAGTATACATGCTCAACTTGGCCGGTGCTGACTGCTTGCTGCTCATCACTCTGCCTTTTAAAATTTTCTCCCATCTCCATCAGCTGCAGGTAGGTAGGTTGTGCCTGGTTCTGGAAGGCAGCTATTTCGCAAACCGCTTAATGAGCATTGGTATCATCACTGTAGTAGCAGCTGATAGGTACTTTGCAATCAAGAACCCTTTGAAAGCCAAGGTGCTGCGTTCGCCGCTGAAGGCAGCTTTTACCTCTGGATTTCTTTGGATATTAATCATCGGTGTGGTGTCCCTCATTAAAATGCTAGAGGACCGAGAAAAAGATAAATTTTGCTTTGAAAAAAATTCCGTTGACCCCTCAGTTATCACCCTGTGCAATATTGTCATAGGGTTTTTCATACCATTGATCATCTTAAGCTATTGCTCCGTGCAAGTCATTGTAGAACTCATGAGAAAGAAGAACAAGTGTCACGAGGAAAAGACAATCACTAAGGCTCTCCGCATCGTGTTAGCAAACATGGCTGTGTTCATCGTATGCTTTTCACCTCTTTATGTTGGGCATCTCCTTCGCTTTATAATGGACTCCATCAGCTCCGACTGTTCTGCAATACAACGTGTCAATAACTTTGTTCACCTCGCCTCAATCCTCGCCAACACAAACTGCTGCCTGGATGCTATTTTCTACTACTTTGTCAACAAGGAATTTAAGGAAGCATCTCCCAAGCTAGGAAAATCCAAATCTGAGGTCACTGAAGCAGCTGAAGTTCAGCTCTCACCCATAGCAGAGTAGCACAAAACACATGCAGCATATATTTTGTACTTGCTCTGCTCAAGTTCAAGTGGGACTCGATCGCAGGCTTTCACGGTTTCTTTTTGTGTTAGCGAGATGGAGGGACTTTCTGCTAATAGGAAAGCTTCAGACACATGAAAATTAGATAACCACAGCCATCCAGATTCCTGATGTAATGACCTAGGTTGCCACTGATAATTATCTGCCTTATGCAAATTTGAGGAAAAATGATAGCTTTTCCCTGCAAAAGACATCCTTTCATTTCCCAGAAAAGTCAAAACAAGTACAGACAGTGGTAATGGTTTTGGGGTTATCTTCATCCCTCGCCCCGGCTTTGGGTCAGTTTTATGCAGCTGTAGTTGTGATAAAAAAACAGAGGTTATTCCAAATACCAAAAAAAGAAAAAAAAAAGTCAGAGTGAAACCACTGCAGAGAAAGAAATAAGGACATTTTTATAAGTCACGTATTTTAGGTGGTAATAATGTACAATCATAGTAAGAAAGGCAGATTTAATCTGCTTTAGACAACTTTACAGCACCATTCATACTACATAAGAGCTATAAAATGATCATAAATTGTAATAAAAGGTCAAAAGAAATTGCAATTCCTTGTACTTGGGGAAAAACTTTACATCCAAGGTGTTTGAGTCAAGTGGCATTAGAACTACTGTCCAAAGAGTTGGGGTGGGGCAGTGGGATTAAGGACTCTGTACAGTGAAGTTGTACATTCGACCTTCTATGTAAAGAACTGTCTAAGGAAAACAGCAGCAAATTGTTCCAAAGAAACTAACATTAATAAAGTTGTGTTACTGCCAGAGAGCAAAGTCTCTTAATGAGTTAAATGGAAAAGGTGGGAGATCGGCTCCTGAGGAGGGACAGCACATCTCCTCCCTGTCCAGGCAAGGGCCAGCAGGTATGAGCTGCAATGGCTTTTCAAAGGCTTTTTTTCAACTGGGCTTTTCAAAGGCCGAGCAGTGCATGCTACTCCCTGTGACACACACGCACAAACAGCTAAACAGATAAACCTGCTAACTAGCTCCAGGCCACATGCCCCTGGACAGAACACATCAAGCACACACCTCCATTCAGCACCTCCCAACCCCAGGCTGAGCTTCCCTCTGCATTCCATCAAGCAGCATCACGCCTTCCCTCGCTGCTCAATGGGGAAGGGGAATTAGGACAAGGCCTGGTTGCAAAAAACACCTTTGAAACAGGTTGGTTTCTCCTTTTTTCTACCCCTACATTTCCTTTGAAAAGATCAAAGCGGCATGAATAGCACTGTGCCTGCAGAGATGGGTACCTCCTCCCGGCTCAGCCCAAAGTGTGGCACAGCCCGGGCAGTGATTTCAGGCTGCTCAGCCTGGTGCAGCGGGGCTCACACTTTGCCTTCCCCAGCCCTATGTGCTGATGGGCCTCCTGCACCACTGCAGTAACACATGCGCCTTTGTGACTTTAATTTGATGGACGATTCCCCAAAAAGGCTAAACAGTCCTTTAAGATTTCCTCCATGATATGGGATTCATGTGCTGGCAGCAGAGTGATTTCAAAGATTACCCAACTGCCAGTGTGCTTTATCTACACCTCCAGTCTCACCAGCATGAGATGAAAGCTCCGCACAAACCAAATTGCTGTTTTAGATGTACAGGAAAAAATACCAGTTATCTGGTAACCACTAATAAAATGGGTGGAGGAGGTACAAAGCTGCTTAAAACCAAAGCATTTCCGAAGAGAATCTGCTAAGTTGTCTTGTTCCAAGTAACGCCCTTTCCTCTAGCAACCATTTGTCCAGAACTATGTACGGTGAACACCTGATCAAACACAGCAAAACTTCCTCACCACAGAAATCTTACACCAAAGCCTCTGTGCAGCTCAGGTGCTTAGTGAGGTTTGGAGAGGGAGGGAGCCTCTGAGGGGCTGTGGAGAACGTGACAGTGCAGGATGGTGCTGGGCAGGGAATGTAGGGACGGTCCTCACTGCCACAGCCATATAGGAGCTCTGAGCAGGACCACTGCCACTCCTAAAGACTGTTAGGACCAGCAGGTTAATGAAGACACAGAGGCAGGAGAGCATGTTTCACCCTCAAAAAAGCGATGTGATAAACTATTCTTTTGACATAGGACCAAAGCCTTCACCATTTGAGCAGAGTCTGTACAGGGCAAGTACAGGGCAGCCTGGCATTCCGACAGGCTGGGGCTGAAACATGTGGCACAAGGACCAAGAAACTCCCTCCAGGCTCCCCAGTTAGAAAACAGCATGATGCTGTTCTCTTTACTCACTTTTGTTTTACTTTTTCCACCTGAAGCTTATGGGCTGATTTAGTAGGTGTGTCCTCTACATTCATAACCTACCTGGCCAAGCTCTCCCACACCATACAGAGAAAAGCTAAGGGATGAATTAAGCAGTAAGGAGGCAGTACAGAGAAGAGCCAAGGGATGAGTTAAGCAGTAAGGAGGCAGAAGCAATCTACAGTAATATACATTTCCTGTGGGCTCAGCAACCGCTGGGAGACAGAGGAGGATCCGAGCATTTGCCAATAAGATACCAATTCTTTTGCCACGGCCTGGAAGGCAGACAGCCCCTACCCCACACACAGACAGGCTGTGACATCCAGGTGGAGCAGGTCATGCCTGGTTAGCTCTGACCTTGCTTCAGAAACCTAGCTATCTCATCACATCCACCAAGCTTTTGAATACATGTGACAACCTTCTTAGCATAGGATGCTCTCCATCTTTCAGACCTTCCAGATTTCTCTGGAGCCAAGTCTGGACAACATCAACCTCGTGCTTTCCAAGCAATGAAGGTACAACTGAATAGGGCTGGACCGTAGACCTTGCAGGCTGGCTGAGGCAGGTATCTCCCACCACCTCATGGGAGGCCATGCTGCCCCTCCAGCAGCCATAGCACACAGGTAGGCACAAATACCTTGCACTGGAATCTCCGACATTGTATTGATTCTAATTCTATGAACTGATGACAGAGCTGGACACAGCCAGTCTGGTCCCCTTCACAAGCACTGAATGTGCTTGTTACAAAACCAGATGAGTTGAAAGCAGGAGTACAGCCGCTGCAGCACACCATGGGTGGCTGCACAGGGAACACACACACAAACACAGTGGTAAGAACACATCCAAACCTCCCTCTAACTTTCATGTTGTCGCTCAGAGGTCTAGTAATGTCTCACACCAGGTTTTCTTGCTGGGGGCTTTCCATTTGCTGTTGCTGTTGCATTTCAAATGAACCCTGCTGCTACATACTGAACCAGGGCAGCTAACTGAAAAATGAGAGTTCAGCTGAATGTCAGGTGTGGGGGGAAAGTGTGAACCCTGTCACCAAAAAAGGGCAACATACTTCAAAGATGCTACGATCAAAGACAGAAAAAGAGGGCACTTCTAGGGAAGTGAAATTCAAGGTGGTTCACTGTCATTAGCTGGAGATAGAAGCATTCCTACGTCTCCCGGTTTCTGAAAGAAGGCTCAGGAACACCATTAGGTCACACCAACAGGAGGAGTTGTCCATGTGGGGACCACATGTAGCAGCTGGGACAGTGTCTTATGCATCCTCAAAGGTGTTCGAAGGCTGCAGCACCTGCAACCCTGACCACCAAAAACCCCAGCAGCAGTCTGCCCACAGCTTTACCAACTTCAAAACTCCTAGTTTCGCTTCTGTCTGCTGACATTTTTCTACCAAGATCAAGAGCTCATACTTGTGCCTTTCTGGCCTGTGGCTTTCAATCCACACTCCCTGCTTTGATTCAGTAAAAATTTGGCATGGATATTTCAACTGCCCACCACCTGCCTCTCTGGGACAGGGATCCTAACCAGGCAGCATCCTTAGAATTTTTATTTTATTTTATTTTTTAAATGACCAAAGCAGGAATTGCTCTTCTTCTTTCAGATAGTGTTGCATAAGCCAGATGCTGAAGAATGTGCATCACTCTTGTGCTTGGCCAGGTTTTTTCAATTTCCAGCTGCACAAAGGCAGAGCATGTCAGTCAGCACATACAGAAAAGAAGTCACCAGAGCTTCTTTTCAGGCACTTGAAATCTCACCTTTAATGCTGCTGAATGCCCTGATGGCACAAAGGTTTCTGACAGTGTCAGAAAAGCAACAGGGACTGGCAGCTTCCTGGCACCGTGTACACAGCAGCAATAAAGCAGCCCTCCAACACTTTTTGGCACTGACAGTGGTGGTTTGCAAGCCCTGACCCCAGGCCAGAGACTGGCCTGTCTTCTTCTCTGGTTTGGTTTGTACTTTGATCTGCACAGGAGGCATCCCACAACCTCTCCTCCACAGAGAAATGGGCAGGGGAGCTGTAGAAGTCTTCCAGGCCCACCTGTGATTGAAGAAATGCCCTCCCTTGGCTCTAGGAGGTGTGCATGTATCTCCCCTTCCAGACTCTCTGGCATGGGAATCCCCCACCTCAGCACTACTACACATGCCCAGCCTGCCCCTAGACCCTGTGCAAATGGAAACTGTCTTTATGGCTTATACTGCTGTGACAGAGGAAAGAAATGAGGGTACAAGACCTCTGTGAAAATTTAGCTTTAGAAACTGTTGTATTAGCAATTACCCTTTTCAGAGAGTGAACTGTGGTGTACAGCTCTGGTTTCTTTTTACCTTTCCTTCCTTAGGTGTCCCCATCCCCACCACAACCCAGTACTTAGCAGGATCACCCAAAGTCTCAGTCTGATATCTCTGCAACATGCCACAAGCTCAGACAGCCTGCCTGCAAGTGGCCACACAGGATCCAGCAGCTCAGCAAAACCACATCAGCTATCAGCTGCTCAAACAAGGCTGGACACGACCAGGGTGAGGACTTGAGGACAGAGCAGAGGCTACCAGGTCTGGAGGAGGTGAGAAAGGTTCCATGCCTGCAAGGCAAGGTTTTTCCAGAAGCCCTCTGATATCCCCAACCCAGTCTGAGTGTACTCTGTGCAGTTCCCAGTGAAGAAGCATGTGCACCACAAGAATTTCCATAAATGCATGGAAAACACAGAAAGAAAAAAAACAAAACCAATCAATGAAAACACAAAACCAAACACAAACCAAAACCCAAACAAATAAACCAACCCAAAAACAACACACAAAACCAAAAAAACCTCAACAACAAGCAAACTAATCCATCTACCAGCCATAAAAAGGCATCCTGGGTGAGCAATTCTTGGGTGTGTAAAGATGTGGCCACCATATGGGGAGGGAAGAGACGTGCCTTAGAAAACATACCACTATTTCCATCCAAGCCTTTTTCACCCTCACCCACTCCCTTTTTTTCTGTTTTCTTCTCCCACAAATAACCCAAGAAGCAGCTCAGCCTTTCCTGCAGCCACAGAGGCACGTTCTGGTGGCGAGATCTGGTTGCTGCCACTGAGTTAACCTGGCTGGTGCTAAGCATCCAGCCCCAGCATGGGCCAGTTATCCTTGTCCAGGGCATTTTTTGGTGTGTCACTGAGTACAGTAAAAATACCTGATAGAAACAAACAAACAAAAATCCTAAAACAAACACACACACACGCAAACCAACAACAAAAACTTTCTGCAAGAAGTACCTGGTTCTTACCTGTCTTCTTTAGCATTGTCTCACTCACACTCCTTTGCCTTCCCTTTTTTTTAAGAAGGAACATCCTTAATCTAAAGCAAAGATGCAATGGTCAGAATATGTTTATTACAGAACAGGACCACCGAAGTCAGGGATCTTTTCATAAGGCCGGGGTGCTGTGCACACCTGCCACCCCAGCTCTCAAATGCATATTGGGGCTGTGAGCGCACTGAGACCCTGAATCATCACAATGAATTTACTCCATGGCAGAAGTTGGAACCCCAGCATGAGGACAATTTTGTTAACCGTGAACTTGCAAAGTGCTGAGCTGTGCAAGCTTATTCCTTTTCTGAAGCGCCCTTTGCTACCCAGCCCCCAGGTGCTCCACTGATGCTGTAGACTGAGGCTCTGCTGTGAGGGAGGGACATACCAAAGGATAAGCAGCAGGCTTGGCAAACAGCAATATTTTTGGGGAATACATGCAAATTAAAAAACATACACTTTATCTTATCAGCACAGATCAGAGCAGTCAGTGCCAGAGCTTTTCCTCAGGCTTGTATTTACCCTCTTGTTGTTAGACATGTTTATAAGGCGTGTTGATGCAGGTGGTAAGGAGCCTTGGTTTCATTAAAACCCAGTGCTTTCTCTAAAAGTAACACTTACTGCTAGTTCCAGTGCAACCTCGCTCATCTTTAAAGGCAGTCTAACCGCTCCCTAGAGGTGCCAATGCAGGGCCAGTATAATTTCGTGAGACCACTAATCACCCTTGGTCCAAGTAAGCACTGGGAAAGCTGTCTGGGAAATCAGACTGTCTCGGCACTCAGTAAAGTTCTTCTCCTGCTACAGCTTAAAAAAAACCATCCCATGACTGATGAGAAGAAAGCCAAGAGAGGAAGGCGAGTGGCTAATAGCCCCCAATCAGCAATGCTCTTACTCAAACAAAGCAAGGATTACTCAAGGTCTGTTCCTCCAACCCATCTGTGCAGGAGCAACAAGATCAGCAGGAGGAAGTCCCTAGCCCTGAGGGCCAGTCCCCCGCACCAACATCCCTCAGTGAGCTACTGTCACGGTTTCAGCTGGGAAGGAGTTGACTTTCTTGCTGGCAGCTGGTGGGGCACCATTTTTTTCCGATTTGGGATAGCAATGATGTTGATAACACACTGATGTTTTTGGTTGTTGCTGAGCAACCAAAGCCTTTTCTGCTCCTCACACCACCCTGCCAGCAATTAGGCTGGGAGCATACAAGTAGTTGGGAGGAGACACGGCCAGGACAGCTGCCCCCAGCTGACCAAAGGTATATTCCATGGTATATGACATTATGCCCAGTATATAGAGCTGAGGGAAGAGGAAGGAATGGGGAAACATTCACAGTTATGGTGTTTGTCTTCCCAAGTGACCATTAAGCATGACAGAGCCCTGCTTTCCTGGAGATGGCTGAACAACTGCCTGCTGATGGGAAGCCACAAATTAATTCCTTGATTTGCTTTGCTTGCATTCACAGCTTTTGATTTACTTAAACTGTCTTTATCTCAACCCATGAGTTTTCTCACTTCTACTCTTCTGGCTCCCTGCCCCATCCCACCATGGGGGCAGTGAGTGAGCAGCTGCGTGGTGCTTAGCTGCCAGCTGGGGTTAGACCATGACACTCATTTTATTACCAAGCTCCATAGACAACCTGGCACCAACCTGCAAAATACAGGAGGAACCATCTTTTGCCTTTCTTATCTAACCTTTTGCTCCTCCACCTTGTGCAAGTGTAGCCTGTTTCTGATCAACTATGCTGTTAAATAATTTCTAGCAGACCTGATTCAATCAATGACACGTATAGGAGCAAGAAGCCCTACATGTCAGTAGCTTAGAGAAGGTGAGTCAACCAGAAAGCTATCACACACACAAAAAAAAAAAAGGAAGAAGAAAGTCTTTTGAAGATTCATTTCAAGACAGCAGCTAAAGAAAAAGTCTCCATGAGTCATCCTCTATCATTTCTGAAATTCTGATTTGAGAAGGAACATTGTGAAAACAACGCTCAGTTTCCAGTTGAAAAGTAAATAACACACCAGTCAGTGTAGAGAGAAAATAATCCCTTTTTCTCTTTTCTTCCCTTTGCTGGTGACAAAAAGCAGGAGCTTTGACGTAAAGGATTTAAGAGGAACTGAAGGCAAGTAAGCATCTAGGAGACACAGCAATGGAGAATTGGCAGTGGCTGCAGCATGCAGGACAGGAAAACAAACACTTCTGCATAAGTTTAGTTCCTGATGTACTAGGCTTATAAAACTAGAGAAATTAGGAATTCCCCACGACTAATATTTCTGAGCAGAGAAGTTTACATGAGCGGTTTACTACATATTTTTTTCTTGTATGAAGTGCTTCATTTTCTTGAACTCCTGATTCCAAGATGTTCACATGAACTGGGAGGTTTAGTAAATATTCTCCAGATGGGATGCTCACACTGACAGTAGGCTTTTGCATTTGTTTGGCAGTATGGTGATTAATTTCAGTGCTAAGCTGCCTTTTCAACTGTCTGAGGGAGTCATGTTCCCATGCTTCTTTCTGGGACTTTTGAAAAGAACTGTCTGCAGTCACTAGGAGCCGAAGTTTCTTCCTCTGGCTCAGATTGAACTCTGCTGCATGCTATTAGTGATTTCTGTGAAGCTCTGGGTTCCCCTGTCAGTACAGGGGTCTTGTTTGTAGGCAGCCAGAGAAAAAGTGTGAGTGCATGAACGAACTAACTGCCTCTCCCACGTGCCATGAGGAAGTGTCACATGGAAATCAGCCTCTCGTAGTACAGGTTGCCTCCCCATGAGTTTCTTTCCAAGTTGTAGTCAGGCTGGTAGGAAGCAGAAACCCAGCTCACTCCGTGCTGCCCCCATCCTTACTGCAGCTGCAAGGTTCTCTTGTCTACAGCATTTGAGCCCAGAGAAGGTTGGGTTTCAAGGGCTCTGGCACTATGCTGCAAAACTGGAAGACTATCCTTGCTGTGGCAGGCTGCAAGCCCACTGGATACTTTTCCAGGTTACTATAGCCTGTACTTAAAAAACCTCCTAAATCAGAGATTGTTTCTTTACATAAAATAGCCATCGGGGGTTTTCTGCCTTCCATGTGCCCACAGAATCACTTTTTATACCCGTAATATTATTTTAAAAATTAAAAATCTAACCACAACATCAATATCTAGCTTTCACAGGGCAGTCAGCATGTTCCTGTACCTGGCAGAGCTCGGTGCATCACAGCAGGCAGAGCAGAAGGAGCCAGCTGCAGTCAGAGCCCACCAGGTAAATCCTGAGCTGGACATTGCACTGAACAGAGAACATCTGCAATCAAACAAGAGCTGCCAAGGCTAAAGATTGCTCTGAAACTCCAAAAGGTCCAAGTTATGCCGTTAGATTACAGGTTGCACAGAAACTGTCAAACCACTAGAGGGAACCTTGACCTCAGCCTGAAGCAAAATCCCCAGCACAACTGGGAGATGAAGGGCAGAAGGTCGCCTTAGAAAGCAGGAAAAGGTGTTTTGGGCCAGGCTTCTGCTGGGCTGCCCAAGGGAGAGTCCCTGGAAACTTATACCTTTCCTTGGGTGTCTACAAAGACACTTAAAAATGCAGCAGTACGTCTAACACATCTGGAAGAGAAAAATCAGTTGAAAACTTATTTCCTAAATACATTTTTCTCATCCTCCTTTTAGCCAGTTTCTTCCTTCTCACAAGTGTTTCTGGAGGTAGCTAGGGAGACCATAGCTCACCTCAAAGCCAAGCAAATGGGATTCAGGGGAAGAAGGAAACCCAAATTGGAGCTAAATGAAAGGGAGGAAGGAAAGAAATGCATGAGGCAAACAGCCATTAGTTTTGATACTTTTGAAATGCATTCAGCTCCTCTGAAATGCCTTTATACTCATGCTTTCACTCTGCTCACTTCCATGGGCAGTAGGAGGGAATGAAGGCACTAGCATTAACTGAGATAGGTCACTTTTCAGTGCATTCCCACTCTGTTTCAGAGGCTTAGTCTTAAAAACCAACAATTCTCCCAGACATATTTCCACCTCTGGTGATCAGCAGGAAGGTGCTGAGTCCCTACAGCTCCCCATCCCTCCCTGGGGATGAGCACTCACATAGGGGCAGCTCTCCTCCAACTCACAGGGCAATTCTTCTTTGGAGACAGCTTCCTGAAAGGATGCATCTATTTCATCAGGGCACTACCTCTCCCATGTGCTATCATTGCGACTGGCCAGACTCTTCCTCTTTTCTGGGAGGAGAGAGAGAAACTGGTGTGGTTTCTGGTTTGCTTCTGGAAAAGCTTTGGTCTGTGATGAAATGATGGAAAACATTGTGCACACTGAAAAAGTGTCCCGGTTTGAAGTAAAATAGAACCAACTTTCTGCTCTGTATTTTTACTTCTTGGCTAGGCCTCTTCTAACTCTCTGAAATTAGCAGCACATTGTGCGGAAAACTGCTTGTTTCTCAGAGTGATAAGACCAATGTTTGTACCTCATACCAGAGAGGCTCTTGGTTATACTTATTGCTATTACAACCAAGGTCAGCCAATTTTATTATTTGCCCCATTGGAGAGTCAGAAATGGAAAAAATATAGAGGGAGTCACACGTGTGGGGAGGAGCAGACAAACAGGTGACCCAGACCTGATCAACTGGAGTATTCCATCCCATCTGCCCCATGCTCAGTATAAAAAGTGGATCAAAGGGTCAACCCTCTTTCCTCAATGGCTGATGTCTGAAGAGAACCCTGTCTGTTCATCTGCCTTTGATCCCCATCCATTTGTTCCTGACTCCAGAGCTGGAACCCAGTTCCCATCCATTGCTGAGTTCAGTCTGGGACTTCCCCAGTGACTGCTGGTGACAAAGAATCATTTAGGTTGGAAGAGACCCTTGGGATCATCGAGTCCAACCATCAACCTTACTCTACAAAGTTCTCTCAAACCTCCCAGGACATGATCCCAGGAGCTTGATAGAGTTTTGTATATATTGAATCTACTTCATTATTTTCTTCTTTTTGATTTTAATATTAATATTTCATTACAGTAGTTCAGTTCATTCTAAACTTCTGATCTCTTCTCTTTTTTTTTTTTTTTTTGGGTGTGTGTGTGTGCATCTGTCAACCCCATTTTAGTAAATTTGGCCAAAAACCACAACAAAAAGAAACACTGAAGTAGTTTCAGAAAGGCAGGCCTGCCATATTGCTGTACCTTGAGAAGAACCTCATAAAAATGGTACTTTCCTATTGTTGTCAGTCATACGGACCATGTATGCTCTCAGAGGTATCCGGAATATTGGAATTATTGGAGATAAAGACTTTGAAGGTAATGTCTTAACCTGGCTGCTCTCCTCAGCTAAAACCACGGCAGCAAGCTGACGTGATGTGTGCAGCCCTCAGCTGGCATCTGCACCAGCAGCTCAGGTCAGAGGCAACAGCACTGCTCTAAAGGGCTGGGGCCACTGGACCCAGACACCTTTGGTCACAGGTGAGGACACTCAATTGCCAAAGCACCTGGCCACAGGGGTATTTCATGGCAAGCAATTTCACAGGATGAACCAATCAAGACAGTGAGATGGTGTCATAGCCTTTGTAGGCACCTAAAGGGATATTGACAGGGTTAACACCCGACAGCGTACATCGTACCTGCTTCCATCTCATAGGCCATAAGGTTTTTTTTAAAAAAAAACATAAGTAAATAAAAGAAGGGTTCTTGCTTGGCTTCACAAGTTAACAGAGGAAAGACTAGCAGCGATGTTTCCAAGCCTGCCGAGATGCTGGCTTGACCTCTCATACCCAAGACTCCAGATACCCACCTCGGCAGAGGGACAACCCATGAGCCAGAACGTCTATTTGACACCTCGTGCAGGAAGGCAGCCCCAAGCAGACAGACAGACATCCTCTCTCAACCCAGCCTGCCAGCAGCCAGATACCCACCGTCCCTGCAAAGTGCTTTCTCCACCCTCTGGCAGGTCTCGGCACTGTAAAGCACTGACCCCTGCCGACAGCAGCCCTGCCAGCACCAGCGCAGCCTCTGCTGCCTCCCCTCTCTCCTCCCAACCGCTCGCCCCGGCTCTAAGCCTGCCTCTCCTCAACGGCTCTTGTGCCTACGACACCCCCTTAATGTAGTCTAGATCAGAGGGCAGAGCGAAGAGGCTGCTCAAACGCCAGAACCTCAGGAACTCACAGTGCTTGTCAAAAGTGATTCTCTCAAACTGTAAAAAATAAGGTATTTCTTTTACTGTTAAGTAGATACCTTGTTTGTCTCTATTTACTAGATTCTTTTCCATGTTAGATAAAAGAAATTGTGAACAACCAGGATTGTGAGGATATGCAGGGAGAAAGTTAGGAAAGCCAAAGCACAGCTAGAGCTCAACCCAGCTTCAGCTGTTAAGGACAATAAAAAATGTTTTTATAAGTACATTAACAACAAAAGGAGGGTGAGGGAAAATCTTCCTCCCTTATTGGATGCAGAGGGAAACAGAGTTACAAATGATAAGGAAAAGGCTGAGGTGCTCAATGCATACTTTGCCTCAGTCTTTAACAGTGGAACTGGCTGTTCCCTGGAGACTCGGCCACAGGGGCAGGGACACAGGGAGGGGAACCAGAATGAGGACATCACCATTAATGAGGAAGTGATCAGTGACCTGCTGTGCCGCCTGGATGCACACAAGTCTATGGGACCGGATGGGTTACACCCAAGAGTGCTGAAAGAGATGGCAGACGTGCTGGCCAAGCCTCTCTCCATCATCTTCCTTAAGTCGTGGCTGACTGGAGAGGTCCCAATGGACTGGAAGGTG
>VZTM01032486.1:303453-383923 GCA_013400555.1 Jacana jacana
GAACAAGAGGGAATGGCTGCAAGCTGCAGCAGGGTAGGGTTAGGCTTTACATTAGGAAAAAATTTTTCCCAGAAAGAGTGGTCAGTCAGTGGAATCAGCTGCCCAGGGAGGTGGTGGAATCACCCTCCCTGACTGTGTTCAACAGTAGATTAGATGTGGTGTTGAGGGATATGGTGTAGGGGAGAACTTGTAGAGTAGGGCTGATGGTTGGACTTGATGATCCCAAGGGTCTCTTCCAACCTAAATGATTCTATGATTCTAGGAGAAGAGTGAACTAGCCAACAAGTAGTAGTAAGCCCCAGGTTTTTCATCTATATTAACTACATCTGGATGGTATTTCTACCTTTGTCTGATACAGCTCTAATGATTTTGACAGCAGAATAATTTATTTTAAGACATTTAGACATTGTTTAGTCAAATAATACAAAATTAAATACAAGTGATCTACCTTCTCTTGCCAGACAAAACTCCATGCATTACCTGTTTAACATCAGAATTAGCAGTGAAACTTATAATGTCCTTTAACCAATTCCTGAAAATTATAACATAAGATACAAGCCCCTTTACCTCAATTTCCAGGCAGTATCCCACAAAGTGAAGCTTCCTCTTGCCTACAGATGATGCGTGACAAAGAAGCATCTGAAGAAAATGCCATTCTTTCTTTTCACGTCCTTTCCCCCTCCCCTTTTTTTTACCACTCCATTGCTGGTTTTTATAGAGTGCAGTGATGTATGAGGGAACTCCTGACTTTCAGTCACCTGTGGCCACTGCTGAGATCAGGGAACAAATCTGTGATAAATTAGGCACAGAGTAAAGCAATTGACTGATTACTGTCAGGGCTACTGTCAACTTGCATAAAATAAGGAAGATTCATTCCAAGACAAGAGCTGATGCCACTCTGGGATTATATTGATTTGTACTCAAAGTGTGCAGTTAGTCAGGGTCTTCTCTGCCCCCTCAATGCTAACACATACATAGCTGTCACATTATCCAAGGTGGTTTCTAATTCAGCTCAAAGAACATATTCATGGAAAAGGCAGGAAGAGACCATCTAATGAAAGGCCAGCTCCAGTATTCCTGTGTTATAACTAGCAGAATTTTGTCTAAGATGCTTTTATTAAGGAAGGGGTATTTCCAGTTTCATCTGTCTTCGGCATAAAAAGGGCTTATTTTCATTTCCAGGCAAAGCATTTCCAGCTGCAGTGTAAATCCATTCTTTCTTTTCCCAGCTGCAGGGCATACAGCAAACTATTTATTCCCTTCTTCATAGCTACCATTTATGCACTTGAAGACCTATTTATGCCCTCCACTCTTCAATAGCTGTGCTCTAAATACGCCCAGCTACTTCTGCACTTCAGATGTAGTTCACTATGTTTGCTCCCATTTTCTAGGGTGTCTCTTGGATTGAGCTTTCATTCCTTCTTTTTTTCTCCCAAGACTGAATATAGCTTCTAAATCCTTGATCAGTTACATATCCTGTAATCATCTTGATTTTTTTCTACAACAGTACAATCTTCCATTTCATTTCTAGTCATACTCCATTTTCAATCTACTCGAAGCCCAAGATCCCCATTTTCAGGTCTGCAGCTCACTTATATCTCCCATTTGTGCTCACAACTATTCTTATGTACGTGCAAAACTTTGCCTGTGTCTTTATGCCTTATGGAATTCTCTCTTTTCCAAACTATTTATCCAACTTTGTCAACACCATTTGAAATGCTAAATTTCACTTCCACTGTCTTGTAGGCCCTCATTCCTGCAAGAACTGATCATGTTGTAAACAGAGTTGAGTTTTAGGTAAGGAGATGCAAACAGTGAAACACTTTTCATAACACTTATAATAATATAGGGAAATATTCTAAAGGAGTATGTTCATACAGTCATAAGCTACAGCCACTTTCTTTGTACCATTATGAATTACCCTACTCCCTATTAGTAGACAGCCTACATAAAAATCTGGAATTAGTACTGCTTTTTTGTGCAAGAACTCTGTTTTGTGCAGCAATTTCTTGACTTGTGAGTTGTCTGAGATCTAAAAGCAGCATGAAAGTAAATTCTCTTTCTTATGGCTGCAAAAGCTAGGCGTTTCTACCCTCTACCGTGCGAGATCAGAGAGACACAACAGACACTGCACCTCTGCAAGCTGCGAGCTGTGCAAACACAGGCAATACTGCTGCTGTGCTTCCGAGTACCAAGGCTGAGAGGCAATGGGGTTGGCTTTTAAATTAACCTCGGTTTAAGACTTTTTTGTTAAACAATGGGGAACAATATGCATCACAGAGAGGCACCGTTATGCCACATCTAGACACCCTGAAGTTCATTGGGTGGCTCCTATTTCACTCAATGCTTGACACAGTATGTCTGCCAGGGATAAAGTGATGACCAAGTTGTGCTTTTATGTTCAATTAGTGACCAATGAACACAACTCCCAGGCAAAAACTGCCCTCTGCCACCGTGGCCACAAGCAGAGCTCTTGGGCTCCATCATGCTGCAACTTCATCCCATGGGAGCAGAAAGTCTGGCCTTGAGAAGAACCCCAGCATCCATTCAGATGGAGTGGCACAGGCCCTGAGTTGTGATGGGACTCTGGCGGGTGGCAAATCTCTGGCTCACTTGATGAGGTATCTTCAGGGAAGCTTTGATCTTTCAAACTGGGAGGTGACCCTCAGGCTGTGATCCAGGCTGTAAAGGCTTCCTGTTCAAGGAAAAGTGCAGATTTAAAGTGAAATTGGAGAAACAGCTGCACATCTGGTGCACTGCCATTGTATATCTAGGTGCTCCAGAACAATCTCGATTGGAGATTTAGCCTCAGTGAAACAATTTGCAAAGGAATTTCTTCCTCTGGCCTAGAAAATTTAAGCCAAACATCACATATAAGGCCCCTTTTTGCAAAGGCCAAAATATGTCATGCTTGGTGCATGCACATAAGGTAATCCCTGGGGTCAGTGAGAAATCCAAAAGCACAAGACTTCAAGGCAACGATGTAATTAAATTTGTTCAAGACAAACTACCTTCACAAGTCTTTCAGCTCAGTACAATCCCTGCACAACTCTGCTGGTCTTAGAAATCACCCTTTGCACCCAATGCAGGAAGAAATGGGGTTTGTTCAGAGCAACTAGTTATAACAGCACAATAGTATTTTAGAAGAAGCTGGCACTTGCCCTCAGCTCACACACCTTTCATCATACTCCAGACAGATGAGGCAATCCCTTAGGACAAATGCAGTTTGTAGCACACAAAAAATGAGGCAGTCCTTCTTGGAGAAAGCTAGTTATTCAGCATACATTCAGGGCCTTTGGCTCCTCAAGTGCCCAGGACAGCGCAGCATAACAAAACCCTACATCATATACAGCAAGAGTCATCCCAGAGAGCAACCATGCTGGTGTCTGACCTCCACACCTAGTACAGACCAACACATTTCCAGCTGGATGCAAAGTGATAAAAGTGCATTTTTAAAGCTCAAGGCATCCTGGCTGCCACAGAGACAGACAGGCAGGCACTCATGCACACACTCCCCACCTCTGCCATCAGGCTGAACCACTCTGGGCTTCAAATAATTGCTGTGTCTTTCAGAGCCTGCGTCCACAGAAATTAAAAAGCTGTCACCTCGAGCTGCTATTTCAGTAACCTGGTAAGATTACTTGCCACATCTTCTGTCTCTTAATGTTTTTTTAAATCTTAGGTATTATCTTTGTAAAAATAAAATAAATAAATAAATAAAATCTGCGCTTGATTGTATGATATTTACTGCCATCCTAACATTAGTTAATTTGAGAGGCTTTCATCTGTTTGAGGCTTTTAACTTTCTTGATCCCTTTTCTGTACAGTATATTTATAGGAATGCACCTGTGCTAAAGTAAAGGGACCTTTTCAGCATTCCAAATAACTCTCCAGCACTTGGTCTGAAGTGGAAACCTAGAAGGTTATCATTGTAAGTGGCATGACTATAGTCAAATGAAGTGCAGTTTTATTTCTGAAGCCATTCATTCACTCTAACTCATGTATAAAGACACTTGGCACTTGGCTACGGCAGGCAGCCAGAACAAAGAAACCATATCAACTCAGCCTGAATAACATTACACATCACACATTGTACGATCTGCTGGATCGAGCACTGGCTGGAAGGACAATTGCAAAAGGTGGTGCTCAATGGAGTTAAATCCAGCTGGCAGCCGGTCACAAGTGGTGTTCCTCAGGGCTCAGTACTGGGGCCTTTCCTTTTTAATATCTTCATTGATGATGCAGATAGGGACATAGAAAACACTATTAGTAAGTGTAGGGGAGAGCTTGTAGAGTAGGGCTGATGGTTGGACTTGATGATCCCAAGGGTCTCTTCCAACCTGAATGATTCTATGACCAGAGAGCAGTAAGTATCTAGCTACCTTTAGGCTTGACCACAACCTCTCTGTACACAAAGGAGGGTGTTTCCCACTCTCAGCAAAACAAGCCAGAGTGCCTTTTTCCATTGGGAATCAGCTGGGCTGGCAGCACACTGCAGCATCCCCACCTTGCTCCCTCTCTCTGCAGCACCCAAGACCCACTAGTTCTATTTTAACTACTATCCATATGCTGATAGCAAGGGCAGATAACCCACATGCATAGAAGAAGCAAGCTACAGCTGACTGAACTTACCTCCATTACCTCTTCAGGTTCTTTTCAGAAGCCAGGCTCAAGGATGGCCAATGCTCTTCACAGCAGAGATCCCTTCTGCACTGGAATAAATAAGGAAATATCCTCAGTTGCCCTTTCCAAGGGAGAACAGACAAAACTTCACAAAGAGGCATTTTTTCAGCAGGATAAAAGAGAGCGCTGTCTCAAATGCTGACTATCTTACTAAAACACAAAGCAGTTGGTCAGGACAAATTAGGAGAGCTGAGAACAAAATAAAGCTCATAAAATTAGGTGTCCATGCAACCCACCTGTACAATGTAATGACTGTTCCTAAGTCAGTATGATATAGATGCACATACAAATATATAAACGCATTTATATATATATCTCCCCATCTGGGGAGGGAGCAGCACAGAAAGGAGAAGTCCAATTCCATCTCGCTGCCTCTTGTCCACCTCAAACACATAACCTAACCCCAGGTGGCGCTGTCAGGTAGGGTTTCTCCTACCGCACTCGCAGCAACTCAAAGCTACGACTTTCAAGTAAACGCAGGGCTCCCTGAAAGCATTTTCTTAAACTTTTCTTTTCCTTTTGAAAAAACAAAACAAATTGAATTTTGTTTTGTCTGTCTGACTAGCTCTTCCTGGGCACTTTCCATTTTTCAGCAGCACTCACTGCATACGCACATTAAGTCACTCCGTGATTTAAATTGTGGCTTTGGTGGCCTGGGATCTGCCAGGACACTTAGGACAGCAAGTCTCATACCCTCAGATCTAAGTACCAACAGGAGGAGACACAGGCTGGAAAGCCTGTGCTGACAAGTGCACCCTGTCAGTGCAGTTGGGCTGTGATGGAGCAATTTCACAGAATCATGGAGTTGGAGTCAGTTGGGAGGGACCTCTAGAGACCACCTAGTCCAGCTCCCCAGTTTGTACCATAGCCTGCAGAAAACTCAGGAGAAACCAAGCTAAGCAAACATTGAAAGCCATGGGCATGCTAAGTGCCATTGTCCAGGTAAAATAATATCGGTGTGAGAACCAATCCCCAACTGTTGTCTCAAATGGCCTTGTCCTTGGGGCAGCAACAGTCATTTTGGCCATATTGCAAAGAGCTAGAGCTTGTCCTGCTTCCTACAGTCTTCTGAGGTGTACTTTATTAATGCACAGCAGAACACACCCTGTTCTGAAACAACACAGAGGTAATGGCAACTTGGCAACATGTAAGCTAAAATGGGAAAGACCCAGAGTGCAAAGATGACATGTGTTAATGAACCAGGGCAAATCTCAGATCTGAAAAATGTTACGTTTAGGCCAAACTTTGATTTTCATTTGACTCTAACCCACCGCACTTTTAGGCTTGAGTGTGTAGGGCTTCCTTTCCAGAAATGCCACTCCCAGAACAGAGGAGAGACAGATGAGGCACAGTTACAGAAAATGGAAAAAAAAAAAAAAGGCAGTTTCCACACAAGTCAGCTCATTTTCAGTCCGAGCCATTTGATAGAAATGGGCCTTTCAGAAAGTTGTAGCACTCAAGAGTACATAAACCCTGCAGATGAGGCAGCTCCTACCCCTCTGTGCAGGGCCATCTGCCTGACAGTACAGGAATGACTGTGCAAGGTGTGAGCCTGCAGCGCAGCTGCTGCTGCTGCAGCTCTCCTGCTCTGGTATCTCTTTGCACCAAATTGTAGTGATGGTTGTTGACTTCCATCAGCCCAAATGGAAGAGAGTGATGGACCAGTCAACAGTGCTCAGTTAACACTCAGAATAATGAAAATCTGAAGGAAATAATTCTCATTATGCGTTTTGTTACCAAAAACAATGCAAAGGCTCAGGAAAAAAAATATGGTTTTCTATGAAAAAAAAAAAAAAAGAAAACAAACAACCCCCTCAAACTACATACACCAGTTAGCACAGTATTATGTTATGTGGTGTAGATGGACACAGATAACATGACTCTGATCTGATCACTGCCCGTGTCAGAAAAAGTCTAGTGTGCAATAACCACACACGGTCACTGGAGTAGTAAGACAGAGTGGAAAAATACTGTATTTCAATGCAGTATGATTTTATAACCTACAGAAGCCTGAGTGCTTAGGAAGCCTGCTAAGAAGCCAAGTGGTCTCCCTGCTCAGGTCCTGGGTTTGTAGCCACACTGCTGCTAACCATTAATTTCTTGGTGAAATTAGCCGATGGTTTCATTTGAAACCTTAACTGTGTGCACACCTTCCATTTCCTTGCGTAGCACTACTGCTCAGTGAGCCTGCCACCTTCATTATACACAACATCGTGTCTGTTTTAAGAGATCAACATAGCTGCCTTGCATTTTTCCCTTTCCAGGCAGCTTCTCAAGTGATACGGTCTGTACACGTCCCATGGAAACACCTGTAAGAACTGCCTGCAGCTTGGTGGATGGCAATTGCTGTGGTCTGTGCTTCACCAGGACCAGCCCAACTACGCTGAGCAACCACAAACCCTCTCGACTGGCCAGCTGGCACAGGTGGGGCATGCTACACAGCTCCCGGGGCAGACTGCAAAGCACATTGATGCGGGAAGCTCTGTGTCTATTCTTACACAGTTTCACTAAAGCTGAGCTCGCAGCTTGGCCGGCTGCTCCTTCCGACAAACGCCTAAGAAAAGTTACAGCCTATCGGTATGCCCACAACCAGAATTGCTCTTGGCTAGATGCAAGCTGCTCTGTCTCTGCCTCGGAGCAGGGATGGACTGGCCACAAAACACATGTCCTCATGGCACCTGGCTGACGCAAGCCATGTCTAGCTGGTCTTTTGGGTTCTAAAAGACCAAACTGAACTATAATTTCAGCTCAGTTGTAGACTGTAGGTCTCTGAAGTTATGAAGGAGATGCCACCCTCCATGCTTGGTGTCCTGTTGGTGAATTTCTGAATCAGATACAGCTGAAGATATTCTGTACCTTTAAATATTACTTTCATGGTTCTGCTCGTTCAACCGTACTAGCATGAGATGGGCTGCTCACCACATCAGCCAGTTCCTTTGCTCTCAACATAAAACCAAGGAAACGTTTGTAAGGTTCCTCTAATGCAATCAAAAACAAATCTACACTCATAGCTGGCCAGCTCCAAGAGCAACTTCACTTTTGGCTCTGTCCTGAGCTGCCTTTAAAGGCTTTCTGCCTCATCTTGGAGAAGCTGAAGGTGGCTGTTGCCAGGTTTCCTGATTTCCAGTTTTGAAGTCTCCTGCAATTGCTGTAAAAAAAGTGGTTACATGTGAAAAACAGAACCCTGTAGCCATCCAAAGCTCCCAACTGCACAGTTAAGATAGTTCACTGTAAGCCAGGCCTTGACTGTGTATGAAGATGAGGAAAGGAGTACTGAGCAACCCAAAGTACTCATCTTTCCCATAAGGGTTATAAATTTTGTGCTTGTACAAAATTTAATAACAAATTTAATAAAACAAAAGTTTTAGCTACTCAGAGCTTGGTTTAGGTGTTTCATTTGCTAGCTGGAATGGTTGAGAAGATTTTGTTTCTAGGCACACCAAACAATACGCATCCATCACATTTTTGTGGTTAATTAAAAAATAATAAACTGAAAGAAACAAAGACCTCCTTCCTGTTGAAAACCTCAGAGCTGTGCAACTGTGTAGGTCACCGGAATTCAGCATTTAGCAAGGAGCAGTGCTGGGTGATAAAGGCTCTTGGAACACAAAGGATTCACCCAAATAATTCCTGTTGAACATATTCACATGTAGCGCCTGGTGGGAGAAATTACAAAAGCAGTCACCAAACAGACAGGCTCTAATTTCTCTGCAGGTCTTGGGAGTCATTCATAACTTGCCCTCATTAAATATGTTCTAGATTAAAGTTGTCCTAATTTAAACCAAAAAGGCCAACCTGCAAAAGAATGACTTAAATGCACGCTAATGATTACATGCTCACCTACAGGTGACCCAGACGTATCACAAGCAAATTACCAAATTAGCAAAACACATAGTTGATGTATGCAGAACTGCTGATTGTTTGTTTAGCTCTGCTGCACCAAGTGATGTGAAGTGGGAAGTTCATAGAACCACAAGGAATGAACCTAGTGTGGGATTGAAGACACCACAAAGTATGAAAAACTCGTTTTTAAGCTAAGTCTGAACTATACCTATGGTGAGAGGGTTCCATAACTGGAACAATTTCCCAAATGATATGAACCATGTTGCTATCACTTCCTCTTCTACATGGTTTTCTTACAAGATTTATCCAAACTTTGTTTGAGTGCTGCTTTTTTTTTTTTTTTCATTCTTCAAATATCATTTTTAGATGAAACTGGAAGAAAAAAGTATGCTAAGAAACTGCAAGTTTTTTCTTCTCCAAGTCCTGTAGTATAGATGCTGATGCTACTTTTTCCTTTTTCTGCAGAAAGTGCAGAATTTCCCCGGAAAACCTCCAAAACCAGGTGGCAATTTGAAAACTGGCACTTAGAGCTTTTATTTTTCTGTGCCTACTGCTGCAGCAAAGGGCTGTGGTGTGTAAGGTAAAACAGCAGTCCACAAGTCAAAATGGTTCTCAGCACTAGCAAGAGTGTTTCACACTTTGCCCAGAAGGGCTCCTATTTGACACTATTTGCACTCATCCATATGAAACTTCCCTATGACATACAAGAGATAGATCAACCCCTACTTAGGCTTCTGTTCTTATGCCAGTTTTGTTGCTTGGAGATAAAACCATTATGTATGAGAATGTAACATTTTCATCAAACAGCAATTAACCTTTTTTTTCAGGAAATTATGTCACTTCATGTAACCACAAACATTCATTTGATGCCAGTCCCAACCAAGCCAGCAGCTCGGTGTCCTTTGCTATGTTGCTATGTCCCACACTTGTCTGCTATCTCCTGAAGACAGCAGTGGATGAATGCCCCTGTGTTCCTGCTGTTCACTCTCTGCAAGCACAATTACCTCTCCAAAAGGTGTGCAGTGCATGACATCTTCCAGACCAGGTGGAAACCATCTCGCTCTCCTCTTGTGCATCCCCAAGAGAATAAGTTTTATCTAAGATGAATCACGTTCTAGAAAATAGATATAAACAAAGTCTGCTTCACAGTGGTAACTTTACTTGGTTTGTATTGATTAGGGGGTAATTATGGTAAATGCTGCAAAAGTGCTTGCTGAAGCAGTGTCCTGAATTTTCCTCATTCCTCTTTTGCAGTACAGCTAGATGAAGAATGATTGATTTGCTGTGTTCTGTCATCTGATTATCATTTTTTTACTATTAAAGCTACACATACATGTACAGTGAGTTATACATTTTATGATGAGGATGTTCCTGCTAATGAAGCTTTCATGGATAAGAATATCCTTTATTTGTCATTCCCAGTCTGTGCTAACATACAGACTTGTGTGAATCCCAACTACAGCCAGACAGACTTAGGTCTGAGCTACAAAGAAGAAACCATTCATGCGTTCTGCTACAAAAATACTAGCAAAGCTAATACTATAAACCCTTGCTGTTCCATTTCCTAGCTCAGTAGACCTTTGCTGCTACCTTAAGCACAAACTCCTGCTATTTTAGTAAACCAAGTGAACACCTTACTACTCATAGGAAGTAGGAAATCCTCCCTGAGCAGCGGATAGAGCATTGATGCGACGGGGTCTGAACCAGCTAAAACACACTCCCTCTCAAGGGGTGTTAATTACAGGTTCTTATATTACCTTTTGGTTTCTAGAACTTGTCTGAAACAATTCTAGAGCTGCAGGTAACTCCTTCAGGAAATTCTCAGAGGACAAAGGAACTTTCAGAAGACTGGAAAAGAGCACAGGTGGAGCCTGCCTCTTAAGAGAGTGGAAAAGGAGTTGGGAAACGGTACATCACTGAGCCCTGGTTTCAGTATTTGGAAAAATACTGGAATCACACCCTGCAGAATCTGTTCACAGTCACACAGAAGACAACACAGGGGTAAGTAACAATCTGCACAGATTCATCTGAAAATGACTGAAATAGAAGTAATTTAACTTTCTTCTCTGACACGCTGACAGCATACAGAGTGTAGGAGGGGGGAAATAGGCTTGAAACACTATCTCGAAAGAAATTCTCATAAGCAAAGGAAACATGATTTGTGTGAAACTTCTATATGATTAGTGAGTACTCACTAAGAGAGTAAACAGTCTCTACCATACAGTAAAGATGTATTTGTTACAGTTCTGTATCTTTCAGATTCTGTATCATCAGTAGTTTTACTAACAGTTTGGACAATATGGCAAAGATGATGCTTATGAAACAACTGCAAGGTTATTTGTCAATTAAAATGATTTTAAATTATTTTGGGGCAGACATATTACTCAGTGTGAACTCATTGCAAACAATTCCCTTGGATTACTCAAGATGTGAAATTTAAATATGAGGGGACGCAAAACTATAAAAAATATCAAGTTTCTGAGAATCAGGCAGTCTGCTGTAGAACTCAAAATTACCAGTTTAAAGGCTGAGTAACATTTTCTTGAAATTAATTATTTTAGTAGTAATGCTATGTACTAATCAATTCTTAAAAAAAAAAAAAAAGCATCCAGTTAATTAGAAACCAAGTAAAAACAGAATAAAAGCCCCATACTTTTAAGAGACATCAGAAGCAATTTTCTGATATATTTATATAGCCCATGAAGTCCTGGATTTACTGGTGGTGTCACTCCCCCCAAATGTTTAATGTCACCTGGCTTTTACCCAGCTTAAAATAGATGCTCTTTGTCACAGAACATGCACGTTCACACAATGCTCCTATTTCTTCTTACCTGTCCAGCTTAGCAGGTGGCAGCAGCATCTGCCTACAATAATCCCTTGTGCATGGGCACCAGTGCATCTCCACCTGCATGGAATTGTCTCACCTCTCGAGTACCACAATGTTTTTGCAAGCAGCTGCCAGACATTGCTGGTTCGGAGGAATTGACTCAATCTCGGATTGACTAACACTCCGAGGTTTTATTTTTGTTCTCATTTCTGACAGATAAATCCACTGATAACAATCCTATTTCCTTTTGCTATTTCCGAAAATCACAAAGCTGCAAGAGTCCCACTCACAGGGCTCAGTCCTGTTCTCTGGCACTGGCAGTCATCCCCTGCCCATCCCCTGACTGCCTGCACCTCCCTGCAGGTCACACTCGCTCCTGCAATGGGGGCACTGGGAGAAGCACTGCCAAGAAGTAGTCTCCATGAATTTGTGCATCTCCTCAGTAACCTGCCTCCAGCCTGTTTGTAGTTGTCATCAACTTTCTTGCAACCATTTCCTCACATACTCAACAGTCCTTGCTCTAACCCTCAGCTTTCCTAGAGCTATTTAGTAATTTCTAGTACACTTTACTGAAATGCAAGTCCCTTCAATCTTCAGTCTTTCCCTTATCTGAAAAAGCAGATAAATCATCAAAGAAGATAATGATCTGGCAACAACTGTCAAACCTATACTTAGGAGTTTTCTTTAAAAATCTGTTCAAAGCATTGACTCAACAGTCGTAAAATTGCTTTAATAAATTTTACAGTCTTTCCTTCAACAGATAGGCTAGCTTGATCCTTTTTCAGATATGCTAATAACATACACACTTTACATGCCTCTTCTTCCCAGTCTGAGCTGGAAGTAAATAATTTTCCCTAATACAAACAAATTAAGGTCTGAGTTCTGCCCTCAGATACAGTTATTTCCATTACCACTCAGTGATTCCTGTAAGTCATCCCACCTCTGATCTTCAGCACAGTATCAGCATGCCTATCAAAAGCTGAGGTATAAGATTTGGCAGAACCCGAGGCCATTTCCTCAGTTAAAATTAGCAGATCTACTTGGTCTCCTTTTCTTTCTCTCTTTTTTATATTTCATTTTAGCCTTGTAAACAAAAAGTTTTTCTCTAATTTTGGTTTCCTTAGCAAAGTCCAGCTCCATTTGATGGTGCTTATAAGCTACCTGTCACTTTTTGTCCGGCAAAGCAGAGATACATCTCTTGATCAAGTTCTTAAAACCTTCTAAACCACTTCTAAAAGTTTTTTTGAGCTACTTGGTTGGCAGAGCTGGACTGGAAACTTTAACTACCAATTTCTACTCCTTTGTTAGCATTTTTGGGGATATTTAAAGAGGTTATCAAAAAGCAGTTTTAAGACATAGTTTGTTAAAGCATATGTATGTTTTTAAGAATGGTGACAACACTTAGTCCACACAAATTTTACTTCTGTAAAGAACTGTATTATTAACAGGTCTTTTGCTAAATTTTGCCAGATGATCTAAAATAATAAGTTAAAATTTAAAGTACTTGCAAACCCAAATTTTAACCAGTACTGAATGTTAAACACAAGCTAGCAAAGGTGCTTACTCAATTTGCACCTAGAAAAAAGATCAGTTTTCTTAAGCTGTCCTTCTAAAAGGCTGGATCAGATACAAGCACTACATGAAACTAAAATCTCCATCTTACATGCAGTTATCACGAAAGCACACCAGCAAAGCTACTGATGCACAGGGGATCATGGATATAAGAGTAAAATCCCAGCTTGTCAGTTTGACCTGCCTTGATATGAAACAATATTTTCATTAATTTTTGTGTAGGGAAGGAACTGAACATGTCTGTTATAGAAATTGCAATAGATGTACAAGTTACTAGAAATAGCCAGTGCACTTTAGTGCATTGGTTTGGGATTTTAGGTTTTGAAAACATATGTTTGAATGGATCAGCTTCTTCAATACCTTAAAAGGCATGGTAGTCAGTGGATGCTGATCACCTGCCATGGAGAATCAGGCTCCTTTACACCAGATGAGTCGACTCAAATTGAAAACAGAAAGCTCTGTGCTTGAAATGAGGATTCACGTCTAGTAATAGACAAAGACTGATCAAGTGTATAGCTCAAAAACAACAACAACAAAAAAAAGCCCAGAACTGCGTTTGAAAGTATCTTGCTCTGTTATATCAAGGCATTACACATTTCCAACCTGTTCTCTCTGTCATTTTAGGGGAGAATGACCAACAGCAGCAGGGAATGCAATTTTGCAGATGTCGACACAACAGGAAAGGTCCTGCAGTTGGTGATCTCCATCCCCACCTTCATTTTCGGGCTGATTCTCAATGTCCTGGCCCTCTACGTGTTCCTCTGTTTTTGGGAGAAAAAGACCAAAGCTTCAGTTTACATGATCAATCTTGCACTTGCAGATCTCTTGCTTCTTCTCTCACTCCCACTCAAGTGGCACTACTCTGGCACAGAAGCGCCTGGACCCCTGTGCTCATTTATACAGTCTATCTATTTTATCAGCCTGTACAGCAGTATCTTCACCATTGCCTGCATTACTGTCGACAGATATATCTGCATAAGGCACCCATTTAAAGGCCGAGCTAACCAATCCACCAAAAGGGCTTTCTTGAATTGCTGCTTCATCTGGGTAGTAATTTGGCTTTGCAGCAGCCCAATGTATGCTTTTCGCACGAGCAATTATGGTAAATGCTTTTACAACATGTCAGAAGAGGTTACCTGGAACATCCCCTTCATTGTTTCTGTGGAAGTCTTTGGATTTCTGATCCCGCTCACAGTGGTGGTTTTCTGCTCTGCCCAAAACATCTTGATTCTTCGGGATCACAAAAATCAAGACAAAAATAAGGTAGAAGGCAGTGGCTCCTTACGAGTCATTATCATCAACCTCGTGGTGTTTTTGGTGTGCTTCACACCCTTGCACCTTGGAATCTTCCTACAGTGCCTGGTAAGACAGCATGTGATAAAGGACTGCAGTCTGAAACAATGCATCAGCCTCTTCATTCAGCTGTCAATGATATTAGCCAACCTGAACTGCTTCCTGGATGCTATCTTTTATTACTTTGCAGCAAAAGAGGTTTATGAGAAAACACACCAGAAAAAGGTTAATGAACTTGTCCTTAATCCTGTGTCACATGATGGGAATGCCTGAGGTGGAAGAAAACCTCTTCCTCAGCTCCTCCTTGCCTCATAGGATGCCAAGAGCATTATCCCTGACATAGTAGTAAGGTCACCTTAACCATGGCAGGGGGGGTGCAGGAGGCAGAAGGACAATGTTTTTCCAGTGACTGTGAACCTATTCTGTATTTTCTGGCCCAAAGGTCTGACACTGCTCTTTCCTTCTGTAAATCTTATAGAAAGTCAGTGTCAGAACTCATTTGCTTTGAACAGTTTGGCCACACTGGGACAATAGTCCTCCCTCTTGCAAGCATTATACACTGGTCAGGGGTGCTGCACAGGACAGCAGCCCATGATCTTTCGTGGAGGACAGACTGCTCAGGATACCACCCCAATGAGATATCTTGGGTACCAGCAATTTCTTGAGCAACAAACATTTCTGATTATCTTTGCTAAGGAATCAGCATGGTTTTCTCCTGCAATTTTATAACTGCTTTTTCACATGAAAACCAAAAGAACTCCTTCAATAGGACATGAAAGACTGTATGTGAAGAAATCTATTTCTACATCCCTATATTTCTATCAAAGAAATAACACGGCATATGTATGAAACTCTTCTGCCTATCTTTTCATTCTTTCTTGGTGGAGTGAAGCAAGCTCCCCACCCCAGAAAAAACAGGGAGCACCTGTTTGATACGCTCCTCACTCCCAGTTGGAAGACTGGACCAGCTATATCCCACTCTCTCCTTAAAGAGATTCTTTTAGCCTGTACCGTAACTTCACAAAATATCTCTCAACATGCCTCAACCCTTCTCAATCTGCACTTCTGGTATGTTGCTATAATTACAAAACATTTGCAACTTTGGCTCTAAGTCTAAACTAAAGATTTCCTTGTTGCAGTTTAAGCCTACCATTCTGTTGGCATGGTTCATGCTCCTAGCTGGAAACACCTTCACATCAAGAAATCAATTTCTGTGCCTTTTAAAAAAAAAAAAACTGTAAAAAATGGTCTAAGATTGCTTGTAATCAAGCCTTCATTCTGGGGCAGACGTTCCCTCTATTCGTAACGTGCAAAGAAATTACCTTCTGTCTGGAGCAAATTAAAAAGAAAGGGGGCCAGTTTTGAAAACACAGTTTGTTATCAATCAATTTCCATGGAAATGATCGACCGTGTGAGGCAGCAGCTGCACGTATCAAAGACTGGGGCTAATGTACAAGCATTTTAAAACTTTTCAGTACTAAAGCCATGAGCATAGCTGAAGCACACAAGGATCTCAGAGGCAGAGAAAGGTTTTTGTCATCATCTTTACCACTCTCTGCAGAGGAGCAAGAGGAAGAGCTTTCCAAAACAGCAGGTTTTCAAAACTCTATTTTGGTACTGCCTCATTCAGAAACTTGCAGCCTTTTCAATATGAGTTTACCTTTCTTTTTAGCACATTTCACAATACTTTGCATATGAAATGTGTGAGAAAGAACATGTTCTACTAAATAAACAGTATATATGAAGTGTAAGATTTGAAAATACATTTTAATTCCCCGATCTGACATCAGTGTATGATTCTTATACCCATTTCATCAGAAACTTTTACCATTTTCTCCTTAAGACAGCTCCAAGACTCAGTTGGAGATTTCCTTCCCAGGAACTACTTCAGGTTTGGAACTATGGCAATCAAGAATCACTGCATAAACAGTAATAAAGAGAGAAAAGTAAACCCAGATTATCAAACCCAAAAGTTTGGATAATTTAATACAATTTCTGCAGAAACCCTTTCCATAAATTAGTGACAATTCCTCTTAAACCCCCCACAATCTTTCCTCAAAAATGCTCTGAGTTCTTTCTTTTTTTGATTAGCCAGCTATCTGAAAATTTACATTACCATAAGTGCGATTCGTGAGTGCAAAACCACAGCACTTTAAGGCACAAAGTATAACACTGGCCTTTTGATTTAAAGCTTTTCATACAGCCACAATGGGTGATGGTGGAGCACACACTATCAAGCGTGTCTCTGCATGCCTGTGCACAACAGTAAACCAGTAGTATGGCTGAGGTGGCAAAGACTCATTCCAGAAGCCCTATAAACTACAGGATAGGGGAGAAGTATCGTCTTGAAGTGCAGCAAGGAGAAACTTAAGAGTACTGCACCCAGAGCAGGAAAACCCTATGGGCCAGCACAAGCTGAGAAACTAGGGCTGACACAGATGTTCTCCAAAAAGAGCAACAAAGGGTACCAGGTTTGATGCCAGACAGTGGTGCCCCCTCTGTAATTCCTGCAAAATTGATACTGGAACTCCCTAAAAATGAGTGCAAAGAAAAAGCAAAAGAAAGAAATAAAATAAAGAAAGAAAGAAACTTATTAACCTTCTCCACTCAAGCTGCTGAGGTTTCACTGGCATAGGATGTCCAGCCCTGGGCCTCCCACTTCAAGAGAGATGGGGAGAAACCAGAGACAGATGGTCTGCAGGATGATTGGGGATCTTGCACAGTTCTGCAAGGAGAGCTTGAGGGAGCTGGACTGGTTTCATGCAGCGTGCTGGAAGGCAGTGACTTGAGATGATCCAGCCAAGTGCTGCCCAGTAGCTCCCAACAATATAAGAAAGAAATGGCCCTTTTTTCAGGTTCAGTATTGGGAAAAACGTCTTCACTAGGAGGGCAACACAGCACTGGAAGAGGTTACACAGAGAAGCTTTGTAAGAGCCTCTCACAGAGGTTTCTGGGATCTAGCCAAAGTCATGACTGATCTTATCCAGTGTTGGAAGGAAACTAGCTCCAGATATCCCTTTCCACTCTCAGCAAATGCAGGTTTCATTTATTTTTTTCTCTAAGACAAAAAGCCACCCCTTAATGCTGCTGATGTTGAGGCACTGGCTGTCTGTAGCTCTACTGCCAGCACAGTGCCAGATTCAGGCAATGTACTAGTTGCCTAAAAGTTAGGAGGAAGCAGCAACTCTGGCCCATCCCACAAGGCTATGATATTTAAAATCAGGACTAATGAACAGTACCTTTGTCTTCAACTCATTTAGCACTAAGTACTTGGAAAAGATACTTTACTAATCTTCAAAGGAACAAGTGCACATGCGTAGCCGGTAGAGAGAAAAAGGGTGTAGGGACTCTCGTATGTGTGGGCGGGCAGATCAGTTTGATCTCCCAGGGCAAGCAAGACAGGATTCACTCATGTCAATGCTTGGTCAGTGGTCGAGTCTCATCACACTCAGGCAGGGAGAGACTTCCACTTACAGAAATAAATCAGTGTAATCTCGTCAATAAAGCAAACAGAAGTCAAGATCAGCTGTAATAATGGGGAGTGGTGAGACCCACTACATATAATTGGTCTATGGACTTAGTGTGCTCATGTAATACATGGCAGCAAACAGAGCACAAAATGTGAAAACTAAAATGGACCACTTTCTCCCCATTTATTGCCAGCAGTGCCACCTCTCGTTGGCCAAAAATTATTTTATATATAACTCCATTTGTCTAAGTTTTGCCTGTTATACATGTAAATGAGAACAGCTTGTCTAAGTATATTTGAAGTTTCTGAAAAAAGAGAAAGGAAGAGAGCCCAGCTGCATTGGTTTTACAGGGCTATTAACAATAGTCAAATCTTTTAGCACAGAAAGAGCACATCTTTTGAACAAGAAGGTGTCACTTTCAATTCACTGCTTTTCAAGACGAACTTACATTTAAATACTATACTTAAATTCTCTCTTTGACCTGCAGCTAAGATTACGATCCTTTCTAAATCCTGATTTTACATACAGGCTCCTCTATGAAATTTACTATTAACTCTGGAGAATCACCAGTTGGTTCCATTTTAATATCAGGACTAAACCAATGAAAAACTTCATGCAGCTTGAAAAGGTACACAACAATTTTTTTGATGAATAAAACTGAAAAGCATTTCACATTTTAAAAATAAGAACAAAAGCCTTCCTGAGTCAATACACAACTTCACAATTTCTATTTTCAGGCTGCACAAGAGAAGAGATTTCTTCTCTTTTGGTGTTATTCTTAATACAAAAAAGCAGTGGGAACCTGACCATGAACCCCTCACATACCCAGATCTTCCCCAGGGACTCAGGTGTACTGTAAAGCCAAAGAAGCATCATCCTAGTGGGAAAAAAAAATAATAAAAATAATCAAGTGCTAACCAAACCCATCCCAAATAATTCCTTTAAAAATTACATTTTCAGTGTAATTTCATTGCATTCTCTTCTGTGAATTGAACAAAAATTGATACAATCAACCATAGTCCTTAAAGAGCAGCTGTATTTCACTTTAATTTTTTCTGGATAAGATTGTTTCAGGACACTCAGGTGAATATATTCACTAAAAATGATTTTGGTTTTATCCAGTCAAGCTTCTCCAGCTGGGCCAAACCCCACATAATACAGGAGAGGGCTAGCTGCTCTCGAGAGTGGATTTATCAATGACAGATTACTCCATCAACATCCTACAATTATCATTTGTGCAGTAGTGAATGTGGTCCCCAAGCTGTATTTTGTAGACTCACACAGCAATTGAAAATCTCTAAAGTATAAAAGTAGTTTGGAAAAAAGGAAAGCAAAACAACACAAAACCCAACAACAACAACAAAAAAAAAGAAACAAAACCACAAAGGATTTGTTCCCCTTTCTGTTTTCCTCAGTCCCTTTGCCTGGTGTGTTATATCATCTTCTGCTTCCCAGGCCTGCTGGAGCACCAGACTTCAGATCAGCGCCACCTCACTAACTTCTAATGCTGTAAAAGTACTCTCAGAGTGATGTGGGACTTTTTGAAAAGTCATATTGCTCAGTAAGTCCTCTTGAAATAACACATCTAAATGATTTTTAACTAAAATAAATAAATGAATTCAGCTGGAGGACCTAATAGCGAGCGGAGGACCTAATGCAGAACTTCTCCTTATAGCCTTCATAAAACTGCTTGCATGATAACTACACGATTCAAGAGCTGGAACTGACCTGAGGAAGAACCCAAGCCTAGATCAAAGCACTGATAGTCACTGATCATCCAGCAAGGGGTTGTAGTGAGCATAGGTGGACACGCACCCTGTAGAGGCGGTCCAACATAATTTCATTATGATTAAATACATTTGCTATAAAATGTAAGGCAGACAGTTTTTCATGGGAGGATGATCAACCACCATTTCTTCTTTGTGATTTTTACTCACAAAGAAAGCCTAATAAATATCACTCTACCATCATATCAAGTAATTTCAGTTCATCATATTAAGTAATTTCAAGCGTTCAGAAATCTGCAAAGGGAGAGGAGCAGACACCTCACTGCGTAAGGCAGGCTCCAGATAACAAAGCAAAGTTGAAACAGGTTTGAAGACTGAAACCAATCTTCAGAGAAGTGACACATCTCTGTGTGCTGCTCTACATAATCTTTTACTCAAAAAGTTATTCTCCAACACCACAACTTAACCTAAAATGCACACACAAAAAAGAGAAGATGAGCCAATGCCACGCAAAGGTACAGACTTCTGCCTCTCTCATCCAGATGGATTTGCAGGTTTGTCCCCCTCACATCCAAAACATTTTCCACTTTAGACTAATTCCTTCCAGTGAGTCTCAGGAACACTCTCTATCCTTCCACCCAGACTCAAGGAGAGGACCTCTGGAGAAGCAGCGTTCTTGGAGGAACTGGCAAGACTAACAGGAGAAAACAGAGCAGAGAGCCCTGCGTACAAACCTCCCAAGATGACTCTGGCAGCTTCCATGAGAGCATGCATGGACTTGCTCAGCACAGAGCACCAAATGGCAGTAGCTCAGACAATCCCTTTATAGAGCCAGGAGGATGATGAGACCTTGGCTGCCACAAACCACAAGTGACTTAATTTGGCCCAAGGGGAAATGTCTTGACAAAGCGGGGCAGAAATGTGCTTGCCCTGAGCAAACTGAAAAGAAGCCTGCCTTTGTTAATTACATAACAGTACAAAGGGGAAAGCTGGCATGGTTAGATTTTAAACTAGTGTGTTTGCTAAGCATGTAGAGAAACACAGAGATGAGCTACACACACACACTGCATCCAACATCCCAGCTCCCACTCTGCTCCCCAGGCAGTGCATGACAGGGCAGGGCTGGGCACTAGGGACACCATCTGATGTCCGTCTTTCTACTCAGCAGAGGTGGCCACTTTCACAGCGATGGGTGCTGAGACAGATCTGCATAGGCTGAGGCTTCTTGAAGCTACGGTGACTGCACTGAAACAGCTAAAACTATTTCTCTTGGAAAGGTGTGTAGGAGACTTTCTCCTACGTACAAAAATTTTTTAAAAAAATAAAAAAACCAGAACCACATATTTTTTTTAAAATCAGGAAACACTAGCCTATGAAGAATATTAGATGAGGGACCTGTGTTGCTTCTAATCACGTAAATGAAATGAGTTTCTGTTTGCAAGAGAGCAATTTGGATTAGAATATCACACCTAGGAAATGCTCGCCACAAAGTATCAGTGTGATGAGTTTCTCAGTTCTGTTACCTCAGCGTTAGCTAGAAAACTCCAGAGAGATGAAACTCGCCCCTTCAGCACGAACGTGCCAACCTCACACAAGCTATCTTTTTAATATCAGGCCAACAGACAGACTACAGCAAGCGTTAGCACTGAAGCACATCTCGCCCGTCTAAGAATAGTTGTATTTATCTACTGTCTTTCATCTGAGGAAGTCAGAATGACTGAAGATGAGACACAGCCATCCACTAGACTGCTCTCCATCTAGTGCTGAAAACATGTGAAGCGAAAAAGGTGAACCAGATGGGCAGCAGCCAAGCAGCTGGTATAGCTCAGGCCCTGCAATGTCATTCTGTGTCCCTGGAGTGGCACAATACATTGCTTTTGACCCTGTAGGAAATTTTGCTCTCATTTGCTTCACTTTATGTATAAAACATGAGAAATGTTGGCAGCACTTGCTTCAGCATACTGCATGACAGGAGGGAACACCAGAACCAAATTCATGCAGGAACAAGGGATTTTTAATTTTCTGTTTGGTTGGTTGGGGTTTTTATGTTTGGTTTTGGTGGGGTTTTGTTGGTTTTTTTGTTTGTTTGTTTTTTAATATCTCTGCCATTTCTGCTTTGCCAACAGGTCACAGGGATGGCAATGCTTTCTCCAGCACCCATCACTCCAAGGTGAGGACTCATCCTCCCAGGAGTGAACTGGCTTGCACACATGGGAGTCTAACAGACCTGCAGTAAATCTGCACCAGGGTGCCATCTACGTTGGCTGACCTCTACCATCTGACACACTTCACTGCAAAAAAGCCACCTCAACCCAGCAACTGGCACCTCCTCCACACCATGCCCGGTTGCTTTTATGCAAAACTTTGTATTGCCTGTAGTGAAGGTCGCAGCGCTTACTCATTTAAACTGGGAGAAGCAGCACCGTGGGGAGGCAGGAGCACACTTGCAGACTTCATGGTAAGTCTCAAAGCTTGCCTTGAAGATGCAGGTGTTTCGAAGCAATCATGCCCTCCCATTTATCTTCTCACCCCAGCTCACCACTTCTGCGAGTCCTCTATTAGCCAGTGTTTTGGGCCCCAGCCCTGGACCCACATGCAGCAGCCAGCTTCCCATGGGGCAAGGAGCATCCCACAAGCATAAGAGATCCTGTCTCAGCTGAATGACATGGCCACCATGGCAAGGCCCCTTGCAGCCTGCTCCAAGACACCCTGCTCCTGCCCAGAACTGCTGCCAAGGGCAGGCTGTTGCTTGTGAACTGTTACATTTGGGGAGGAGGGGGGCAGTGTGGTTGGAAAAATCAATTGCTTCACCCCCCACTTACTAAAGCATAACAGCTTCAAGGTCAGGTGGATTTTCATGTTAAAAGAATAAGGGAGAAACTGATTTTTTTGTTGTTCGGTTTTACAACCCTAGTCTATTTCTTCCTTTTTGATATTTCCTGAGACCTGTAAAACTACACTTGTACGTGAAAGATAGTGTTCTACAAATAACCTGCATTCTGACCAAGACTGCATAGTTCAGTACATGGGTAAAGTCCCGTTCCAGCTCCAGAAACCAAAACCAGCAGCACTCATGCATATGATCGCCACATCAGAAGCACACACCAAAAACCAAAATGCAGCTTTAAGTAAATACAAGACATTCCATTTAAAGTTAACACTATCCCTTGCAAAACAACTGCTCCTACCTGAAGCAAAGCACCCAACTGCAGTGCCAAGTAAAGAAACTAATGAGGTTCCCTCAACAGTCAGTGAAGAGCTTCTGGCTTCTCCTGCAAGCAATTCAGACTTAGAACATCTGGACTGCCCTCAACGAGAACCAGTCCATCCTCCTCAAGGACAGCAGGCTGCTAGGACATCTGGATTATCAGGTCACCTATTTGTGCACTTGACATCTGTTAGATACTTGCATATCTGTATCCTGCAGATGAAAGCACACAGCTGCTTATTAAGCATCTCTGCCACCCCAAGCAACTCATTACTGAAAAAAGATGCAGCCAATAATTATGCCAGAAGCTATCTAAGCACTGGAAAGATGACCGCCCTTGTCGGTTAATAAGAGTTCAAACAGTCAGTAGTATCTGTATTAAATCTATTGGTTGCCTGGCATCACTGGAAAAAAAGCAAGATTCTAGTGTTTTCCTGGAACTTTTGATCTGTTTATTTACTAATTATACATTACTATGATTCATCTCCCCTTTCCTCAAGTTTACGTTGGCTGGGGAATTTTCCTCAGTATTTCTTAGAAACATATCACTGAATGTGGAATATGTGATTTCTTTTAAACAATCGTAATACATCGGCTTTGAACCTTTTGCAGAACACTGCCTTTTCCCTGCTCTTATACTAAGTCTTTTCCGAAGGCAAGTAATTCCAATCCACTGAAAGCAAGACTCACTCCCAGTTCCTAGGGGAGGTGAAAAAAAAATGCTGAAACAGAGTGAAGTCATCAAATAACTGCACTGAATTCTTGCAAATCCATCCCTCTTTTTCCACTGCATTGTATCTTCTTAAGTGCTCCCAGCACATTACAGTTCAGTAATAGAACTTTACATATCTCCAGCTATCTCCTTCTAACTTCCTGAGATCACACAGCAAAAAGCAGGGCCCTAGGACACGACTGCCTTGAAACTACAGAGATCACTCGATTAGTTAAAACCAAAATCCAAACTGCAGCAAGTGTGATTTTCACTTTTATTTTTATGTAATGCCAAGCGCTAAGCCTGATAAAAGACAGTAAAACTATTGCAGAAAGTCTCACCTTCAAAACCCATTTGTCTTTAGGCTTTTGTAGTAGAAACACAAAGATATCCTGAGAATTAAATCTTTTTTCTTGACTTTCAAGAAAGGCAGCAGGATCCCTTTTGAGTCACAAACGTCTCTAAATGAATCTAAACCACATTTGTGCCATTGACATAGCAAAAGCTTTTCTTCTGTCTCCCGTTTTGACTTCCAGTGCTGGAAATTCAGCTTGGGGAATTCAGCTGGATCATTTCTTATTTTTACATCCCTGTCAAACAAATTCCGTGCTGGCTAATTTTTGTAAAAGTCTATTTTGCTGCAGTTCTCTGGCAACACACAAACACAAGAAGGGACCACAGCCAACACTACAGCCAGAGCCTCACCAGCAAGGATGCCGAGAGCCTGTGAGAACAAGCACATGCTCCCTTTCCATGCTCACGCTGGAAAGCAAATGCCTGCTTTCTCTTACACCACTATTCATTTAAAGCACAGCCTTAAAGCGTCGACACTTGCAGATTTCGGTCTCACTCAGAGGGAGCTGCCCGTGTGTTGGCTCAGTACTGCAAGACAGGATTAAAAAAGAGAAGGAAAAAGTCCTACTATCAAATAAAAATAATCCAATGTCTCCTAACTGCACCAAGTACCGGGTCTGTTATGTAAAAAGGGTCTTCGGGCAGATCTTTAGGTCAGAATACACTATCACCACCTTTGGCCGGACTCAGCAGATCAACCAGGGAGAATTCTCCCCTGTGAGAAGCTGACAGGATTTAACATGTAATTTTTTAACAGAGAACATATATCCTTCTACGTTTCTTGGCATGCAGGGGGTGGAAAATAGCAAGGAAACATCTTCTTACTTCAGTCTTTAGCTCCATCTTCCCTCCAGCTTTCTGCTCTTGAAACACATCATGCAGACACCGTTTGGTTTTTTTGTCTCCTGCTTTTAAGTTGCTGTCTTTTGACTTTCTTCCACATTATTCCTACAATTTGATGCCTGTACAAATTGAGAGGTCTGATCAGATAAATCTCTCATCCTGTTCGCACCCAGTCCACCCACTGATGGAAACCTTTTTCAATGCCAACACCAAATGTTTTTTTAAAAGGATTTTGTGTTACAGCTCATCTCAGGCACTCCCCGCCAAGCCCCATTTGCAGAAGAGGTTTGAAGAGCAAGAGGTTCCAGGTTGGGGCACTCAGATCCATGGCAGTGGTTCTCACAACTGAGCCATGGTCCTTTTAAACATGCCTGCTCGTGCATCACGTATAGGTGATGTCCATGACACCTCTATGGCCAGAAGCCTCTTTAACAGCAAGCTGTCAGGAATCATAAGGTACTAGCTTTTATTTCCAAATCATGAAAGATTTCAACTCCACTCTTTTTCTGTGATATGCTTGCATGCTTTAACACAAGCACAGCCTGGAGAGCAGCACTTAAGTTGGGCCATGCTGAAAGCTCATCCCTAAATGACAGTGTGTAACACACACCTGCTGCATTGACAAGACCTGGCACACAGTTTCAAACCAATTCCTTTACAAAGGTCAGTAAGTCAAAATATGCATAATATTATAAAACAATATAAATAAGCCTCTTCCCCATCACCACAGGCAGCCGAGCTACCAACACACACTGGCAGAGTGATCCCAGGAGCCCTTTTCAGCCTCTTAGCAAGTGCAGAGCTTCGTATGGGACAAATGCTGAGTTAGCTATGCTCTTCACCCAAAATTTCTTTCCTTTTCTAAGTGGTTTGCCATCTAGCATACTAAATACTTCACAATCCTCCTCCAGGTCTTAAGGTAATACCAATTACTCTGCATTTTAACATGTTTCTGTCCTTGAGCATAGCCTCAGTTGAAATGCAAACCATCTTGCATTACCAAGACTTGCACCTAAAATTTGGCTCCTTAACCTAACAATTCAGTTTTCAAGACTGGTTTGTGGCTTGGTTGCTTAAATTGATAGTTTAGTTCCTTACCAAACTTTCCCACTGGGAACCTTAGCAAGCTCCTCTGGGCCAGGGAAAAGGAGAGCCATCCTTCCAGCATTCATAGTGGTCATCCCAAGCCGCCATGTCCCTCCTCCTGACCCTTGGCCATCCTCTGCCTTCTTCTACCTCATGTTGCCTGCTCAGGGATTCTCCTGTCCACTGGGCTCTTTCCCCACTCATGACATTTGCTAGAAAGCCACAGCTGGGACTTTTCATAGAATCTGCCGCAGATTTTCCTCAGCAGTGTGAAAAGGCTGCCTTTTCTTTTACACTGAAAGGTGTGGGATTGAGTCACCTTTCTTCTCATTTCTGTGAGATGGAAGACCTGAAGGTCTTGTGGGGTGGAGAACATGGTGCTATGTAAAAAGTTTAGAAATGGGGGAAAAGAAATGACTGATGTGCAACATGAAAGCGACATGAATATGAAAACCCTGCCTGTTTTTCACTCTTGCTGGGTGGTTCGCTGCACAGTACTCAGGTCCTTCTCAGTCACTTGCCCACAATTGCCTTCAGCAGCACAACGCAGCCTGGGTGTCTCCTGTACCTTAGAACAGGAAGTGGACCTATCTGAAATGAAATGAAATGAAATGAAATGCGTTTGGGTAATGAAAACACCTTAAAACACAGCAGCCCTTTACCACAGGCAGAAAGATTTCTTAAGAGGAGATGACCCATCTCTGAGCACAGCCCTCCAAGAGGAAGGTGCAAGGTAGCAATATTTAGGCTCCTGCAGAGCCAGTGCTGGGGACCTGCTTGCTTTTCCTGCCCTTCTCTTGGGCAGCAACTGGCCCTTGGACACCCTGCCAGCTGCAAGGGGAGCTAAAGGCAAGCTGTGCTTCCTCCATGTCTGTGAGCCACAGCAATGCACGACCTGGCTGTGAAAACTCAGCTGACTGCAAAACAAAACCCAGCACTCACATTTGCCCTGTGGTTCCAGTATGTACCCCAAAAAAGAGTCATGGTGTAACTAGCATCAAGTTAACAAATACAAATGGTTTTACAACAGCATCACATACCTCATTTTTTTGTTTTCCTAGCCTGTTACTTACTCACTGTTAAGACCAGGCTGTAAATCTCTGTCCTGCTGAGTAGCAGCTCTGTGTACCAGGGGTCACTTGGTCCTTAGTGTCAAAGGTGCTATTGAGCAGAAGAGTCGTAAGCCACAATTACATTGTGCATCCAATTGTTTGGGGGGAGAACAATTCAATTCGCACGGACAGGGTTTTCCTCCAAATATGTATCTTCTTCTCTACCCAGAATCAGAAGCAAGAGTTATCCTACACAGAAAATGTCAATATTTCTCAGTTTGATAAACTAAGTCAGGCTAAAAGAAGAAGAAATCAAGCACAACAAATAGTTAATTTAGGATGGTTACTCTTACTATTCAAGAGCCACAAATTTTAAACCACTAATTATAGGTCCAGGAAAGTATTTGGCCAAAACATGGCAAGGTATGGTTATGTTATTAAACTGCAGTGTTAGAGGTTTAGACATATCTTGACCTCAAATTTGACCTAACTTTTCACAAGTTTACGAGATACAGAAAATATGGAAGAAACAGTATTCTGGATCCTGGAACAATTTACTCAGAAAAAACAGGTGTCAACACTGCAAAATATGAACCAAGTATCAACTACAATAACTGAACTATGGTAGGAATATTTAAAAAAATGTATAACCTGTAGATAAAGAAAAAGATATTGTAACATTTTCTCCCCCTCCCCCTGAATTCAGATCAAAGCCCTGACTGCTAAGTCAGCATCAAAGTTATAGCCCTACTTATTTTTCCTTCAGTGGTTGCGGTTATTTAGAAAGAAATGCTCGAGACCAGAGAAATTTTATGCTAAATTGTTTAAATATTTAACTTTAGAACAGCTTACCAGGAAAACAACAGGAAAAGGATGTGGCCTGATAAATGCTTGTAACAACTTTATCAGTCTTGTATTTATTCATACAAATTTGATTTCACTAAGAATTAATAAATGTGAGATGCCTGGAGTGCACAAATATCATGGTACAAAATTAGCGGTTAAATAAGCTCTATTTTCAGGCAGGAAGAGAGACGTTTTTAAAGTCACAGCAAATTCTCTCCACTTACAGCCCTTTAAACCTCTCACTGAAGGCGCAGGAAAAACAAAAACCAAACAAACAAAAAAGAGGCAGCACAGGATGGTGAAGCCTCAGCCCCTGCACACCAACCCTCTGAGGAAAGCAAGAGATGGCCAGTGGAAAGAGGAGGGGAGAGATGATATGAAGGAGAGGGCAGGAGCAGGGGCTCTCCCTTCGTTATGTTGAAACCCAGGCTGTGATGCATGTGTGGCCCCTTTCTGTAGTGATAACGTATCTAGACGTTATAGCATATAGTGGTATATACATACAAAGTCTACAGTGGAGTATTGGTGGCGTGCACCTCTCCCTGCCCTAGTTCTGCGGGGCTGGAACACTGCACACAACTGCAGCAAGGACAGAAGGAAAAATAGAAAGAAAGTACATAAGGACAATAAAAATCCTCCACAGTTTCAGCTGCACCCCTGTGGAAAGGCAAAAAGGCCATCCAGCCCCTATCCTCCATCTTTTCTCTCCCTCCTGCTGTGTCCTGTCTCACCCCACAAGGATGTGCAGAAAGACAGCAAGCAGCTTCATCACTCCAGTCTGTGTCAGCCTCCTGCAGCTCTAAGGGTTCTGTCCTAGAGAAAACAAATAGTAGAAAATTACCCTAAATTTGACCTTACCGAATAATTAAGGGAACAAGAAAGCATAGTGGAAATATGAGCATAAGTAGTAATATGAAAAGCCTTTAGTTGTAAAAGTGATCAAACCCCACCACTTCTACAGTGTAAAAAAAAATCAAAAAATCAAAAACCAATCAAAAAACTAACTTGCATTCTATCAAATTTCTCCTTGTCTCAAAGCCAAGAACTCATTAGGATTTAATGGAACAAGAAACACAAGGATGCAAACCAACGGTGTAACGGGTTCTTTTAGCAAGATTCCAACATACAAACACAAGCTCACAGAAAGACAGTTAACTTAGTTTGATTGGGAAGACTTGCAAGCAGTTCCCAAATATGACTTAAGAGAGTCTTACCAACCCAGATATCATAGCAGCACCGCCAAACAGGAGGATAACGAGGAGCTGCATCCATACGGTAGTGGGAGGTAGGCACAGCACCCTCAGGACATCCCCTGTACCTTCAAACTGCACTCATATCTCTCTCTCTGTCCTGAAACAGCCCTCCTTATATCCTGCACCAGCTGCAAGTGGAAAAGTACCAGTTAGGGTCAACGCATGCGCAGCCAGAGCACACAACGAGCCTCACCAGGCTCATGATCCACCTTTGTTACCAGTGGCTTCCAACCCTGTTGCACCCTGGTTTTTGTCATTTTCTACCTTGAAGGAGAGATTCTCAAGGTTGTCTCAACAGTTGAGCAGCAACAGCACTGAGTTCCCTGTTTTCTCTTAGCACATACCCTGGGTTTGGTTTAACTAGTAAGTTCCCATCATGTCTCACCCAGACCATCCTCTATTATCCCTTGCAGTAATGGGTATTAGGTAGAATTAAGGGGAGAAGTTTGTAGAGTGGGGCTGATGGTTGGACTCAGTGATCCCAAGGGTCTCTTCCAACCTGAATGATTCTATGATTCAGTGATTCTAAGAACTGCTTTCCTTATATCAGGCTATTTCACAGGTTATTTCTTGAGACAATGCTTGAACCTTTCTCTCCCCAGCCTCCACAATGTAAGGGGCTCAGAAGATTCAATGTGTCATTTGCTGAGTGCTTCTCTGAAGCAGTCTGTCAGTTCGATGTGGTTCAACAAGTCCCTTCTAAAGACAACGCGGTGGCAAAACTAAACTGTACGCATTACCCCGCAAACATTAAACTTCACATATTCCTCGTCTTACAGGTAAACCAACACTGAGGGGGTTATTCACATTGTTAAGCCACAGGGCTGCTGGCTGACCAGCTTCTTCGGGCACTTTGGTCTTTCGTTTACAACAAGCACAGCTGCCAGACTGCAGGGTGGAGAAAAAGCCAGTGACCGCTGCTCAAACTGCCTTGCAAAGTCCTGGCTGATGCATCTCCCAGGGTCCCTGGCTTCTGCCCTGGGGAAGAGCCCCTCTCTGCCCCATCCCATAGACCCAAATGTAGTTATCACACAGTAGCCCTTTGGAGAAGAGAGAGCAGCTCAGAAGGTAGCTCTTGCAAAGATACCTAATGCCAAGCAGTAACAGTGACAAGGGACACAAAACTATCAGAAAGTTTCCTCTTCCTCTGCCTTTCATCTGAACTTGAAAGGAATAAGAAAATGGCCTTCCTTCTGCATAAACTTCTTGCTGTTAACAAACAAAGCCATAAAAATCAAAGCCTCAGAACAAAACAAAACAAAAAAACCAAACCAAGAAGAACAAAAATCCTCCACCTACTGTATCAAAGGCAAGATAGTTATAAATGTGTGGAAAAGAAAAAAAAAACCACATGCCGGCCATTTTCTACAATTCAGAGATGTGTGGGATGCCACATGTGAAAGCCTTAACACTGCTGCTGAGCAGTAGTCTAAAAGCCAGCAGCAGCACTGGCTTTAGTGTAAACAAACTGGGGCTTCAGCACACCTGGGCCTGTTACGAAAAAAATTTTGCTAGCAAGGCAAGGCAAGGCCAAACCGAAAAGAGGAAATCCTTCCGCTGAAAGCACAAGAGACCCTTGGCCAAAGAAACCAGAAACCAAATCTTTAGAAGTACACATGTTCTCTGTAAGCTGGATTGTCTTAAAAGGAATAATAATGAAAAAAAGAAATTATGAAGGCTCAGCAAATTCACATATTTAAGGTGACTAAATGGTAAGTTGAATAAACACCATACCATGAACACACTTAAAACAGTGCAAGATCTGCTTGAAAGCCACCACTTCCTGAGTTCAGCTACAGGAAAAAAATAGGAGGGAAAGATATTCTTCTCTTAGTCCTTGCTGAAATCTGCATAGAATATAACTGCAGAGACACTGAACTTTTATCACATATATACAGCCTCACCCAAACAAAAATGTTACTGAAATTAAGTGGAAAGACTAAAAATTCAGATTAATGGAGTGATCGCATATGTATGGAAAATGACATGAAATACACATTTCCATGTTCTTGGTTACTTCTCTTGTATGTTACTACATTGTTTCAACAGTTTCAGCACTTACCAACTGAGAATTGTTGATTCTGAATATAAAAGGGCAGACATACAAAATATTTGTGAAGGATGTAGGACTTGTAGAAGGGGTGTAGGCATCCAGACACAATTGATGCAATGCTGTCTCTCATGGGGTGCAGACAAGGAGCTGGACCCCAGGAAAGGACAGGCTAAAAATAGCATGTTGGCACAAGGAGGGAGGTTTCTGGAGAGATTTGGGAAACCACACTCCATTGCAGGTGTCTTGTATCTCCTTTGGAAAGTCCTTTTGCTTGTCTCTGCTTTGATTCCCCACATGTAACATGTAAAAGATAAAGGTCCTACCCAGGTGATCTGGGTGACATCAGAACAGGTACATTTAGGAGAGGATGGAAAAAACTCAAACTTAACAGAGTCAAGCAAGCAAGCCTGCATTACGATGTCGTGTGAAGACATACCCTAAAAGTGGTGTGGGTTACACACAGCAATCACCACACCTCGTCAGCACAGCACTCAGCAGAACTAAAATCTCACGAACAGGTTGCAAAGTTAGTGAAGCACCAAACTGACACATCTGCTTATGCATGCAACTAGAAGAGAGGCATTTCCAGTGACAGCCAAATCTTCTGTGCACTCTACCTCTAGTGATGGCAAAGTTAAATCTTACTAGCACATCATGATATATCATCATGATATAATAAACACATGCGTTGCTATTGGCCTGTTAATGTTATAATAGACCTTAAGTTGGCGATTGGGATAATAATGGTACAGTTTACATAATGAAGCAATAGAGCAGAACACAGAGACAGCAAAATGAATTTTAGTAAAAATTAATTTTACAACAGTATTTGCCCTCCACAGTTCCTCAATTAAGTCTTTTAAAAAAGATATCATGATGTAAAAATCTTTCCTTTGAGGACTATGTTATGAATGCAAATTCAGGGAAAAGTAACACTGCCAAATTCTGATTGCTGTCACTGCATTTCTAACTAATTCATTTCTTCATGCTAACTATCTTAAATTAGAGGTTTGCTGTCTTTTAATTTCTGCCACCTTAGGAAGACCAGAAACCATGATGCAGATGGCAACCTACCTGCTACTTCTGGTAGAATTGCTTAACAACCAACCTACCTCTACCAAACAATGGAAAATTTTAAGTTGCTGTTTCATACAGTGTGTTTGAGGTTTTAAGAAATGTTCCTGAAGCAGCAGTTGTTAGATAATGTGGTTCATTGATATCCAACTGGTTCCCCAAAACACCAAAGATACATGGATAAAACATTTTGGTATTTTCAGCATAAAGACGCACGTGCATATCATGTTGAATGCATGGCACACATCTGTAAGGCATCAGTAGAAAACACCATGGGACAGGGGAACAGGAAAGTCTAGAACCTAACAAAGGGAGTCTTTATGACCAGGCTTTCCTTATTTTCTAAATGGTTTATTTCTGGAAGCACCGTCAGCAACAGGAATGCAGTCTCTTTCACTCTCTCCTTATATATCCACTGCTGGCTTCAGTCAAAGACAGGATGCCATATTAGACACACTTTTTCTCATGCCTAAAATGACTCTTACATTCTGCTTCAGTTGGTTATTTTCTCGTAATGACAGTAAACAAAATTCCCTCCCTGCCGCGAGAGATGCCATAAATATACCTAATGATTTCTCACAGACACACACTGTGCTGTTGCACAGGCCCCAGAAATGAGGCAAAGAAAACTGACCTTTCTCATTAAGAAGAAAAGGAACCATGAGCCGTGTGGGGTCTGATCAAGGCTCTCCCAGTCACCACAGGGTGAACCCCAGAAGGATGCGGTTCCTCGGCCATATGATCAGGTCATCTGGCTCAAAACGTGTTTAAGTGCCTTGTCGGAAGGAAGTCCCATTATGCAGTTACTTTGCTGGAGTTGTACGTGCACTTCAGCACGTGAATAATCTCCTTGGTCATCTTCAGTAACGGGTTTTTTTCGCACCTTGCAAAATCGCAGCTGAAGTGCTTGTCATCCTGGGGGAGGGGAGTGGTTTGGAGCTGTGTATCATCTGTTGGGAAAGAGCTGATTTACAAAAACGCTGTCTCAGATATTTCAAAGGCAATTAAGAGCTGAAGCTCAGTATAGCTAATGGCAGGAGTAGGAAAAAAAAATAAAATTAGGAAAAATACCTTACAAGTGTCAAAATGACTCAGATTAAGCTGTAAAAAGGCATAGGCTGTGACGTGGCGCGTAGGGCAGTCGGATGGGCTGCACAAGCCCTACTTGAATGGCTGCTCTGTGGAGCGCAAGAATAAAATGCAAAAGCTGCAAGACAAGAGAGAGCTCTCCACCAAATCATTACCATTGGTGCTGCAGCTTGAGAGTTAGCAGAGTAAGGATGTAGGGGAATGAATGCCTGGCAGAAAAGAACCTGGGGGTGTTTGTCGATTGTTAGCTGAACATGAGCGAGCTGTGTGCCCAGGTGGCCAAGAAGGCCAACAGCATTTTGGCTTGTATCAGGAACAGGATAGTAGGATTCAAGAGGTGATTGTCCACCTCTACTTGGCACTGGTGAGGCATCACCTCAAGTGCTGTCTCTAGTTTTGGGCCCCTTACCACACAAAAGACATTGAGGTGCTGGAAAGAGTCCAGAGAAGGGCAACAAACCTGTTGAGGGGTCTGGAGAATAAGTCTTATGACGAGAGGCTGAGGGAGCTGGGGTTGTGAAGCCTGGAGAAGAGGACACTGAGGGGAGACTTTATTGACCTCTACAACTCCCTGAAAAGCTGGTGTAGAGAGGTGGGGGTCGGTCTCTTCTCCCAAGTCACAGAAAAAAAGGTCTGAAGTTGAGCCAGGGGAGGTTCACGTTGGATATTAGGAAAAATTTTTACATGGAAAGGGTTATTCAGCCTTGGAATGGGCTGCCCAGGGAAGTAGTTGAGGCACCATTCCTGGAGGTGTTCAAAAAACAGGTTGACATAGTGCTCAGGGAAAGGGTTTAGTGATGTTTTTTTGTCAGAGTTAGGTTGACGATTGAACTAGATGATCTTAAAAGTCCCTTCCAACCTAGTCAACTATGATTCTATAATGATTCTATGATTCTATTAATTGCCTGGGCAATGTAGTAGAAAACTTGGGAAAAGGAGCTTATTTTTCCTTTGAGTTTATTCACATCTCATCCGTTTCAAATTCACCGGTCCTCAGAGCACTGACACAGAAAATACCCACCGTGCAGACCTGGCCTCAGGAGTCCCATGGGAGCACTCCCAGCTGTGGAAAATGAAACATGTCTCTCAACAAATACTAGAACACTTCAAAACTAAACATGTCAGGGCTTAAAGAGAGAAATGAGCTCACCTGCTCTCCCAAGCAGCAGATTTACCTTCTCCAGAGTTGCAAGGACCCTTTTCCACTCTCAGCCCTGGTGCACCCAAGGTTTGCTGGTGCCTCCCTCAAGCTGTAGGATCCTTTCAGTGAGAAAGATGCCAGTGAGAAAGACATCACCAGGGTCAGACCTCTGTATGACCACAGCACCTTCCTGGCCCTGGGCACAGTCTCACCAGTAATTCACAGGCAGTACTTATGGTCACTGTCTCTACAGAAAAGCTCCATTTCAGCTGCTTCTGTGCTTTGGCCCTCTCTGCCCACCACCATCAGGGCTCTTCTCTTTTCTCATCATTCCTGGGCTGACCACATTGTGGATGGTGTAGCAAACACAGAAGCCAGTGAAGACAAGGAGTTGGCTGGTGCAGGCAAATTGTGGGATAAACCGTCTGAACTACAGGTGTCTGTTCCTCCTGATGATCAACCACAGATTACAACAGAGACATCACAAGACTGAAGCCGGGTTTCTCATTTCCCATGCAGCCACGAGATGGTGCAACTCAATAACAAATGGCTCCGCAGTTTGACTGGATTTAGGTGGTTGGATATTTTATCCCAGTTCCAGCTCACCCAAAGGCTGCAGGCAGCCCTGGTGGGATGCTGCAATGGCCCAAAGTGAGTATGTGGCCTGTGATAGGAAGAAGCAAGCTCCAAGAGCTTCCTGGCTCATGTCCCAGGTAGGATGCAAGGAGAGGTCGGTGTTCCTGGGTGTCACCCAGAAAGGTCTGATAGCAGGACCAAGGAGCTAAAAGATGCTCTCAGCCCGCCCTAGTGACCCAAACCAAGCACACTCCAGCCATAAAAGCTTCTCCAGGACCATCTCAATACTCCACACATTGTTCTGTTTTGGCCTCTGTTGCTCAACCTCCTCCTGTTTCCTTCTGGCTGGCTTCTGGTGCCACCTCCTCAGCACAGAGCTAGAGCAGCCCCTCAAAAAAGAGAAAAAACAGGGGCCTGGGGACATGGGAGGGCAGTGGGGAGGTGAATAAAACTGAAAACTGGAGGAGATGTGAAGGGCATCTGAGGGAAGCCAAGGAAGAAAGCAAGGGAATCACTGGAGTGGATGTTCTCTCTTCTCAAGCAGAGCAAATATTTTTCTCAGTGGTTAGACTGATTTAGATGAAGAAAAAATCCACCATGTCTCCACTGCACAATCCTGTGTGGTTCAATGGTTACTGACTTAGCTCCTGAACTGGAAGCATAGCAGCAGCACCAGCCCTGTACTGAAGAGCCATGACTGTGGCACTGCTGTCTGTGGTGCAGGCTGGTAACAGGGCTCAGCAACAGACTGGCAGTGCCTTGGGATGGCTGGCACATCCCAGCACTGCAAGAAGGTTGGTCCAAAGGGCAAGCACAGGGAATCAGCAGATCTTCACTGGTTGCCACCCAGGGACGTGAGCACAGCCTGAATGGGAGGTCTGTGGGGCAGTGGTAATACAGCAAAGTCCTGGATACTAGCAAAAAAATGCATGTGAAACAGCTCCTCAATCAGCAAAAAAGGAACAAGGTGATGCATTCAATACCTAAAATCGCATGAAGCAGCAGATGCTTCACACATTGATGACATCAGTGATGTGCACAGAGGCGCCAGGGACAGAGCAGAGTTTGCAGAATGTGGCTGTCTTCTCCCTGGTCTGCAAGAAAAGGGACTGCACGCTTGGCCGTGAGAACTTCATGAAGAGTCATGTCCCATTACCACGGAGTAGGACGTGCCGTGAAAGAAACATCTTGGCTGCCCATAACTTTCTCAGCCCTGCATCACAAGTTAAGGGATTAATCAACAGACTTGTGTGGACTCCCCCAGCCTTGCCATTATGCTGCTCACTCGGTTTCATTTTCTCCTCGCTGTCAGCCCTCAGCAGTATCCTTTTTCACTCTTTTGATTTTGAAGGGTGAGTAGCCTTCACACTGTGTCCCAAGTGCAGCTGTACCTGCTGCATGCCTTCTTGGCCATTTGTCCTCAGACCCCTGCCTAAAATACTGACAAAGAAAAGGAAAATACTGACACAAAAAAAAAGCAGGCCAACCACTGGTGTTGACTAGACTATGACATGCCAACTGTGGCATTGCTTGCTTTCTCATCCTCCCCTTTCCAAAGCAGCATCTTTCTCCAGGCGTGTAGCCACAGAGGGCTTTGTGCAGCAAGCATGCCCAGGGAGGCAAGCTTCTGGGCAGCCTCTGCTGGGGTGGGCACTGCTTAGGTAGCACGAGAGTATGAATATCAAAGAGAAAATGAAAGAGAAGAGAAGAGAAGAGAAAGCTCCAAGTGCGTGAGGGGAAAACCTCAAATGGGGAAGAGAGGCCATCCACTCTGATCTTTGGTGGCAATATCAGAACTGGCATGTACAAAACCTGGACCAGGACAGGATCACAGAAAGCACTGGCCTTATGGTCCCATGGTCACATCAGCCTTGGTTCCCACCACCCTGGCTGACTCAGACCCCAGATGGTAGTGGTGCCTGCCTGTGTTGGGTAGGGGTTTTGGTTAATATCCAAAATGCAGCCATGGTCACAAGACCACCGCTGGATACACAGAAGTGAAACCTAGCTGAGTAATGCCATAAGGTACTGTTCACTCAGACCTTCTATCATGTTTTTTCCCCTTGGTGGTATTTCTTTTATTCCTTAAGTAGAGTCATATCAACTAAAATATCACGGGGAACCCCCAAGTACTGTTTCTTCTCTCATCCCCTATCCCCCATCTCTTTCACAGACACGTCGTTTGAATTCAGTCAATATAATCCTGGGTTTTAAATTTAAGGGCAGTGCAGAGGACCAAGCAAAACTACCCCTCTGGTCTTTCTTTCCCTCTTTGGTATGAAGATTGCAAACATGAGTACAATGGGCAAATAGTCTTTTTTCCCCTTTTCCCCCTGAACAAAATCAGTACCTGACCCTCTCCACAGGTACACTCCCCGCTCCCTATGAGCATAAACAGACTTAAGAGTAACACTTGTCTTTTAAAATATCTACTTTAAGTGAACATATGAGATCACCACTGAAAAGCAATGACCTCCTTTTCCTTTTTTGTATCATGAAAAGTAAGGGAAATGATGACAGTGATAGCTCAGGTTTTAGCTTAAAGCACATTTGACAGCTAACGCTCCATCCACGGATGCTACATACAACGAAAAAGATCATGTCTTGTAGGAAAAAATAAATAAATCTGTAGAGCCAGAGTTTCCCTCTCTATTAGTAGGGACTTTTGAGTGGGTGACTCACAGAGACACTAGCCTCACAAAGCCATCTTAAACATCCTTGAATGTGCCGTGTGACATACCACATATGGAAGTTATAATAGAAATATGCGATGAAACAAAAAGCAGCAGCACTTCATACTTTCTGACATCCAGACCAGCAGTTACTTTGCCTGCAGCTCACCCACTGCCTTAAAAGAAAGCACAACTTGAGAATCCCACAAGCTCAGAAGGAGGAAAAAGTCAACAACCAAAGCTCCAGACAGCCCAAAGGTGAGATGACAAGATGTAATGAAACCTTGCCTTAAAAGCTTTCTTCTTGCTGTAACATCTGAAAACTAGTACTTTACACGACTTGCTTTGTTTATAGCATACCTATATATCATTTTTTAATGAATGATCAGAGCTTTTACGCTTTCATTCTTTTTTTCTGTTTTGTTTATAAATCTACACAACAGAGTGTAGTCTAAGGTGCTTTTTTATCAAAACTAGCATTTTCTCAGGTAAAATTCTTGGTAAGAAGCTGAAATTTTATTTCTCTAGACCCAGAATTTCCTAGACACACTATCAAAGAAAAACAAACCAAAAAAAAATAAAGAGGGGAGGGAGGGGGGGGGGGCTAACGAAATCTCCTACAGAAGCAATGAAGTAAAGAACTCTGTCAATATTTATTACTTTTCAGTAATACCTTAATTAACTTTTCATCCCTTTGGCTCACAGCAATGTGTTCCCTCCTGGCCTTAGACTCACACAACTTCACTTGATGACAGGGACTCAGCAGGAAAGCAGGATATTGGGCTGCCGAGCCTAGACCACCCTCCTGTACTGGGCAGTATCTCTGCCCAGATCGTCAGTGTAACCCTTTGTCTGCCACCAGCAACCTGAATCCAGAGGTTTAGGGATCAAACCCGACTCCCAACCAACTCTTCAGCCCCATGGTTGCAGGAGGGTTTAACTCCAAGGCAGTGAACAACCTGCAGCTCAACCAGGGGTGCTTCTCCCTTCTAGCCACTCAGATCCCCAAGCACTTGACAAATTCAGGCTTTCCTGTCCTTTTTCCATTTGGGTGAGGGAATGTCATTATTTCTCCTCAAACTTCCCTCAGTCCCTCGCAGACTGCAGCAATGCAGACCCTGCTGACAGGGTTGCTGCCCCCCTGAGCCATTTCCCCCAGTGCCTTACAAGCAGCCCTTCTCTTCAAGGAAGGAGGCTGTTAAGTGCTTTAAGCAGCCTGCAGCGCTGCCTACTGCAGGGACCCGAATAAAACCTGTACCTGCTACAGCAGGGCGAAAGCTGCAGATGGATCCCCGCACCTGAGCCCACCAGAAGTATGCTCTCCTGCACCCACAGCCCTGCCACCACATTCTCCTCATCAGGCTCAGGGTTTCTGGAGCTGTTTTTTCTCACTACTATAAGGTGAACTAGTAACTTACAGAATCATTTACCTGGCGTCGGTGTGTCCTTGAGGAGCAAACTGCCAGCTTGCTCTTGCTTCCCAATAGTTGTTTGTTTTTAAGTAAGAAATAAATATCCTTTTTGCTCATCCTAAACTCCCTCAGAAATCCATATCTCTCTCAAACCACACTGCAAACGAGCTTACCTGTGAAACATCTGGGGAGCGACATGATCTGCAGAACAGGAACTTTTACTGCACAGTTGACACCAGTTGACAAATCTAAAATGAAACAGCATCAAGATCAGTAAACTCATGTAGGAAAGGCACTAGGTTTGAAGTAGTAAAACTTACAGAACAGTAGACAAAAGTAATTTCTGGGCACTGACATAAAGATCTTTGAAAGGCTTTATTTACAGTGCATTTGTTGTGACAGAAGCGGCTGGAAGAAAGGACCGGGTACTCCTGTGCATTTGTGTTTGTAAGCGATTCCAGCTGAGACCAGCATTGCAGAAACCAATGAGAGCCTTCCTGGTCCTTATCAGTAGAGTCTGAGGGCAGGATCAAACCATACCTTTCCTCTAAAGAAGTACTTCATGACCACTGCTCAGAGAGTGCCTGCCTCGACATTTTTAGTCCCCTCTCTGTGGAGGAGAAACCAGCTGCATGTTTTCTGCAATTCCTGTCTCTACAGATACAAATTTATCCACTGTGGTAAGTCTGGCTCATTTAGGCAAAAAAATGGGGGTCCTAAATCTCATTCTTCTTCTAAATACTTAACCTCTGCTAGAAATAGCCTGTTTGCAACTTCCTGCCTATCTCCTATCAAGCTTGTCAGAAGGGCCAGAAGTAGTCACAGCCCCTCTTTGCCCTGTGCTGGTGGGAGAGGGTGTGGGATGGCAACAACTCTTTGGGATATTCATATTAATAATTGGGGGGGACCCTTTTGCACTTGGCTTCTCAAGGTGACTTACGATAGCTTGATTCAGGAAATCTGATCCATCTAATTGCCTCCATCCCCACAATCCAAGTAACCCTAAAACCAGGGGCTGCTACTCTGGCTCTGCATAGAAATTGCATCACTCCAAGGGGAGGGAGGGGCATACCTATACTCTTACTAGCCAAAATTATAGGGCAACAGAGTTTGGGGTAACAGTGCAAGTGGGGCCTGGACCTCAGAAAGCCTTGCTCCTCCTTGAAGCACAACCTTGCCCCCAGATCCCTTGTCACGGAGCAGCTCTGTGTTACTGGAAGCTACAATTTGGCACACAGCAGCCCAAGAGGAAAAACCGTCTCCAGGTCTGTGGACACACAGAGACCTCATTGGCCTTTGTACTGGGTTTTAAATGTGCTCTGCATCCTTCCTTGTGGGGAAGGTGATTTTCTTCTCTTCCAGCATACCTGGAGATATGAATGACACCCATGGCAACAGCAGTATCAGCGGCCCTGTGAAACTGTTCCAGCTCATTGTGTACGCTCCCACATTTACCCTGGGATTGGTATTCAATGTGATGGCTCTATCATTCCTGTTCTTTAAGGTTAAAAAGCTCTCAGAACCTACAGTCTACATGATAGCCCTTATTTTCCTTGATACCATGCTGCTGTTTACTCTTCCTTTTAAAATAATTTCCTACCACCTTCAGGAAAACTGGAACTTGGGGTCTGTGTTTTGCACCACCTTGGAGAGTCTTTACTTTGTAAACATGTATGGCAGCATCCTCATCTCCCTCTGCATCTGTGTAGACCGGTACATTGCTATCCAGCACCCTTTCATAGCTCCCACCCTGCGATCCACCAAGAAAGCTGCTATGGTCTGTGCTGTCATCTGCCTGGGCATCTCAGCTGGGACAGTCTCTACTTTCCAACTGCATGAAGGGGGCAAAAATATCTCGTCCTGCTTCCATAACTTCTCCAAGAGCACCTGGGAAAACGTGAGCCTGCTCAGCGCCGTGGAGACTGTTTTCTTCGGCAGCATGGCAGCCATGATCTTCTGCACTGTTCAGATCATCAGGTGTTTGAGAAAGCGCAGAAAACGGGACAACTCCCAGACACACACCACCAGAGCGGAGAAGATAGTGGTAGCAAACCTTGTGGCATTTTTGGTCTGTTTTACACCTTACCACGTGGCATACTTCATGTACTTTTTGGTGAAGAATGACATTATTCCCATCTGTTTTCAGCAAGTGCTAAAGAATATCATTCAGGTCACCCTTTGCTGGGCAAACCTGAACTGCTGTCTTGATGGAGTGTGTTACTATTTTGTCTTAAGGGAGTCCTTGGAAGAGCCATTACAGAACAGTCAAAGCCTTGATCAACATGCTGCACGGTAGTTACTTGGGATGATGTGCTGAGATGCTTTCATGGAAAGTGCAGGGTCCTGAACTACTTAGCTAAGCAATTTACTTTAAATATTTAGAGCTGAAAATATTCAATAAAAACCAAAACTAAGTCCATTCCCAGGAGACTGCTCCTAGCTTTTTTATTTCCTTCCGTAAATTTTTGTACTAGCATTTGCAGGTAAAAAGAAACGGAATTATTTCCTATAAATGGTGATGAATGTGCTTTTAGATAGGATTCCTCTTTACTGTGAAAAAAAAAAATAGGTTCACTTATATGTTCAGCTTCTTTCAGCCTCCTTGTCTATATTGCACCCGCAAACCTCCCCAGGCCTTCAGTCACTACAGACTTGGGCTGCTGAGAAACAAAGAATTCGCAGTTAGAAAGCTTCAGACTACATTCTGTTGCCTCCCCCGCCTGGATTGTGTATGCTCACACTCACATACATGCACATTTGTCAGGTTTAGATTTGCACATGCTATTAAAAAAATAAAATGAAATTATTGTAACTGAATCCAAAGGCAGCTTTAAATTAACATGGCTATAACAAAACCTGCGTGCTAACACTTGCTTTAGCAACAGGTCTTGTGCCTACCACATCACACTTCTAACTAGTATTGCCACTAGCTCAGGTCCCTGGAGAGCTCAGATTAATTGACTGTCCCAGTTCCAGGCTTCCTCACCAGCTCACAGGCTTTTCACATATCCCTTCCTTCCCGCCTGGTTACAAACCCGGTTCCATGAACAGAGCCAGGCCAAATAAGAGCAGGAAATAAAAAGCCCGAGTCCAATGTAGTGGCAAACACATGAATCTGAAGGAACAGCCCCCACCTTACTGGGGGTTAAGAGCTACCCTGATCCCTAACGCAGCAGCCAGCAACAGCGGATCCCAGGAATAAAGTAACCTTTCGGACCTCGGAGCCGGCTGAGCACTACTACTTCCCAAACAAACATGGCAATAAAAAATAGTCCACCAGCAGGAGCCTAACAAGCCAGTCAGTTATTTCCTATCAGTGATCTAGATAAACTGAATGACAGCATGCTCCCAGCCTGGAGAAAGGCAGCTCACAGCTCTGGGGGACCCTATGGCTACCACTTTCCTCAAGAATGAGGACAGTGACAACCGAAGCAATTAATTTTTATATTCATGTTGACCTGGATCCTTGCAATTTTCTTCTAGGAAGTGATACTAATCCCAGCCTTTGAAATATCTTTTCCCTGTACACTTTTGAGAATGATAAGCACAAGCCATGTACTGATTTATTCCCAAAGCATGTGGAGACTTTAGTCTGTAAAAGTGAAATGTTTTGAAGTCACTATATCTTTGTATGAGATTGTACCACAAAGTCCAGATGCTGAGAAGGGAAACATTGACCCAACATAGATGTAAATGTGTGCTGGTGTTTACAGGGCCCTTCTGGTGTTCAGCTGATGAACTGCACTTCTGAGGATACAAGGGCTGTGCATTTACACTAGCCATGCCCTGGTTATATTCAAATGCATGAAAATAAAACCCACCAGGATATTCCAGAGAATTCTCTCTATATATCAATTGCCATTTTGATTGGCTCCCTCAGTAAATTCAGAATACCTGACCAGCTTTCCTGCCAGCAGGTGCTGAATCCTCATCTTCTCCCTGTTTATAACTTACCCCTTAACTAACCCCTTAGAATAGGAAGGGATGTTGACCGTATTAAGCTTCATTAAAACTGCACGAAAGACAAGTTAAAAGTGCTAGAGATGGTTCTTCTCTCAAGCCTCTCCCCTAGGCTTCTCCAGGGTTTCTGGCCACCGACTTTTAATCTAGAAACAGACAGGCTGAGGTGTGGAAAAGCTACTACCTCTCCATGGACAGGGTAAAGCCAACCACCATCTGAGCTCCGTGCCTCTACACGTGGCTTACAGCACATCTGCCAACTCTAAGAGAGAACTAATTATCAGGGCACACTAGCACAGCAGCTCTTCTGCTGGATCTCATTGCTTTTAGGCCTCTGGACACTCAACTTTCCAGGTCAAATCTGGTGTGGTCTGATTCATTCTCTTCACTTGGGTGAGTAGTTCTAACAGCTTCTTCATTTGTAGGGCTGTATATCCAAATCATGACACTGGGTATGTAGTGAGACTACAGAGATTTCTGTTTGCACCAAGAGAATATTAAGCCATAACAGTGCTAAGAAAGAAAAGGAAAAAAATCTGAAAACCTGCAATTTAAAGCCATCACAGACTTTCCAGAATACAGCTAATGATTCATCTGAGGAAAAAAAGGAAAGTGAAAACCAGGATTTGATTTGAAATTATTCACCCCTAAGAACTGAGGACTCACTCCTAACAGATACAGTTCTTAGCTAAAAAATTGTTAGTTTATATGAAAGAAGGGGAAGTAGGGGATAGAGAGCTGTTATGGACCACTTTTTCCTCTTGCACTTTATTTTTCTTTTTGGATAGCGAAAGGGAAAGGGTTTAAATCAGCACTGCAAGCACAGCTGCTTACGGGAGGTGGCTGAAGCTGCTCAGCAGCAAAACTTCATCCTTTGGGCCAACCAACCCATTTCATTTGAGAGGCCTTTCAAAAAATGCACCCTGAGGCTGCCAGATACATTGCCAAGAGGCCTGTCTTGCAGGCACTTGTGCACGTGTCATATTCACATAAATAACTTTCCTACTCCCTTATGTGCAGGTTGCACAAAAAGACTGGGCGTGCGTTTCAGCACCTTTGATATTTCACACTTAAACAAGCCAAGTGTCCTATTTCCTGCAGACCCACTCACCTGGGAAAGCAGTGAGGCTCAAACTTAGGAATCCACTAAGCCTGCACATCCTTTACTTTCCAAATGTCTTTTCTTCTAGTACAGCCAGTATCTTGTGTTTCAAGTTCAGGAAGGATATCTCTGGAATGGGAAGGAAACCAGTTTAAAGGAAAACGTGAGGGATGATGTTCACATGTAACCACAAAAATGCCAACCAAAGATCCCATCTCCCCAAAATAAAGAATTAGCTTAGGTATGCAGTAACCAGGCATGCAGTATCCCCTACAAAATTCATTTTTGCCTTCTATGTTTTATGAAAGATATCCACATACAATGAATGGAAGAAAATATTAATGCTGAGCAATGCCATATCTGTGGTCAGTGATAATGATAAAAACCTCAGAAAAGCAAATATCAAGAGAAATGCACAGGCTTTTATAGAAAATTTCATATGCATAGGCTCCTCTCAATGCGCTTTTAAAATTTCTATTGCCACTAGAGAGGGTTAAAATTGTCCTTTGTTTTCCCTGCAGAAACACAGAACCGTAAGCAAAAGATGAATTTGTAGCACTCTAGATACTAGGGAGAAGCCCTGTGAGAAAACTCTCACAGCCAAGAAGTGTGAAATAGTTATTTTTGCTGTGAAAGTGGAGTACTACAGATAGGCACATGCAGAAATCGCACCCCAGCTAACTTCACAGTTATTTCCACACACAGCAAAGCTGTTTGTGTGCTCTTTTCCTCGGCTGCCTTTACTGGTAGTATGAGATGGAAGTCCCATAAAGAAACAAAAATGTCCCAAGTGACACAACATAGTGATGGAGCATTCCCGTTGCTGACCATGGCGTGACAGAGGCACACAGAGGCCTTGATGTGTCCAGTTTCAGAGGGAGGATCCAGTTTCGGAGAGAGGATACTCTGACTCTCAAACTCAACCTACTCAGCTTGCTCCTAGATTTCCAACTGGTGGCTGCAAAGCTATAATTCAATCAAGTGCTCCAGTTTGTCTTACTCAGCCCTGTTTTCATCCTTCCTTCTCTATCACATGCCTCTGTCTTCAGCTTTATGGAAACACTGATTTCTCTACAAAAGCTGAGGCTTTGCTCTCCATTTAGTTTCTTGCTCACTGAAAAACTTCTACCATTGCAACAGATTCTAATGAGTTGGTGTCTTTAGAGACTGCAAAGGGCAATGGATACCTACAACTCCTCTGTTTATCCTTCATTTTATCTTATCTGCTCTTCTTATTCTGATCTTTATACATTGCCACTCCATGAGAATGACATTTACCACATTGTCTAATACAGCTGTAGGATACTGATACAACCAAAAACCTGTCAGGAACCAGAAATGTTTCCCAGGAAGAAAAGCTGAGTCAGTGCCATTTGCAGACACCAAAGGATGTAAAACCTCACATCTGCTGTATGCCACGGATTCCTGGTAATCCTCCTCTCTATTCCAAAACAAAAAAAAGGCATTAAACTGGGATTATACTTGAGAGCAAGTATCAGCAGTTTAGAGTTACAAACACTGCCAGGCAATTGTTAATCCAAAGCATTACAAACGCAGGAAGCCCAGTTGAGATTACACTTCAGAGTACACCAACACAATCCCGACATTCCTTGTTAAGTATTAACTTTGTGAGTACAAGTAAAGCCGTCTTCCAGAGACCAGCATCTAACCTGGTCCCACTCAGTCAGCCATCGTATCTGAGACAATGAGAGGCACTATTTGAAGTAGCTTTATTCAGCTTAAAGAGAATCCCTGTCAGAAAGCAGAAAGGTAGGTCGCTGGTCTAACTTACATTTTATGCATTGCTGCACCCCACTCTTCATTACAACCACGTTCACTCAACTTCTGCTGCATACTTAATCCACCTGGAGTTAGAAACCCTTTTCTATATCACGATCAGTTGCTGTGGAAATGAACACAGTACCCCAGAGGATTATAGTCTGGAGGGTCTGATTTAATTGCACTCTCTGGACGGACTCAGACTCCAATGGTCAATGTCCAAGTGAGGAATAAGTAATAGGGATGGATCAGCTCTTGGGAAACAAAAAGTCCCGTTTTCATGCAAATAGCATTCGTTAGTAAGAACAATGAAGGAGAAATAAAGAAAAGTCAGAGACAAAGCAGCAGAATCCTTCTAGGCTGAAGGTTTTTCAAAAGGCATCAGCTGCTCTTTTAACTGGAAACAACATTTCAGAGTGTTTTTAGATTTACTTTTGCATCTCCAGGTGGGAGTTGGTAGATGCAACCAAAAGCAAGTGTCCGATTTGCTTTAACTTTCCTTTTGTCACTTTGCTCCTATTCACACCCTTAGATGGGAACAGTTTTCAACATCTGTTACCAAACTTTCAAAATAGAAAGCAACTTTAAGAAAGAAAGAATAAATAGGAAAAAAAGAGAAAAAGGAAAAGAAAATGCAGTAAAACAAAGAGTGGTGGCAAACGACAGCAGCTCTCCTCAGCAGGTGCCAGCTCTGAAAAGCTCCTTTGGAAGCTCTTGGCAACAGCACCTTCGACCCAAGGCAAGCGAATGGTGGTGAAGGCTGGTGGTGGGAGACAATGGAAGGCTGAGGAAGGACCTTGAAGCATGCACAGCGAGCTCCAAGTGCCAGCGCAGAAATGGACAATGCCCATAGCAGAAGGCAGAGAGCATTTAAAGCCGCTGTTACATCCATGGGGAAAGCTGCAATCTTCAACTGCCATGGAGGGAAAACACCAAGACAATGTATGTACAGTGACAGCTCTTTGAAGAAATTGTATATTTTGCATGTATTTCTCTCAGTTTTGCATTTTTTTCCTCATTAAGCGTTGGTGACATAAGCTTCTTTCCCTTGCTAACTAGACCACTGGCATCAGAGCACAGCAACACCAAGTCACATTCAACACTCACATCAGGAAACGCTCGCTGCTGCCCAGCATTTGACCGTGCCAGCTACTTCTTTTCACATTTTTAAAATATAAAAATGACAAAGAAGTAACCAGGTGACAAAGAATTGCCGTCCCTCGAGGTGCCACTCATCCCCGAGAGCAGGCAGCCCTTTCTCCTCCTGTTGCCCTCCACTGCAGCTGCTTTGCTTTTCTTAAAAAAACCCACATAAAACACCAAAAAAAAAAAAAAACTGAAAAGAAAAAACCCAACCTCTCTCAAATACTTCCCTAAATACACCACCACATTTGGGATTTCATTTCCACAAGACAAGCTGGGGATCCTGTTCTTACCACAGCCCCCGACAAGAGACTGGCCTTCAACATGGCTGCCCCGGGCGCTTCCTTTAAATACAGACAGCAAGTGATTTAACTTCTTTCTCCTCAAAGCCACTTGCTGAATTAAAAAACAGTTTCAGTCAGAAAAGTAGCATTGCTTTTAAAAGTTACCTGCACTTAAAGGAGGCTTTGCACAGAAATGCTCACAGCTCCAACTGGCAAAGCACTGCCCACAGGGCCATGTTTCTGTGAGGAAACAATGTGGTTATTGACATTAAGCTATTTGTTTAAGCTTCCCCCTCTTACTTCGTGCTTGGGTGCATGCCAGGACATTAAACACAAGTGGACATAAAACCAAAGCTGAGGAGGATCGAGGCGCAGGGTACACAGGCCAGAGCTGGCAGCTTCTGCCCTCCCTCAGCGCCACCGCCATGAGCTGTCACCCCAGCATATCCGAGGGCCAGCTGAGGTCAGCCATGGCCAGGGAACCTGCTGAAAGATGAGGGGTCTGTTTGATGAGCTAATGGCATGCTAATTTATGTGAGCAGCCCCATACACTATGGCACTGAACAGCCTTCAGCCCCACACGCTGCCTGGGAAGGGAGCTGGCATGGTGGTGGTGGCTGCCAAGCCCTCACTGGTAGGCATCAGGCATGGAGAGCCTTCTCCTTGCTTGAAAAATTCACCCTTTTTGGTGCCGCTGTCAGAGGCGGGCAGTGGCAACCCTGCTCCTACAGCTCCACGGGGCTGAGGTTGTGCTGCCCACAGCAAATGAACCGAACACAGGGAAAAGTGCAAATATCAGAAGGCATCAATCGATTTTACAGCTTCTGCGAAACCGCCCCGTGTGGAGGTGCCCTTCCAGTGGTCGTAGCATAAAAACAGTGGAGTGCTTGCTGTTAATGAACACCTGGGGAAAGAAGCGAAGCAAAAACGTCAAGAAGATCCACCAAGCCCTCACGGGCAAGCACAAAGCACTGCTCTGCCAGAGACAGCGCTTCAGAAACAGCCACGCTGGATGAATCCAAATTGTCAAGGAGATTTATGCCAAATATTTACCTTTTAGTGCAATTAAACAACTTCATCAAAAGCACTGAATGAAAGTGAAGTGCATTTCCTTTGCAAACCTCATTACAGAATTGACGTGCCTTCCTCTCCCCGCTTAACGTTGCAACCGGCCAGTTCAATATTTGGTACCTGCTGTTATAAAGCCAACTGGGCTCGAGTTTTTTGTTGTTCACTCATGCGTTTCACAGGCTAACACTTAAACACTGGGATGGGGAGAAAGAGAAAGCACTTATTATCAAGACATTTCAATTTAATCTGGTTTTTTTTTAAAGCTGTTTTTTTTGAAGAGCGTGTCCAAAGCACTTATTGTAAACCTGCCTCATGTTTCAGAGGAGCCCGGGCTACATTGCAACCAACTGTACTTCTCTAGCACTCTTTTTCCTTGGAGAGGTGGAAGAGCATCGGTTTTAAACATCTCCATTTCCAAATACTGCAAAATGCTTCTCCGAGCACTTTTATCAGGCAATTCTTTTTCCACTGCTCATTAACTGAGCCTGCTGCCACCAAGAGAGCAGCCCCTCCTAGCAGTGCAGGGGACCTGGATGTCTTAACTGAATGGAGAAAAGTGACCAAAGTAGGGCAGGAGACAGAATATGCTTAATTGGCCTTCATTTCCTTCTCAGGTCCTGGGCTCAAGCAGAGGTGAAACTGACAGCTGTGACCCCTTGAACATGCCATCTCCACAGCTGGTGGCCCAGGGAGGGAGCACACAGCTAGCCAAGGTGTAGTGGCGTTGGATGAGGCTTGGCACTCACTCCCAACAGTTGCCATCCAGCAAAATGATATTATAAGTCTTATGAAAAGTGGCTGAGGGAGCTGGGCTTGTTCAGCCTGGAGAAGAGGAGGCTAAGGGGAGACCTTAACACTCTACAACAGAAGAGGGTCTAGAGAGAGGGGGGGTCAGTCTCTTCTCCCAAGTTACAGGTGATAGGACAAGAGGAAATGGCCTCAAGTTGCACTAGGGGAGGTTCAGATTGGATATTAGGAACAATTTGTACAGTGAAAGGATTATTCAGCCTTGGAATGGGCTGCCCAGGGAAGCGGTTGAGGCACCACCCCTGGAGGTATTTAAAAGACAGACTGGCATAGTGCTTAGTTGCATGGTTTAGTGATATCTTTTTTATCAGCTAGGTTGATGGTTGGACTAGATGATCTTCCCTTCCAACCTAGACAATTCTGTGATTCTATGACAGAGGCAAATACACTGCCCCAAAACGGCTAGCATTTCACCATGGCCACCTAAGCAGGTCCCAGGGGCTAATCACATTTGCCCTGATGCAGACTCCAGACTTAGGGGAGAGTTTCGCAATGACCTTGCCCACAGAGAGAAACATGACGGGTTTAAACAGCGTTACAGCCAGCACTGGAGTGGGAAATCCCTTGTTTGCTGTTCCAGCCACATCCATCACCCCAGGGAGGAGCAGGGGAACCCTCCTGCTCCCTTCTCTGCCTCATTTACTCTGTGGGGACCTATGCACAAACAGGTGTTGCCTGTGGTGCCGTGGGATTTTCCCAGTATAGCTCGATAACGGGATATGCTGTTAGTTTTCAAGGAGGAGGCTGTGTCAGCACCTCTGACCCCAGTGGGCAGCCTCAAGGGCACCGTGCTGTCAGCCCTTTGTGGTATGTGCCCTACACAGGGACACAGCATGCTGCATCCACAAGGGTATTTGAAACATAAAGTAAAAGCTCCTTACAATGCAGGGAGTCTTCAGCAGCACTTGCAGAAGGTCATGGATGGAGAGTGCTTTCTGACATTTGGAGCCAGAATCCAGCCCCCCCGCACACAGCCCCCTACTCCCTTTCCCCTCAGATATTCTAACAGCCCGAATTCACTCAGAAACCACGCTAAAATCACTGCAAAACCAAAAGTAACCGGTGGCACAAACTGCAACATGAGCTGCCAACCCACACAGCCTCCCCTGCTTCCCCTGCTGGGAGCCAGGGCTGCAGGTGGCAGTGCAAAGCCAGGCACAGCTAATTTTAAAGCCAGCCTCTAGATGTAGGTGCCTGTGCATGGTTTATTCCTCTCCGGGCATTTCTTTTTGGATGTTTTTGTAGTGACCTCCAGTGTTTAGCTGTATAACAACACATCAGTCTACTAGATGTCTCCCAGACATTTGACCTACTAAATGATGAGCCCATTTGGAGACCAAACTGCACTCAGCCAGCTCATATAAAACGCTGCGCTAAAAGCTGCTGCTTTCAGCACTGAAAACCAAAACCACAGCTGCGTCAGGCTCAAACTTTCCTCTTAAGGGTAACTCCCCCAGTCTGCATTTTCCTATACTCCCCCACAGAGACTATTAACACGGTGCTGCTGCTAGTTTAATTACCACAGAGGCTGTTATAACGTTCGAAAACACAAAGCTGTAATATTCTTTCTGTTCTCATATCCGAATTGCCAAATTCCTTAATGATGTGCATTGCTAAGTCACTGCCCGCTTGCCCATAGGTACTTCCCAGGAGGACCCGGCCATGTTGTCAGGAGAAGGTACCTGGGGGCCAGCAGCAAGCTGCACCCCCTAAAACCTCCGCAGACTCTGCAGAGGGCGATGCTCTGACAAGGCTGCTGACATGGAGGCATTTCCGGAAGTCAGCCCCATGTATCCACAGTGCCAAAATGCGTAGCTGCTTCTTTGAGTTTTAACATGCAACAATTTCTGGAGAAAGGAGAATGGCTCATGAGGATTGCCTGTAGTTCTAGCACCACAAAATCACCATCTGAAAAGAGTGAGAAATGAGCTGGGGCCTGATCCAAAGTCTTTACTGTTACTTTACTGAGAACAAGTTGCTCCATGAATAACAAATGGGGGAACAGTGATATCCTAAAGAAATCTCTTTAGAAAACAACAAATTTTGAGAGATTCTATTTAAAATTGTCTTCTTTTTTTGAAATTTCTTTCCTTGGTCAGACCATAAGAATCTCTCAATCATTGCATAACAAGACTTCAATTCAAATACAGATCTAAAAATTCAAGTATGAAAATACACACTTAGCCTTTTCACATTAATTAATACAAATGAATAGAATAACATGCTGGAAAACATCTTTGTGCTAGCGAGAACAGTGAGAGCTGGCACAAACACATTCCACGTTCACTATGAATAGGAATATTCCCAGAGCAAATATTCTCAGCAACCTTAAGAAAACAGCTGATTGTTTATTCTTCAACCCACCCATTTCTTTTAAGTTTTAGCAAGAGTAAAAGGGTGGAAGTGCTGGAAACTGTCAAACAGTCCCTGTACCATGCATGTGCTCTTCCTGCCCACCTAAGGCACTCAGACGCAGCCCCCTCCTCTGGCCTTACCTGCCTACAGAAGAGGTGTCTAAACATACATAATCAGTCCCAGTTGCAAAGCTGCCTTGCACGTTCTGTCATCTCTGCAGTATCCTCTCAGTGATGGAGGGGCTGAGGCTCTGGGCTGTACTGCACCGCTCCCATCTGCAGGTGTTTTGTCAGGAGACACCTCTTGGAGACCACCCCCTGTGATGGCACTGCCCCACACCACTCTGTTGGGGAGAACTCTGCCCCACAAGATCCATCTGGGAGCTGGGAGGTCCCCATGGAAAACAGACTGTATGAAAGGGGACTATGGTGATGGGGAAGGTCACTTAGTGATCAGCTGAAGCTGCTGTGGAGGTGGCTCCAACTTAAATGAAGAGATTTGCCATTAATCCGACATAGACTGTGAAAGCAGAAGCCACAAGCCAGCACACAGGGACACCCAACTGGTATTTCTGCTCAGTACTTACCTCCATTACCTGCAGACACAGCAAGTTGGAGCCAGCTGCATTTTAGAGCAACCAGGTCTAGTCCTCACACAGAGAAGCAGAATCCTGTCCTACATACAAGGGGCCGTGTACACAGCAACCAGCAAAACCAGCAGCCAGTATCATCCTGAAGTCAGTCTTGGTTTAAAGATACCAGTCACTGAAAGCATCTGACGCACAGGGGTGTGCATAATGTCTAATTTAGGAGACTACGGTATGCAGAAACTCCTAAACTGAGCACTCAAAGTCATCCTCTAGAGATCTAGAGATGTCCGTACTCTCTAGGAAGCAAAGGCTCCTAATTTCAGTATGGCAAGTTGGATAGTCCAGATGTCACTCCAAGCTCCAGTTCGCTTTCCAGTCACATTGGGCTCTGCTGGCAGTAAGCCTGGGTAATGGATAGAAAATAAGGGACTTTTCCCGTTGGGTTACGAGGCAAACTTAAACCAAACCAAAACAGGATTCAGATTGAACCAAAATTAGGGTCTTTATCTCAATTTTTCCAGCCAACACAAAAAAAGTAGCAATGTTTTGTTGACATTTTGGTCAACATAACTGTTGGGGTTTTTTTACACAAAATGAACAGCGTTTGTTTTATTCCCATGCTACCTGATCATTTGAATTTGGCATTTTTAAGATAAAAACTGTTTCAAAACAAGAAACAACTCAATTACTAAAATATTAAAACAAATACTTCAGCTCAACATCAGGAAGTTTAGGTGCTTCTATCTACTTTTTTATGCATTTTTCTTAGCTGAGAATATTCACTAAAGCTCAATCCCTATTTGTTAGCGATTCTCTCCCCTCAAACTCTGCTTTCTGTTCATTTAGTGCAGAAAACATTCTTTACAAAGGACCTGCAGCACCTCATTGATTTCACCGGGACACAGATGCCACCATCAGGAATTGCACTTACCAAAATGACGAGAAACTGGCATTTTCCTGAGAGCCAGGACACTGACTTAGAAGGCTATTTTTGGTAAATTTTATATTTTGTTTTTTGTTTATTTTTTTTTTCTCTGGGAAGCTGTGGCAGCATCCACAATCTTACTCTTATAATGTCCTGGGTGGAAATGAGAATGATAGCAGCAAAACACTCAGGAACAACTTGTACATCCTAAGGCACATAAGTAAGTATGTATAAGAGTGAGGACAGGCTTTCATTAGCTTGGCAGCAACACAATACATCAGACAGCTGTTCAAGTTGAGCTAAATGGGCTGTAGTCAGTTCCCAGTAAGGACAACCAAAAGTCTTATAAACCATAATAAATTGGGCACTGCTCAATTTTCAGATATGTGTATCAGGGAGCTGTATCACAGGGTAATACTTGACAGGTAATTTCAGTTTTCAGAGCATAAAAGTGGCCCAATAATCCCTCTTCATCCCCAAACTCAACAGGTGATTTGTGGAGAGTACCTTCCTGCTGCTCATACCAAGCCAGTGTGGGCAGCACAGCCTTTCAAACTCCCAGGACACCCCGTGGACCAGCCACCCCACATCCATGCCGGCAGTGGACAGCCAACCCCCAGCACAGCTACTGGGTGGGATGCCAGCGAGCACAGAGCTTCCCCTGCCCCAGGGCATCAGCAGGCTGGCAGTGGACAAATGTGCCCCACTAGCCATGCTTGGCTTCTCCTTCCCAAAGGACCTAGCAGCCTCACCACCACCTGCCCAGAAGCACATACAATACATCAACAAGATGCTGCCGTTCTCCCCACCAAAATCAGGATGCCCGTCATGCTGGTGAAGAAACAGGTCCTTCAGCTTCAGTGATCCATCGCAGCCAAAACATTCCTCATCCCAAGTCTGCGGAAATCCCAACGGGCTGCACATTATGGGATGAGACTAGACTGCGAATGTAGCTGTAAAAGACTAGTGGCAAATCAAGAGCTCATTTACACTTTAGAATACACACCAAGGTTCCTCCCCCCCACTGCTAATTTAATAGGTTTCCCATATATTTAAGAAAAAACCAAAAAACCACCAGAGTCTGGAGGCAGATGCTCCCACAGTTAAACCAAAACTTTGACTGGCTTGGCACAGCCTGGCAAAGCTACATGGCAACCCCTGAGCCCTGCTGTAATATCCAAGTGCTAAAAATAAAAGGTAAACTGTATTAGCTGCTTCATGCTACCACAGTGACCCGTATCTTAAGGTTTCAACTGCATCTCCACCACACACTCCTCCTAAAGCTGGCTTTATTGCCAAGCTTTTGTACGTGCCACTGTTTAATCAAATAAAGCAGCCTTCTGCCAGAGAGCGTGAACCAACTTACTTCAAACCTAAGAGCAAGGGGCCATTACCACAACCTCAAGAAATACAAAACACAGCGTAGAGGGAATGTTCAAGAAAACACAAAATTTCACAACACAAGCTGGTGTTCTTCACACTGGACAAGTCGTGAGGTGGCTACTTTTAAAGGTAACTAGATTTATTGAAATGCATCAGTCATGGTCTTAACATCAGCATTTCAGCATTCAACAGGTGGAAATGCCCAGAGGAGTCAGGTTCCCCATGAAGTGACACAGAGTGTCTTCCTCAGCCCAGTGCCGATGGAAGGAGAGAGCTGTTGGGCAGAGCTGGCTGGCCAGCCTGGGAGAAGAGGCTTTGGCCAACACAGTTACTGCAGGATGCAGACCTCTTCTGTAGAACCCCAATAATGGAAAAAGCATCCAGATACCTGAAGAGGTAAATGCAAAATGCAGCAAATTGTGAACTTCACTGATTGACTTCTTTTGGGAAGAGGATGGGTTGAGTTCAGGAACAATATTCTGACACTTCCCCACCAGAAGGATGAAAGAGGTGGGGGAGAAAGCTTGGAAGAACACTAACAGACTTACATCGCTGCATGCAGTGAGGAGGAGAGCTCCTGCAGAGCCGTCCAGGAGGCAGCAGCAGGCTTAGGCCACACACAAACAGACAAATTTCCACATAGAAGTCAGGCAGCTGGAGAAACGAGGCTGAGTGTGAAGATCAGCCACCCACGAGCTACCCAAGCAGCAGATACCTCTTGCTGTTTCACAGACCTCAGTTTCACAGTGACTTCCCCACCACAGGCTGCCATTGGGTCTTCCAGGGAAGCACAGGGACAAAGGAAAATCCCATCAGAGCCTGCAAGCACCAGGGGGCTCATCATATCCCCACGCAAGTCTCCGGTCTCCATGGGGAAGAGCCTCTGCACCACAGCACCCTCCCACTGCCCAGCTCCAACATGCCACCAGGCTGGCCCCTCCAGGGCGATGTGACTGCTGCCTCCCCCGAGCAACACCTCCACAGAGGGCATGTGCTTCTCATTCCGAACAAACACACGCTTTACATATCAGAGGTAAAAGATTTTATTATCCCATGGGTTTTTCCTAAGAAGTAAGAGTCCTACCAGACAAAATATACAAAGCATCTCATGTTTTCTTTCTAGACAACTGCATTCTCATCCTATGAAACAGTGACTATGTGAGTTCACCTTAAAGAACCGAGGTTTGTCCTTACAGCTGCGGGGTTGCACAGTTAGCATATTCAATGACCAGTTAATTCATGCAGAGTCAGAAGGAAGGGGGAAAAGGTCTGTATGCTCACCTGAGTGCAGGCTTAGGTTCCTAGAAATGAAGAGAAATGCAGGGCTTAAATTTACCAGTTTGCAGTACTTTTATTAAACAAACTACTTCTCTGACCCTCCTTGTCATCTGCTCCGCAGTGAGAAGTAAAGGCCAGTAGCAAGTTATCATGGGAAAAACACAATGCTAGAAAAGCAAATTTCCCTCTGGCAGTGGGAAACTTTCCCTACCAACCTGCATGAAGCACACATAATTCTTCATTTTACATCAAGCTTACAGCAGAATAAAACCAAAGTGTCCTCCTCTATCTGTTCAAACTTAATGTTTATAGTTGACTATGTTTATACAAAAAAATAAATCCTCGGCCTCTGACATACTAATTCCTATTGCAATACGTGGCCATTTTGAGATCCCACTTTGTTTTTGCATAATTAACTCACAGTATTATCACTTAAAAGTTTTATTCTAAAATATATTCCCTTTTTTTTTGGTTCTGCTGAGTTAATGATTGTACTTGCATTTACTTTATCCTTCCTGTTCTAAAACAACAAGCTAGTTTCAACAGATGGTGAACAAGTCCAGATTTGCTGGAAACCAGTTAACAAGAATGTGCCAAGTTGAAACTCACCCCATTTTTTCAAGCCAAAAAACTGCCTGCATTTCAAGAACCTAATTAATTTTAACTATATATATGGAACAGAGGGAAGAATATTTAATTACTCTGCAATTCTTCTGTCTGATGGTCAATGGAAATGCAGTTTTGTTCACAAGTTTCTCTGCAGTTTATTGATCAGCTGAATCTTGCCTTGTATCAGTATCTGTACTACAATGGTGCCTGCAGATAACGTGATACACGGCTGGAATTACTATCTAAACAGCTCCCATCAGAGGAATTTTACAAGAATGCATACTCTGCTAAAGAAAAACATTTAGAAATTCTGCTTCTGTACTTGCCAGTAAACACCAGTTCTGCTGCTGACACCACTTTGTACGGAGGCAGGGCACTCCATCGGCACACAGATGGGATCTCGACAGCTCAGGAAGAAAGACCTTTGTGAACATAACTCATCTTTTCCAGGCAAGCAGAGCTGGCCAGGACAGACATGGGGCTAGATTAAACCACCTAGCTCCACCCACAGCCATGGCCTATTGATGGGACATCAGCGGGGCTCTTGCACCTTGCAGCAAAGGTCCACCTCTTTCTTTGGTTGGGCAAAGCAACAGCAGATCTGCCCAGGAACCACAGCAGATGCGACTGTGTATTAGAGAAAAGGCTACACAGCTTTGCACTTCACCCTCTGCTTTGTGGCCAGGAGCAAAGACATGCTGTGTCATTCCTGTCATTCCCAGCCCACCTCATTGCCCCTTGCCCCAGCCTCCTGCCCACCCCAAGCACCCATCAGGATACCCTGTGTTGCTCAGTGGGTCGTGCTGAGCCATGCTGCCTTCAGGGGGAGACCTGGTGAGGGGTGACTCCAGGAGCAAATATATAGTGGTTGCTTTCAATGTTTGAAAATCTGGTCTTCAAGTGGGCAGCACACAGCAAGCTGGGACCAGCACAGCATGGTCTGGGGCAGAAACCCTCCCTCTGCTGAATCGTCCTGTCTGTAGCCTCACAACTGTTCCTTTTCCTGGATATGTATTTCTGGTCATTACATCAGCATCAAAATAGTAACCCTTCTTGTGTGCACACCTTCTGCTTCTGTGCCAAGGCAGCCTCAAAGCACTTACACCAGCCTGAAATCGCTTGGCCAGGAAAAGAGCACCTATTTCCAACACTCCTATTTCTTGGCCATACCTTCTACCCCAAACCTGCTCCCAGAAGAGATTCCCACCCTGTAGCTGCATCTACTCCTGGGTTATCTTTGACCAACTGTGTAAATTTAAGCCCAGCAAACATCTCAGGTAGGTAGCAGGGAGAGAAGAGAATCCACTGTGAGCCCACAACAGGGCCAAGAGGTTAGAGCTGCAGAAGCAAGTGAGGGAATAAAAAAAGTAAGAGAGATTACCATGTCTAAAGAGAGGGCTGAGAGCGTGTGTGTGTGTGCAAGCAAAGCCAAGGAAGGTTACATCTGAAAAGTGGCTTCATGACTTTTTGCAGATAACGGTTTCAACCACAAAAGTGTTTTCAAAGTGACGAATACGATGACAGTTTCCAGCCTCACGTCGACTGATACCTAGAAGTGATTGAAAGGGAGAAGGGAAAATTCAACAACCTATGATCTACATCAGCTGGAGCAATTGGGGGAAGGAAAGCAGATGAGACACAACAGCTGAACACTGAAATGAAGGAACAGCCAATATGAAAAGCAACGCAGCCTGGTCTTTGGAAGCATATCCGTATTCTCCAGGCCATGGTCCTGCAGTGAGAGCCGCCATGAGCTGGAGGAGCCACATGGAAACAGTGGGTTTCAGCTGACAGCATCTCAGTGTTAGCTCAGAGACCAGAAAACCTCATGGAACCAGAAGTCACAGGCTGGTACACAGCACAGCTCTGAATGCAGCCAAGGAGGACTTAAGGTCACAATCCCTCTGGCTGTTTGTATCCCCACATGCACTGATCCTGCCACAGCCTCAGCCTCTCTGGGAAACAAGGAACACTCCCCATGCCCTTAAACTGCAGGACCTCAACTCTGGGCAGCTCTGCCAGGCAGCTGCTCCCCTCTTTCTGCGGACATCTCAGGTGCCCTGCTGACAGACAGGGAGAGTGGCAGGGCTCGAGTGCAGCAGCCAGCACCCTGGCAGCCCCATTGAACACGTCCTGTCAGGAAAGCAGCCATCAACTACAGCCACAGCGATCTCTGCACCCAAATGTTCTCAGCGCCCTGCAGCTTACACACAGATCCAAACCCAAACTGATGGCGGGTTCACATTTCAGGTAAACCTTTAAGTACACACTTGTATCTGAAACCAAACAAATACAAATACTGAAATCAAGGAGCTTTTTCCAGCACTATTGCCATTGGTATGGTATGGAATCTTATATACCACGGCAGGTGTATAAGATACCTATTGCTGGTTTTCATTAAATCATTTTAAGCTACTCCAACATTCCCTCTTTACAACTTTTTCCATATTATTAGGAACTCAATTAATTAAAGGCAATTTGCAGTTCTAATCTGCTCTGAATAGCTGCCACTGAAGCGGGTGTCTTTGTCAGGGAAATTTTCCAAACAGCTCCCCACTGCTATTAGCTCATCCCCAGGAGCCCACGTGTAAATGAATTGCTGGCTCCTGCAACCACTCTCTCAGCGTTTCTATTAGGCTGAGAGATACAGTGATAGCAACACAGCAGCCAGCACCCATTTGCAGCAGCAGCAGCCCAGATTTGGGGTTAGATTAATTAGATGGGAAACACTTCACAGGATCTCCCCTGTGCTTATGCCACCCCCAGGGAAACCTCCCCTCTCGCCAAGAGGCCAGCAGGGCTGTGGTAGCAGGAATACGGGCTGTGAAGCAGGGGGAAAGCGAGTTAGGGCAGCTGAACACAGCAAGGCTCTTACGTCTCCTCGCGGTCCTGCGCTTCAGCCTGTAGGTCTCCTTGCCGCTGCAGAGGCGGTAGATGAAGGAGCCGAGCTGCTCCATGTCACTGACGTGCTCAGTCGCGATCATCTCCTCCTGGATTATGTAGGTCTGAGGCAGGTATGTCCCTTTCTGAAATGACACGGGTTCCACCAAAATAAAGCCCAAGCGGTGCCGTGATGTCCTCCTTCAACAGAACTGTCTCACACGGAGCACCAAGAACAGCCAAATTGCGGAATATTCACTGTTTGAAGGCTCAGCTCCACTCACTGAGGCCAGTTTGCTTCCCTGCCCCTGCAGTAAACTGTCCTGTGCTACTAGCACAAGGCACACCAGAACGATTAGATCCCAAACCTGAATGTTCACGTGCAGGATGAAGCCATTGTAGGATCAAGAAATTTGCCCTCTCTACCAGACAAAGGCCACCAGCAAGGCCCCAGCGGTGGACATGAAGATCACAGGCTGACAGGATAATCTAGCTGGGGAGGCTCCTCAGGGCTTTATGCAGCCCAGTCTTGAAACGCGCAAGGATTTCAAGGAGGCAGCGCAACCTCCCTGGGAAACCAGTTCCACTGCTCCACTGCTCCACTAACCCCAGTTTTAAAGGAAGGTGCACAAAACCATAACCCTGAAACCCTAACACGCCCACCTGCAGAGGGATTAAGGCTCCACCAAAATGCCAGGAACTCCCATGAAAATGTGCGTTTTACATTTACTTCTAAAGGCAAAACCCCAAAAATGCCAGCCCTGCTCAGATTTCCTTTATTTGGTTTCCTGAGTTTTCCATATTTCTCCCTCCCCCTTGGTCCATCCAGCACAACTGCATGATCTTTTGTTCTTATAGCCCACAGGAACCGGGACTGGAGATGGAGACAAGGGCGATAAGCAGGGTGCCCAGTGGGGGGACACAGTAGAAAGCCACCAGCAGCTGGAAAACATAGGGATAGAGAAAATGGGGTACCTGGGAGCACCCCGGGGAAGGAGGCTGCCTCTTTCCTGCAGGAAAGAGATCTGCTCAGCACTGAAGACTCTGCAAGCTGACTCCTGGGTGCTCAGGGCATCTCGCAGCACCATCATCTGGGCAGCATTGTGGCAGCAAGCGGCTGTGTTACAAGCACAGTTTGGGCTGGGGGACACTTGTGACCAGACTAGATGCTAACCAGGGCATCTTCAGCTTCCACCACAGTACTGGATATCTCTATAGAGACGCACCTGGAAACAGGCTGCCTTCACTCAGCGCCGTGCCGTGGGGCTGGCACAGCCTACTGCATCGATAAAGCTCGCCTCTGACGTCAGAGGACTAGACTATTAGCAGAAGTTTGTACTACACTAAACATGACAGTTCTGCAGGAAATTCAATTATTGACTCTCACTGGGAGAGTGCAGGAGAGGGCACACGATATGTGCGGTTACTGGCAGGAGCTCTCATGTTAACACCCAGGGCTGAGGCTCAGGATGGGCCACATCCTTGACCTGGTGAAAGGACTGAAAGAGACAGACACAGCCACAGAATCCAGTTTCTTTGTTGTTTTAGATTTAAACAGCTGTGGCAGCTGAAGTAGTCAGGAATCTTTGCTCCCCCGTTGTGGGACTGTGCAGCAAGGAGGCTACCTTCAATTCTCTGCCAAAAGTTTTAAGACAGAGAAAGCTTTGGGTACCTTGCATTCTGCAAAAGGTGTGCATCATCCGTCATTTAACTGAGTAGTCTCCAGCTTCCTGCTGCTGTGCAGAGTGGAGCATCCCTCCATCCTTTTCTCTCAGATGCTTATGCAGCCCCATTCACTAAACTGTGACACCCACAGAGAATGCAGCCTGCAAGAAGCAGCAGAGCTGCCACTTACAAGCAAAAAACCATCAGATGCAAGAGCTCTGGTAATGCATACATGGAGACAGCAGGGACAAGACCTGAGCCATGTCTGGCATGCAGCAGGGACTGCAGAGCAGGCACAGGGCACGCGGCAGCCACACAGCAATGGGGCACTCTGACACCAGGCTGGCCAGGGAGGAAAGGCCAAAGGAGGTTCACTGACTGCCTGTGCTGCCACAGCCTGCTGGAGCAAACCTCTAGCATTATTTGCTGGACTGAGGTTTGGTCCTAAAAACAGGACTGAAGGCACTGAACATCTTCAAAACCAAACTTCTCATTCATTAGGAACTTGACTGCAGAGAAGGTATAAGTCTCTGAGCCTGAGGACCAATGCAGCTTATCCAGCATCCAAGCAGGAGCACTTCTGAGCAGGGGGACAAGTCATTAGGTGATGAAGGCAGCAGGAAGAAATTTGCCCTCTCTACCAGACAAAGGCCACCAGCAAGGCCCCAGCGGTGGACATGAAGATCACAGGCTGACAGGATAATCTAGCTGGGGAGGCTCCTCAGGGCTTTATGCAGCCCAGTCTTGAAACGTGCAAGGATTTCAAGGAGGCAGCGCAACCTCCCTGGGAAACCAGTTCCACTGCTCCACTGTCCTCATGGTGAAAAACATTTCTGAGGCTCAAGACCAAGCTAAACACTTCAAAACAACGTCTCTAAGGTGCACGTTAAAAACTCCAAGGATTGGGCACTTATCCATCCATCAGAAAGAAACTCATATCTGTTTTGTATTCACTTTAAAGAATCAAACACATAAAACCATTTTAATTGTATTTTATCTGCCTTTTAAATTCAATTTCTGATAAATACAAAGCATCATTTTCATGGACTGTGAGTTTCTATCTGTTATTTTAGGATGCATCCACCATTCCTAATCTCTTTTCTCTTGTCAGCTTGTACAATCCTGCCTTTTCCATTTCCCTCTGCCCCAGGGACTGGTCACCTGCCATGGTCAGAAGCTGTGGCTGGTTTGGAGCAAGTTGTAAGCAAATGTGTGTTGCAGCCCAGCAGGGTTCCCAGTACATTTGCCAGATGGTCACAGTGCATGGGATTGCAAGGACCGCTAGGGAACAAATTGGGAATTTGACATGGAGTGGAGAGCGGGCATCTCTCAAAGCCCAACCTTTTGCCTCCAAGCTTAACCCCTACAAAGTTCACCGCACTGCACGCAGTAGCAAGTGAGCAAAGGGAATAAAAAGTATAAGTTAGACTGGTTTGCATTTTTTGCTTTTCTTTTCAATAGACCCTCACATAAAGGAGTAAAAGACCCAGGCTCAGTGCTTTGCTTTACCTGCAAAGGACTGCAATAGATATGTTCTTTCTGCAGTCTGAACAATCCCGGGTGTTTTTTCCCCCCCGCTGTTAAGATTAAATAGTACTCTATTTTAAGAAGACTGATTTCAGTCACTGCAATAGCAGCAGAGGCTTCCAAACTGAACAAAAACTGCTGCTACTAAACCCAATTAAGGCCAGCTGTGAGCAAAACTGCACGACCCTGAGCCCGGTGTTGCAGCCCGCTGCACAGCGGGGATGGCAGCACAGATTCCTCCCCAAAAAGCTGAAAGCTGAAGGCCTGGTTCAACCCAAGGGACACAGAGCTCTGCAAATGGCAAACTGCAGTGGGAACCACAGCAAGAGGGAAGTGAGGGGAATTTTTCTGTGTTTTTTTTTTCCTTTATTCCGACAATCAGTAAACCCCAGAAGGAATGAATCTGCTGCTTCTCTGTGTCACCCCTGTCAGGTTGATCCATCATGCCAGTGTTACCGCACTGCCTGCAAAATGAATATTTCAGCTAAACCCGCTGAAGCCTTCACTCTGCATGAAGGCTCAGCTCTGTCAGGGCCAAGGCTTCCGTCCACAGACACAGCAGTTTGGATTTCCCACAAGCTTCCAGCTGTCACCCACGAGACAACTCAAGAAGGGCATGCAAAACAAGCAGGGGGGCAGCCGTACCTTCACGTTAACCAGCAGCTCCCACAGGTTGCGAGGAGGCATCACGATCGTGGTGTTCAGCTCGATGACGTAGCATTTATCCAGTGTTATGTCGTGATAAGCTGTCAAACCCTGCGTTCCAAGCATAGAAATTAAGAAATTGAGCCCTTTGCAATGAAATGTGGCTGCGAAAATGGGTGAAAAGAGGGAATTCAGGGAAGGCAGGAAACTGCTTTAAACAACAAGCTTGTCCAAGAACTTCCCCACCAAGCCAGATAAGCAGGTTGGAAAACCTTGGAGAAGGCCTTTGGAAGGAGGATGGCTTAGTCATTAAGATGACTGCAGAAATATGTGACTGCAGCAACAGTGTTAGACCGCGAGCACTGTGCTTGGCGCACCCCAGCTCAGCCCCGTGCTGCACCCCAAAAGGCCCCAAGAGCTCCTTACACGCTGGAAATCATGGATGATATCCGCAGGGTCGCTCCCTCCAAACTGGGGCACTGGGACGTTGATTTGCTCATAGTTCTCCTCAATGTATATCTTTACATCTTCATGCAACTCCAGCTGCCCTTTGAATGGTGAATACAGCGAGTCTTCGTAAAGGACGCCGCAGTGAAACACACTCTCGCGGGGCAGCTGTGGGGACAAGATCCAGATGGAGGTACAGCACATAAACCCCACAACCCATTAACAGCTACAGCAAACATGGCAAAAAATGTACTCATACTGGGTAAAAAACCACTCTTTTCAAACAGAGGCGAGAAGGTAGTTCAAGGGGTTTTTACCAGAAAATATTCTCGATGAGGATCATGCAAAACACTCCTGTGAAATGACCATATCTCCCTTTCTGCTAGCCAGGTCCAAAGGGAATAAAGGATTTTGTCTGGGATTTCACGAGGAGCAATTCAGAAAGGCAAACTGACTGCCTATAGGCTCTTACATTTCATAACCAAGCTGTTCATACCCCCTCCAGAGACATGGCTTCCAGCAATTCCGTTTTTCTACAGAAGGCATATAAGCTTGGGGAGAGCAGAGCATCGTTTCTAAAGACACTTGTAGCTTGGATATGGCAGACACACTGAAACAAAGCAGCTTTGTCTCACTGCAAAGCAGGAGCTGCTGCTCTCCAGGGCTCCAGAAGCACAAGCTATGGGAAGGAGAGCCAACACAGAGCAAGTGGACAAGTCTGACCACAAGGATCATGGGGACAAACTGCAGCTGTTAAAGACTTGGACATAAAGTCCCCCTTGCCTTGGTCCCCAGAGTATCTCTAACCACATTGAATGGGCTTTGCAGGGTAATTGCATATAAACTGTCATCTGGTATCACAGACAGGCAGTGGGACTGACAACAGGCAGTCTCAAATGGACCAGCAGGTATTTCCCAGTGCTGTTCAGCATGCACCAAGGGTAGGTTATTGACTGGGTGATGGACTGAACGTTGTCCATAACCTGGTTGATAACCTCCCTTCGGTGCCAGGGGCTTTTTCTTGTAAGAGAGCATCTACAACTAAAGCCCTGCAACAAGCTGCCATCTCACTGACACAGCAGTGTGTGGAAAGGATGGGCAGCCCTGTGGTTGGCACAGGGTTTCCAGATCAGGTATAAATGACCACAGGTAATAAAGCTCTGATGTATCTTAAAACAAAGATTGCAAATTAATTTGACAGCAAGAAAATTGATGGAGCAAAAGAGTGTATAAAAAGACTACATTGCTGAGTGGATAAGAGCTGGCTGTAGGGATGAAGGCGGTCCTGGGAGAACTCATTCACTAATAGCTGCTCTGCAGCAGAAAAAGGGCTTCTGTGCAAATTGATGCTCTGGGGTTTCCTGGCTCAGCACTCAGCAAGCCACACAGCTCAGCAGTTTCCTCCTTAAAAAGCAGCTCTGCCCTGTCTCGTTCCTGTGTGCTCTGACCCACCACAACACTGCCAGCCCAGCGCCTCTGCTGGGCCAGCCTTTGCAAAGACTACATGGAAGAGAAGGTGCAGAAGACGAGGTTGGAGGCTCACCTTCCATAGCATCTCCCACTTACTTTTCACTTCTCCACTTGCTTTATTAATAGCAGCACCTATTTTTGTTTCACCTACAGAGTTTTGCTGTGCTAGAGCCCAAAACACCTCCTGCAAAAAGCTGTTCCCTTGCCCGTACCTCCCTGATCTCTCCAGGGCTTGCTCTCCCCTCACAGCAAGCCACGCTTTCAGACTGTCTTGGCCCTGGCAGCAGTGAGGTTGGGTTTAAAAGGTAGAACTGGCAGAACACTTCTATGGAGTTAAAAAAAAATAGTAAAAATAAGAAGGCAAAACAAAGCCACAAGGGAGGGAAGGAGGAGGGTTTCTGGAAAGCCTGGAAGTTGGGATGGAGGTGAGTGTGAGCCTACCACCAGGAAATGAGGAACTAACAATTCACAGCTGCTAAAAGTAACAGCATTTATGTATTTATACTCAAAAGACATGCCTTGTGCAGCGCTCAAAGGACCAGCTCCAGAGTTACCACAGTGCAAAGCAGTAAATAACAGCACCAATTCTTTCAACGCTCGCAGCAGTGTGTCTGGCTGCTCCAGCAGAAGAGCCAGCAGTCCTTCCCAACTGGCCCCTACCTGGGTGATGAAGAAGTATCTGTACACGTACATCGACGCAAAGACCAAGCCCAGGAGCAGCACAAGAAGGCCCATGGTCAGGTAGCACACCCCGCTGAGCGATGTCCTCCGGCCCTGCACCGTGGGAGCCGGCTCCTCCTGCAAGATGAAAGCGAGAGCATGGGTCAGTCGCTGCTGCTGCTGCAAGGGATCAGAACATCAACCATAGCTTACGCAAAGGTTGTGCATGGGTTTGTGACGGGCGACTCGAAGACGTCGGGCACTGTCCCGTGCAAAGCAACTTTACACCTGGCAGCATTCTGGCAAGAGGAAAATACTTCTTGAGCATTTTGCTCTCCTATCCCCTCATATACACCTGTATTTTAAAAAAACACATGTGTGAACACACATATACACACACACACACTTTGCTTCCCACCAGCTGCTCAGAACCAAGTCAAGCTTTGTTCCAGCAGGAGACAGGGATCGACAGGAAAAACAGGAAACCAGGATCTAGCAGCTCCTAGCTACTGAATGGAACACCTTTTGCCTATTTAGTCCCAAATGTGTGTTGAAGTGCTGCCACTCTTGCAGAATTTTTCGGGGGAAATTTTTGAGTTGGAAGTTTCTGGTCCCAGAGAGGTGGCTCCGGGCCCTGCTGGGGTGAGCCTACCCCAAACAGATGTGTTAATCCCAACTTCATTTTCAAGCAGATTCCTGCACACCTTCCAGGAATATGGTCAGAGCAACAAAAGAAAACGTATCTGCTGTTCTTACAGCCAGCTCACCGTGGGACAGCCCTCGAAAAGGAGGGCAGCGCAAAGGCAGGGCTACCTCCTGGGGACCGCTCATCCCAGCCTACCATGCCCTTGTTTTTACTACCAAAATAACCCTCCGAAATGCTAAGCAGGGGGATGTAAGGCCTTTCAGAAGCAGATGAAAGAAGCCGGTTCAGAGATGCCCCAGTTTCCACACAGCAGAGCTGTAGGCTGCCCTCAGCTGAGCAGGCAGGCAGGGGAGAGAGGTGCCAGGGAGGGCTCCTGCAGATTAACTCCCTCTCTGCGGTTAGTCATCTGGCGTGTTTGATTAGAAAGGCACGCTCCATGGCTAGTCAGAGACTGGTACGAACTGGAGGAACAGATTTAAAAGCAAACAACAGCCTATTGTTTCTAAGATACATCGCTTTTTAAAGAAAGAGCTGTTTCTCCAACATGACATGGCCAAAACCCACAGGATGCAGGTGCTGAAGCCCCAAGGGGAGATACCTCTCGGTCCCTGCCACCTTCCGGTGGCATGAGAGTGCTCTGCACAGCCAAGCTGGCAGCTGACACTTCTTTCCCTTTGCCCTGCCGTGGAGCGGTCCTCATGAAAGCAGCAGTTCAGCCCCAGGCTTTGAGGCATCTGGTCGTTCCTGCCCTGGGACCAGAGCATCTCAGAATCCCTGGGGCAGCCATGGGGAGTCCACCAGGCAGGGATCCCCCCACATCCTTGGCACCTGAGCTTCATTAAGGTGCAGAACAGCGGCAGAGCCAGGATCCTGCAACCCCTCTGTTACTTGCTCTGATCCCAGACTGCTCCAGCTAGTGGCTTTTGCTTTTCTAGCCACGTTCAGACTGATAACTGCAAACACCAAATTGCTTTGGGAGAGCTACAATTCTAGCACGCCTCCAGGAGAAATTAATCTATATTTATTTCTCCTTGATCCCAGCAGCACCTCTATTCACTGCCAGCTCCCTACATTGAAGGATCAGTGTAATCAGTTTGCCACTGTTCTGTCAGCAAATAAAGGGATGAGCAAACTCAAAAAAACCCCCACATTTCAAGTTCCCTTCCAATCTTTCCCTTCCTTTCCTTCTGCAGACGAGAGGCAGCAACTGTGACAAGCCACAGAGAAAAAAAAGAAGGAAAAAAAATAATCACATTACTAGAGGAAGCTTAAAGGCCCTCTGACATGAACTGCCAGGACAGGAAAGTCATGCTACATGTCAAGTGTTTCACAAAAACAGATTTCCCCAGATACCTGTCATCAGAGAAAGAGTGCAGACAGTGGGGGTGAAGAGGAACGAGAAGCTCTCCAGCTGCTGACACTGAAGCATGGCCGAGAAAACGTTTAACGCTCTGCCAGTGAATTACATCCCAGAGGTGCCAGGTTCCCGTGATGGATAAGGCACTCCTCGCTTGCTCGGTGAGCTGCAAGCGCTAACTCCACAGAGCGCCTGGGGAGAAGGTGCAGGAGGAGGCAGCAGCTCAAAGAGACAAAAAAAATTACTCCTGCTAAAAAGAAAAATTCAAGAAGAATAGGGAGGGGCAAATAGGCCCTCACTGGTTTGCTGTTTGCTGGAGCCGGTCTGTGCTCTTTGCACAGCCAGACACGGAGAGACATCCCACCCCTCACCACCAAAGCAGATGAAATCGGGTCCCTGCAAAGCATTCCTGGCTTCGGGAAAAATGCCCGAGTTGCGCATATCAGGAGAAGGTGTGGGAAGCTGTTTAGCTTGCAGAAGAGGAGGCTGAGGGGAGACCTCATCACTCTCTACAACTGCTTGAAAGGGCATTGTAGAGAGGTTGGTGCTGGTCTCTTCTCACGGGTAATTAGTGATAGAAGGAGAGGGAATGGCTGCAAGCTGCAGCAGGGCAGGTTTAGNATGTCTGCAAGCTGCAGCAGGGCAGGGTTAGGCTGGACATTAGGAAAAAATTATTGACAGAAAGAGTGTTCAGTCACTGGAATGGGCTGCCCAGGGAGCTGTTGGAGTCCCCATCCCTGACTGTTTAAGAGTAGATTGGATGTGCTGTTGAGGGATCTGGTGTAGGGGAGAACTTGTAGAGTAGGGCTGATGGTTGGATTCAATGATCCCAAGGGTCTCTTCCTACCAAAATGATTCTGTGATTCTAAGTGAAGCAAAGCTTTGCCCTGGGAGAAGTTATGGAAGAACCAGGAAAAATTAAAAAAAACCAAAAACCAACAAACAAACCAACACTCAAATTCTGAGGGAGGACAGCAAAAACTCAACAGCAACCATTCTGATAGAGAGGAGACAAAGGCAGGCAAGTTAAATACGCTGTCAGGCAGGCCAAGGGGAACAATTAACCACAGTCTTGCAAAATATTGAATAGAAATCTCCTGTGCAAACCTTCTCTGAAACGTGCATCTCCTTCCCCCCTCCAGCTGGACAGCCAGCAGTCTTTGTCACAATGAATGAAGTACAATTGAAAAGCAACTCCATGTTAGCTGGCACCCAAGCTTTGGGCCAGAGCTGTTCTCCGTGCTGACAGCCTGGTGACTGGGCAGCACACAACCTGCTTTAACAGCACTTCACCCAGGAGAACAAATCTTCACCCGGATGGAAAAACCCAGGCGGCTTCTTCCACAGGCACCACTCATGCCACAACCTACCTCCTTCCCACAGGCCTGTCACTCCCTGCAGTAGAAACATTGATATTTTTTTTAAAAATGGGGAAATCCATCACAGCTGATTTCCATCTGTTCCTGCTGTAGGAATGCCTGGCTCCCCAGCAAGGGAGCAGTTTTCCCCCAAGCTAATCTTACCATAAAGAGAACTAGGTGGTCCCGGCAGCAAGCCACCCCCACCAGAAAGATCTCCCCCCAAGACCGACCAGCAAACCAAACCATGCACCGTGCTGAGGCCACATGGCAGACTTTGCAGATCTGGCAGGATTCCTGACCTCCATGCATTAGACTTGGCAGTGAGGTTCTTCTGAAGAGCAGATCACGCCTTCGAGATGTGCGTTTCCACCGGAGGCAAAAATCAAACTATTGACATGCAAAAATGCTGTATGTTCACCAGATGTTTAACCATATTCCATGAGAATTCACTAACCAGACACTCTTCTTGCAACAAGCCATCCTACTAATGTCCTGCCTCAAACAACTACGGGACTTTTTGGCCAAGAGAAATGGGAAAGGTTGGGGTCAAAACCATCCCTGGGCAGAGGCAGGGACAAATACTTCAGTTCAGCAAATGGGCTTCTCTATGCTTTTTTTATAATTTTAAACACAATATTCCAACATATGGGTTGGTTTTCCACAAAAATCAACATAAGGCCCTTCCTCCCCTCCTCCGGGCTGTGCAGAGGACAAACATTCATTTGCTTCTCCATGAACGAATGGATGGAAAAGCGACAGCAGTGAAGGAAGAACCAGACATCCACAGCCCAGATGCTACAGATGTGCTGACAGGGAGGATGCACAGCCAGATCCACAGCTTTGCAGCGCACGCTGCCAAAATTTCACAGCAGGAAAACCCTGCCCCCACTCCATGCAAAGATACTTTCTTTGCTTCGTATTTCTTGGCACCACCACGTGCTCCGGGGCTGGTGGAGGTAACAGAAGCCACCTCTTTGCTGACCTGACAGAAAGGCCCCCTTTCCAATGGGAAACCTGGAAGAGGCTGCAGGCAGAGCTCCTTCCCCTGAGCAACCTGAGGGGAAGGCACAGCTTGCCCTTCTTCTGCGTGGGCAATGGGAAAAGCATCCGTCTCTCAAGGAGAGCACCTGCACATCTCAATGTTTTGCCAGGCATTGTCCTGCTGATACTTCATCCCACCGGGTGGGAGGGAGAGAGGCAGCTCCAGCATGCAAGCCCGGATAACCAGACATGCTGACTCAGCTCTGCTCGCAGGTGTGAGTGCTTCACAGATACTCAACCCAGCGCCCAGCGGCAGATGGGATATTGGAATATAAAAAGGAATTCCTTTCCTTGGGTAAAACAGGCTCTTCACTACACTCCAGCACCCTGATTGCTGGCAGGGCCAGCACAGGAACAGAGAGGATGAAGCTATGATACAGACGGTTCTGTAGAGGAGGCTTGAAATTAGCCTGAGAGAGGAAAATAAGTACTCATTCAGTCTTTGAGGATTTTCTTCAGAATTTCAAGTCTTGCTGAGGACATGATGAAAATGGCTGGTGAACTGTCATCCTTTTATGTTACCGAATGGCTGAGGAACTCCTCTCCTACAAGGGGATCAGGGACAGAAGCCTGGTTGTGCTTTACAGGCACAATGTCTGGTCCACACCACGGAAATCAAGCCCCAAGGCTGGAGTAGGACAGAACAGTGAGACCATCAGCACCTGTCAGACCCCGCTGAGGGCACTTACTGCTGATTAAACCCTTCTGGCTGAGCCTCTGGACACACAACACTAGCAAGGAGCTGCTAGCAAAAACCATACCCCGTGAGGTGTTGCCTTTGATATTTCTCATTAATATAGTACAGGGTTATGAAAAATAGCTATTTGATTCTGTCGCTCCTTCATCACCAATGTCTTGCTGAAGATGACAGAAATGAGGAAAATAAAGGTGTCACGTCATGCCTTGTTCCCTCCTGACTTGCCTGGGTAGAGATGGGCTCAGGTCACACCTTTCTCCTGTTTCTTCAGCTTTGGAAAGAACTCCAAGTTCTCCACAAACCATTTCTGAAACACCCAGGTTTGAAATCTCTCATTTTAGGTGTAGCAGGGCCTGACAAGCAGGAGACACAGTTCAGAAAGCATCTAAATATACGCACCAACAAGCAGTTTGGGGCAACTAAAAATACTAAATGTGATTTTGACGACTTACAAGTGAGGGGAGAAATGCAATGCGGAGTAAATACTCCAAGGGGAACAGTTTAAAGAGAAGTGCTATCTGAAAGGCAGCAAACTATGCCATCTCTCTCTGGGAGGTTGCTTGTTCCAAGAGAGCAGCAGCCTGAGCTCTCAACATAGAAGATGTAACTGCCATAACTAGAGATATGGTCACAGTGAGCCACGGCTTCCCCAGAGGATGCAGGTTTGAAATCTAAGGAAAGCTTATCAGAAAATCTAACTGATCTCACTGATAACTCATTTTTGGTAACCAAAGGCCAATGTGGACTAGAGGAAAAGGAAAAAAAATCAGTTCAAGGTCTCTACCTCCAGCACATCAAGTCCCACATTCACAGTCCAAATCAGTTACTGTTTTACAAAACAGAAGGAGTTGCAATAGTGGAACTTCCATTGACTGCAGATGGGAAAACCCCAGAGCTCACTGCTGGTAATGGCACTGCTGCTGCAGTGGGTGTAAGCTGGTATGGACTGACCACTCCTTGGATGTGCCAGGCTTGGCTTTGAGTGTCACCTCTCAGCAAAGCTACCCCCATGTCTGCACGGATGCAGCCTGCTCTTCCTGCACGCGAAGCAAAGCCCTCCTATCCACCACCCTACAACCTGCCAGCACATACTGATGCTGCTCTGGGTGATAAAAAGCTCTGGAGAGTTTGTGGGATAAATTATAGGGTGAGGAGACCCAGACCTGCCTCCCAGAGACCATCTCTCCCCTGTCTAGGCATTCAAACCCAGGGCAGCTTGGTGGTGAGGAGCCCCCAGGGACAACCAGAGCGAGCAGGGGTGGCCAGCCAAGGTTCCAGACTGGAACACTTGCCAAGGTAAAGCTCTGGAGAAGGAAAGTGAGAGACTACGCATAGGGAAAAGGCAGATGAAGGAAGACAAGAAGGGGGAGAGGAAGGCAGAGAGATAAACCATCACAGCAAAGGCAGTTCATCCTTGCATCTACCAAAGCGTCTCCCACGCACCAAAAAAGAGGCTCCTCTGCCAAATGATCAAAAAAGAGGCCTGTCCTCAAGAGCAGTTATGCTTGGAGGGAGGAGAGGGAGGGAAATGAAGAAAAATACCAGGTGACACCAAGGGGGAAACAGTGCCTGGGCCATCACCCTGGCAGAGTCACAGGGACACTAGCAAGGAGAGACCCCTGAATGAGCCCATTACCTGGAAGGAGAGTCCTTCCAGCCTGAAAAGCATTTCTAATGCTTTAGGTCAGAAAAGAAAATAACATGTGCATGCATGGAGATATATATATCTCTCTATACACACACACATATATATATGGCACGCAGTTTCCAAGGCAACCCAACTCCCTGCACACAGGACTTGAGCAGCACTTGTGCAGGGCACGCAGCAGCACTTCCACAGAGAACACAACTGATGGCTTTTGGACTCAAAAGATGCCTGAAAGCCAACAAAAAAAAGGAAAGAAAAAAAGAAAAGCCCATAATTAAGAGACTATCACAGCCAAAGGCAAAAAGGTTGCAGTAAATTAATCTAATCACATCTTTAAATGACACCACAGCACGTGACTGGCAACAAAGCCACCTGCCTCAGGAGTTCCTTCTCAGCCCTGGAAATTAGAATATCAAAACCAGCCACTGGCTAATTAAAAGCCCCAGCTTTGTTGATAGACAGCAAAGACAGCAGGATGTTAAAAAAGAAGCCTAGCATGTGGGAGCTCCAAGCGCTCAGTGATCATATCTTCCTGCTCCCTCATCAGCAAGAGAGACATAAACCCCCCTCTTCTTTTTCCATCCCTTTCTGGAACTAAGGGGCTGCTTCTCCTCCCTCTTTGCACAGGAGTGAGGAATTAATTTCCATATATTTTTTAATTTTATTTTTTTGGCAGAGGCACAATAACTTCCAGCTGGAGTTTTTCCAGCCTCCCTCTCCTCTTTCCCAGGAGTAAAACCACTCAAAGCATTAGCAGAGCCAACAAATCCCCTTGTAAAAATAAGGCTATCCTTACCAGGCACTGAGCTATAGCCTCAAGCATCACCCTGGACAGACAGGCAGGCAGAGAGAAAATAAACAGCTGTGATAAAGAGGCAAAAAATGTCCCAACCTAGCCCTTTAATAGCCTGACTGCCAAAATCCAGAGCCCGATAAACACATTTCCATAAACCAATAGGAGCTGCAGCCACTCACTGCGATGAGGAAATCAGTCCCTGCCCTAGGGCAGCTCCACCAACACAGCTAAAAGGCTGTGGAGCACCTGGGCAGACCTCACCTGGGAGAGGGAAGAAGCAAACACAGCCAAGCAAGGGCCAGGGTTGGGTTTTCTTATTTTGCAGCCCTGAAGTGGGAGGTAGCATTAGAAGAATAGGAATTTTCCCCAGGTGAAGAATGAAGGTTAAGCTTTGGCATTGGGTCTCAAAACCTACATAGAGCAATTAAAGACAAAAAGCAGCTCAAGCAAGAGTGAAACTGGGTGGCTACTCTGGGAATAGGGGAGCTCTCAAATCGAGGGGTTGGCAAAGTTAAAGAGAGAGACTTGGTTCAAAGGTAAAGACATATGGAGGTGGGCCAACGCCTGTCTCCTTAAAAGACCTTTGACCAATGCCAAACATATTCCAGAACTTTGAGAAACTGAGGCAAGGAAATGCCAACAGCTTTCAGCTTGCTCTTGGTGTAGCCAAGTCCTCCTTCTCCTCCCAGGTGCCCATAAAACCAGCCTCCTTGCTCCCACCTTCATGTGCAGCTTGGGAAGAAGCAAGCCGAAAGCCTGACTGCTCACCAAAGTGATGAGCTGTCCCGAGGTAGGACAGTGGGGCCATGTGCTTGGGAAGGAGCTGGACAGACTTCCCTTCCAACAGCCACACACTCACCTTTCAGAGACCAGAACTGTACAATTGCTCCAATATAAACCAAACACACCTATCAAGCTGTGCCGCCAGCCCTGGGAGTCCTGGGCACAAGCCAAGAGAGCCAGCAACTGTTTTGCAAAAGGTACAAAGGATCCAGAGCTGCCTGAGAACATTTGAAAGCAGAAAACATGATAGGGAAAAGAACTTCACACACATCAAAAGGTTTCACACAATTTCATTTGAAGTAATCCACCGCCAGTGATGGCTTCGAATCCTGATACGGCATGGGAGCAGAGCAACAGTCGGGCAGAGGACTCGTTTGAACACCACCACTGGGCTCCAACATTGTTTCCCCTAGAGAGTTCCACACTTGGATAGTTTTGGGGTGCAAACAAATGTACAGTCTAAAACTGCAGCACCTAACTCTGAGCTTCAGCACTCGGGCAGCTGCAGAGAGCCAGGAGCAAATTAGCCATTTCGGATGATGCCAAGGGCCAGCCGAACACTTTATGGCAAATGAAGCCATCGCTGTCCCACTTCACTCTTCCACTAGAGGCTGGTAGAAAGGAGACCACAGCCCTGCCCAAGCCACGAGCTGGAATGGCCAAAGTATGGCCTTCTGCTGGCTTTGCAAAGGAGAGGGGGCACCAGAGCCGTAAAACCGTGCCCTCTGCTCTGAGCAGAGGGGTCAGAATCCAGCGCTTCCCAGAGTTCAAGCTGAAGCATCTTAACAAGGAACCAGACTTCATGCTACAACATCTGCCTCCTCCCTGAAAATCAAGGCTTCCACAGCATCACACCATCAAAATGAAGTCAACACTCCCTTTCAGAACAGAGAGCGATGATCTCTTCTCCCAGCTGCGGCGTAGGAACACCCTGACAGCCAGGCCTACGCTCAAATATTCACCACAAAGGAACAGCGTGTAGTTTAACAACAGCAAGAGACAGGAGGCAAATTTACCCTTCTCTAGCTTTATTGTTCACACTGATTTGAACAGCAGGGCATGGCAAGAAGGAAGATAACTCTGCAAAGCAAGTGCAGGGGGATAAATTAAAAAAAAAAACCACCAACAACCCTCCCTCAAGCAGTAACAGCAGCACTAAAAAAATAACAAGAGATGCCTAGGTTCCCACATGTCACTTGGGCAGAAAATACCCACCTAGAAGTGAAAATGCCTTTTCCATCTCCTGTAAAATCATTAATGAGCAAAGATTGAGTAATACAAAAGCAGGAATTGCAAAACTGTGCACCAGGAGAACTCAACCCCCACTAGATGCTCCATCTCTCCAGACCTGGAAGCTGTGCTCTGCTCCACAGGAGTCCCCTCCACGCACACCACCTCCCAGACCACCCCTCCCCAAACAGCTGGGCAAGCAGCATGGTGCAATGAGGGGGTGAAGCCCTGCCTTCTGCTTATCATTGCACAGCCCAGGCCTTCTCACAGCAGAGCAAGGAGAGCTCCTGTCCTACAGAGAGGATATATAGCGCCGCTGTATTAATCCATGCAGCGTACGCAGCAAAGCTTCCACCTCATACTTACATATGGTTCACTTGTACCCTTTAAAACTTCACCTTTTTAAAGATATGTCTTGGTCTTCTGTGTTTTGCCAAAGAAGTTGCTGCACCCACAGCAGGTAAATCCCATGTAAAGAGCACTTACGTGCAAAGCTGCATTGGCTTCAGCTCTCCTCCAGCTGTGGGAGAATGCACACCTCTAGACAGGCATTTCAAGTTCCTCCATCTCCAGCTCTTCAGACTACATCTCTCTGGTGAAAGCCAGCGCCTTGTTTCCAAATTCAGTGGCATTTATAACATTTCTGATAGAAATAGTCATTCCCTCTCCTAATCTCCCTGCCAGTTTTAGCCAGATCCTTTGTCACACTCAGCTGGAATATCAAATATTCATGTCCAGAGTCCAGTACAATACTCAAATCTTGTATTTCACGGAGAGGAGGAGGATGCTGTATGGGTCTAGAGATCTTTTTTTCCAATTCAGCCATTTTCCTCCGCTTCCAAGGCATCCCCAAACCATGTAGAAGCAAGAACCAGCAACAACACTTCTTTTTAAGCTGATGACCCCATACAGGACACAATAAGAAGTCATCACTTCAGCCCACATGGATATGGCAGGGTTGGGCAAAGGCCAGGAATAACCTTCTGTTACAGGAGGTAGCTTCTTCAAATTAATATCTACCATGTTTAGATCCCTAAATCAAGACTTTAATGTGGTAAAAACCCCCACAGCTCAGGAGCATCAAGCCTGGACTCAAGCCCACAAACATGTCAACAAGTGTAATCAATCCCCATCACTGCCAGCAAGTTTTTCCTCCCTCTCTCTGGATTTACAGCTCGTTTTGTGAAAAAGCCTGTTTAAAGGACTTTTCCTCACATCCCCTTCCCCAGCCATCTGTCTTCCAGCTCACAGCATCCTGCTCAGAAAAACCATCTCTGCATTGGAGCTGCATTCTCCACCCACCTGCTGGCATGACTCTGCTTTACAGGGCCAGCAGAGATGTCCACAGCCAGCAAGAGCCACTGCTCCTCCACCTGCCCCATGCTTTGGACTCCAGCTCTGGAGCATCACTGCTCACGAGGCATTGGAACCTCCAGGAGTGGCACTGCTCCCTGTCCTGCTCTCATCTCCCATGAAGCACACTCCTCTTGGGCTGGCTCAGGTAGAGGCAAAGCAGTCACAGCTCACCTTCCCCACCTGAGTGCAAGAAAAGGTTGGGGAGCAGGAGCTCAGCACCAGCCCCAGCAGTGAGGCACCATCTGGCTGCTAAGAGCCAGAGGACCTGCTCCTCACTGGGGAGTTTTGAAGTGGCAGTCATGGGGAAGGGAGCCTCCCAGGCACCAGAGAGGCACTGCCTCCCCAGGGAACATGCTCCCCAAGTGTTTCAGGGCTTTCCTCTGCTATTTCTGTACATGCTGGGTGCGGGAGCTGCCACCAGCTGCCCCAGGCTGCAGCAAGAAGTTGGGCAGCTCAGCCATCAGGCATCTGGGGAACAGTGGCCCTGCAGCCGAGAGGCTGCAGCACCCCACCACAGGGTCATGCTGAGGTGCAGCCCATGGAGACCAAAAAGGGGGACAGAGGGTTGGACATTCCAGCACCACACAGCAAACAACTCCTTAGGGGAAGCATTTCTAGATGACCAGGAAGGTCACCAAAGGAAGAGTCTTGTAGAGTCTCAGGGAATGTGAATGAGATGAAAGGCATGAACCCAAAACCTGGTAGTATTACAACCAACAGCAGAACATCAGTCACATCTACAGGACACCACTGCATCCCCCTGCAAAGCCCCTTGGAGCCCCTGGGCCTCTGACCCACCGCCACCGTGTTTCCAGCGGGCTTGCAAGTGTCTGCACGTTTGGGGAGAGCTCTCCCAGTCCTCCTGCTTCGTCCATAACGCCCTCCTCTCCCACCAGCCAGACTGGTCAACCACAGCCCGAGCGAAACACCATCCTGCCCACAACACACAACAATGGGGTTTGCTTTCTGTTTCCTCTCCCCAAAGGTTTTTGTGACAGCGACCCGTGATGCCCACAGCCACCATCTCGGTCCCCAGGGACACCCTATCTGGGCTCCAGCGTTTGCTGTAAGGCACCATTCAACCCAGGCTGGAGCCCTTGGCCAGGGCAGCTCCTAGCTGGTCTCTGCTACTGACAGAGCGAGGGGGATGAGAGGCACCTCTTCCCTCCCACACCTATCGTTCACCCCTCGTGAAGCAGAAGATTTTAATGAGAGCCCTTCTCCTCTGGCTCTCTGTAGAATAACCAGCTGCAAACGTTAGAGGGGTTTACACGGGTTTTCAATCAAAGAAAAACCCCAAGCCAAATTTTGACTGGAGAGCTCCAGCCATCAGTTTTACTGGGTTTCACCATCCATCACAAACACAGGGGGCATATTTCCCAGAGCAGTTAATGACACAGCGTATGTATTTATTTCCATTCAGACTATAAATCTGGCATTCAATTAAAACTTGCTGAATACTATTTTGCATCTGAGAAAATATTTTCCAATGAACACAACATATTGTTTTACTGACTCCATAACCTCAAACTGCCTTCTGCTGGAGGCTGCTGCATCCTCCCAGTTCCTACTAATGAGAAGACCCTTTCTTCTATAAGCCTTTGAAATGTTGCAAATGCTTCAAAATTACAGGGATTTTTTTCTGACAGTGTTCAAATTGGGAAGAGGGAAGAGTTCACAGGGAAGAAACAAAGCTCAGCAGATGCGAGCTTGCTGCCAGGACTCCTCACCTACTACTTTTCAGGACACATTAGCATCACAGACCTCCTCCTGCCTGCCACACCTTCGCATTCTCCGAGCACCTGCCAACACTCATGGGCTGCGGAAGCCGCCGCTGAATCATTTCCCAGCTCTATCACTGGGATTGAAGTTGTGAGATCAAAGAGGAAAGGAATGCAGAGCATCTTGTTTGCATGTCACCAGTGCCGTTTTGCTGCGAGGCAGCTAGAGAAAAGACACACACAGACAGGAAGCGCTGGCAGGAGGAGAGACCGCAGGGCAAGACAGCCTGGCTACCGAAAGACCCACCCCACAGGCTGGGTGTTCTACAAAGCAGCATCTCCCCTTGGTCCAGCTAAGTACAATCTACGCCAAAGAAGCCAGCGTCACAGATACCCTGGAAAAACAGCATCAGGAGAAGGCCACCTTCTTGTCAGAGGCTGAGCTGCTCCCTGGACACCCTCCTGCTGCACTGGCTCACCACAACCTGCTCCAGCCCATCTGCTGATTCTCTTACATGTCTTGTCTGCTGGAATTAAGAGACCACTGAAGAGTCTTTGTTCTAGATTCATGTTTTTAAGTTCCTTTGTAGATCAACGTGGGCTTAAAAGAACAGTATCGCACCCCCCAGGAGTCAGATAAAGGCCCAAGGCAACATAAAGAACCCAAAATTTATTATTTGCTACCCTAGCCAATTTCCTTCGTCTGGCAGGGCCTGAATTGGAATAATTTTGATTGCTAGGATCTGGCAGCACTAATGATGGAAATAAGCTTCTGCTACTTCTATTTTTCGTTTGTTAAACTCTTTCCCACAGTGCTCATGAGGAGGAGCTGAAGACTGCCTGAACAACCCATTTACCAGCTCCAGAAAGTCGGTTTAACGGCAGGATGAGCTGGAAGTCCAGTGTGATAGTCAACTTTCAAGGCTGGACATGAAAGGTGAGAAGAAACCCACCACCTTATCTTGCTCGTAATTAGGAAAGCTGAAGTCTGGAAATGACCGAGAGGTCGCAGTTGGCTACATTTCCCCATTACAGGTTTCTACACAGCTCCCAGGTGTTAGATTAACAGATGCAATCATGACAGACACTGACAGCACAGCTGAGAGCTGTAAGCACAACCCTGAGTGATGCAAGAGATCATTCCAACATCAGCAATTCCCCAAACTCTCTGCAGAACAGAGCAACCTGCTGAAGACACGACTGCAGAGCAGCTCTCCGGGGCAGGTAATTCCCTCTCTCTCGGTAAGGCATGTGAGGAGGGACGCTCTGCAGGAGCACTGCTGCAGGCATGGAGGAAAACCACAGCTCCCCCATAGCTTTCTGAGTCAGGGAGATAACGGAGTTTGATAAACGATCCAACTGCACGCGCAGCCTGAGTCATTGATGAGAAATACAGAAACACCATTTAAGTCTCCTGCTCTGATACAGAGGCACTGTAAGAAGGTGGACTTGACCCTGTGGGTTGGGCCCACCTCTCTGGACAAGTGGATATTTACCCCAGCAGGTCCACCCTGGCAGAAGACTTTGCAAGCTGGGGGTTCTCCAGCACAGGAGACCTAAGAAACTCTAAACTTCTGGTCAAACACAATGGTACCCATTTCACCTTCCCCTCCTCGACAGGGCCACTTGCCATACCACCACTGGTACGTGCCCAGCTCTGCCCACCAGCACCTGCCCTGGCTCACACGGTACAGACAGGACTCGGCACAACTCTCCTGTAGGTCCCCAGCCATGCTCTGCATCCATCAAGGATGCCCCAATGCCTTCATTCACCTTGTGCCTGGCAAGGTCCCAGCCTCCACTGGCATAAGCACTCGCTCCCCTCCAATTCAAACCCCATATGGGGTCCAAGGAACCTCTTGGAGATCATCTAGTCCAACCTCCCTGCCAAAGCAGGTCCACCTAGAGCAGGTTGCACAGGAACATGTCCAGGTGGACACAATTCCCATCACCCCAAGCCCGCAGAGCAATTCGGCTTCAGCACATCACCTCCCATCTCGAAAACCGCAAAGCGCCTCCAGAGCTGCACTGCTCTTATCCCCTTGCTTCTCATCTTGGTCCAGCACCAGCCGTTTTGCTCCTCTCGCCTCCTCTCCATGCCAGCCCTAAGTGTTCAGAGATGCTCAGATTTGAAACCCACCCCGAATCACTCCCAGATTACACTCCTCCAGGCAAAACCACCCAGGCCAAGCAGATGAGTTCTGATGCCACTTGTCCACTCTGGCCATTTACTTCACTGTCCACAGATGTCACCCCCCGCGATGGTGCAATTGCCCTGCCTCATCCCCTCTCTACTTCTCCAAACTTCAGATGCCAATGCTCCCTCCAGGGCATAAGCCAACAGCCATGAAACCGGCCACTTTTGCCTTTCCCGGGATGCCTCTCCCAACAGGAGCCAGCTCCGAGCAGACATGGCTCCACGCACGCACCTTCCACCCCCAACTTAGCAGAAAAGGGGAAAAAAAAACC